>VZTZ01007956.1:21460-189648 GCA_013400955.1 Drymodes brunneopygia | reverse complement strand
AACTAATTTTAGTTAAGTCTAAGACCCTGGAATCTAATGATTAATTGAGAATTCCAGAGTGTGGATTGTGATACCTGCATCAAAATGCAGGTGAGGGGGATGAGTGCACAGGAGGTTGATTTTGTCCATAGTCATAAGTTTTATTCCATTAGTTAATTAAGTTGAAGAAATCATATTTTTCAAAAAATTGTTAATTGAATATTGTTAATCAATAAGAGGTGGCATATCCTGCAGTGATCTACTTCCACATGAATGATATGCAAAAAGATTATTAATCATTTTGATTCATTGTGAAAAACTGCAGATGACAAAGTAATACAGAAAAATGGGTGTAAGTCAAATTTGACACCAGTCAAACTTTATTGCATAATGAAATGAGTTCTCTGAAAGAAATTGATAAAATACCATCCATTTGAGAAGAGAAATTATGTCAGAATTAAAAAAAATGTAGGATTTTTTTTGTCCTGAATGCAGTAACTGAAATTCTAGGTGACAGTTGGTTAGTAACTAGAAAAAAATCCAACACTTCTAGGAAGTTGCAGTAAATCTGAAAAATATAACAATAAAAAAGCTAGCTACAAAAAAGGAATCAATGTTACCTGTGTACTTTATTTCAAGAAGCTGTGCTTCAGCATGGTGTCTAATAATTTTAATGTTTAGTAACCATCTCTAGTACAAAAATACAGTGTTAGAAAGAGTGTGAAACAACAAGGAAGAATGGAAATATTTTAATATAACTACTCTTATTTAAATTTTTTTTCTTAGTGGGGGCGGTTCCTTTTCCTCCATTCTGAGCCACAACATCTACACAGTCTTGTAAATCTCTTTGACAGTTTCCTCTTTTCAGGGGTATGTGAATCCCGCTCTTTTAACAATTAGAAGAAACCTTTGTACATATTTCCTGAAATGAAGTGATAAGAGTGATGTCTGAGGTATTTTTTGCTCTTGAAATGAATAGTCACCCATCTTCCTGCTACATGTAGTTTCATAGCCTCTAGTCCTTTTACATGCAATTTGCATACATGTTGATTAGACTGAAGTTGGTGCAATATATTTAATGAAAGTGTATCATAAATCAACATACAGAAACTATATCTATTTTAGTGGGTTTAATGAGAATTGACTAGAATAATCCTGAATAAGAAGAAACAATGTAAATTAACTAATTAAAGAGTTCCCGCTTGTTTAGTACTATCATTTTTCCTTGGATAAATATTCACATAATAACAAAGGAGCAAACAGAAAAAATTACCAAAGTCAATTCTAGACAATGCTATGTTCAAAACATATGCTTTATCCTATTTCATAGCAAATGTAGGAAGGATTCCATGCATTCCATACATTCCATTTTTGACTAGTAGAATTCATATAGAAAGTTGTTTCTATGATAGTGGACAAAATGCAAATTTCCTCTGCAAATCCTTTTGCCTTTAGAAAACAATTTTATCTCTAGGTAAATGATCTTGTTGATTTCTAGATCAGGATCCTCTCTAAAGGGAGGGTAGATGAAAAAACCATTAGTTACCAGTGGTGTTGAAGACTTTGCCAAGAAAAGAATTAGCCATGCTGACACAAGAAGGTCTAAAGAAATGAAATCACTGTGTAATATTACTGTCAGTGAAATGAATCTGAGTAAACCACCTGTCTTCCAGTGACTTTTTCTTGCTGAGCAAATACTGAGCAGCTCAACTTCTTGTTACAAACATAAGTGTTAGGTGAGCCAGTATCTATTGAAACTGTCATATGTCACTTTCTTATGTTAAAGTACTTTATTATGTTAATAAAGTAGCAACCGCTACTGTTCCACCTATATGGGACATTGTTAGAAATTAAGTTTCTATTATACCAGTCAGGATCCCACAAATAAGAAGTTACGACATCTAAACTCAGCTACCAAATCTGGATTTTTTTTTGATTTATGGTATGTTATTCACATTTGGCAAAGCTAGTAATTTCTAGCAGCAGCTTTCCAGGACTTCTGAGGAGGTTATCAAGAAGCATCATCTGGGCTTTTCACAGAGGAGCCTGGCAGGGGGACCAAAGGCAACAAGCATAAGCTGAAAACCTCCAAGGGTGGAAATTGCATAACCTCTCTAAACAGCCTGCTCCACTGCTTGTGTGTAGAAACTTTCACACTGTGTGGATAGACAAGCAGTGGACTGGCTTATCCAGAAATGTCATGTAGTCACCTTCTGTGGAGGTTTTCAACATGGACTGGGTAAAGCACAGAGCAAACTGGTCTCATCCACGTAGATGCTTTGAACAGAAAATTGCACTAGAGACCTCCTGATCTCTCCCCACTGGAATTGTACTATGATCCAGTGAATGGTAGTAGAGAAACAATTTCTGTCAAAGTAATGTAAGTGGCTAGTTAAAATAAAAATAGCAATAAAGCCCTAATAAGGTCCTAGCGGTTTCAAAGGAAATGAAGATCTTGCGACAAGACCAAAAAATTCTTATGGGGTATAAGTTTTTCTATAATGTAGCAGCATGATCAAGGCAGTTTAGGATAGACTGTAAGCTTAAAAGCAAATTACAGATCTTATCTTTTCAGATCAGTGGCAGAGAAATGCACTTCTATGAACAAGAATAATGCATAAGATCTCTGTGCATTAAGAGTGTGTTAGACAGATTTAAAGAATTGAAGCTGTGCTTTAACCTTCCTCTTTTATCTTGGGGGTGCATTTTCTCCTAAGGGAATGTAACTGAAGTTCAGCTCAGGTTAACAGTCTCAAAAATTTGGGGTGGCTGAAGAAGTTTACATATAGACTTAGGGTCTTCGGGTGAGGAAACTTAGCAGATTAAACAAAAGCTTAATGAAGTTTTTCTTTTTGAAAAAGGCAAGTCCCTTTATTTTCAAGAATAATTACAGGCAATAAGTGCATTGCTGCCTATAGAGAAGTAAAATTACTTAAATGTCCTTTTTGTGTATGTGTAGTTTTGTGCGTATTATGCAATTACAATATGATTGTACTGATTGACTGAATGAACAACTGAGAATCGATAGTGTATGATTCCCTTTGCATTTTTATTATAAACATTAATGGTTGCTAAATCAATGCAAGATGCTAGGAGCAAAATTCTAACAGAAGGCTCCATATACATTGGCTAAAAAGCTCAGTTATTATGGTAGAATATTGTGTAATTGTAGAGTCTAATTAAAAATAACTGTTAGCCATTTTATTGTTTCTGTGTCCAGATTGTATTTAAATTCTTCATTCTTTTGAACAAAATAGGTGAGACAAAAGCTTTCCAGAAAATTATCAACAAAAGAAAGTTCAATTGGTGTTTGTTTTTCCTTTCCCCGGTAGAAGAAAAGAAATACTTTAATAATAGAATAATAATAAGCTGATAATACTAGTAATAGCTTATTAGTAGAACCTATGAAATCCTTTCAAAACTATATTTCCCACAGAATTATTGTGATTGTTTCCTCGGGTTTTATAGAGTTAATGCTCACAGAAAAACCACCAAATTCTACAAATACCAACTTTCTATACATGCTATGGCCATACACTACTCAACACTATTGTGCAGATTTCTTCATGAAGTTATTTGTAGCTGCAAGCATAGATTGATTTCAGTATAATTTTAAAAGCTTTCTTCTTATAGGTTATGTACCAAATCTCAGCCCTGTACAAATGAAAAAATGTCTTCCCTCTTATTTCTTTAAATGTTACTTTACATAAAATAGTCAGTGAACAAGCTGGTTGGAAGTAAAATATAAACAAAGAAGCAAAGGAGGAAGACTGCAACCTGCCTTAGGCACTTCTGTAGTTGAAATATATCAGGGATACATTGAGTTGTTTGTTGGTGAATGAACATCCTTTAGCTGTACCTGGTAGTGAGACAGGGAAGCTTTATACATGTGGAAGAGAGTATAAATGCTTATCCTTTGTCCCCACCTTGGTCAGGTAGGTGTTATGGTCAGGATTGTTTCTACCTGTATCCTGGATGACCTTTTGGTGCTTTCAAGGGACTGGTTTCCTGGTTTCATCCAGGTTTGCCAGGAGTTCCTGAGTTCCTGAGGGGTGCTGTGGGGCAGGAAGGGAGAGGATGCACAACCACAAGTTATCTGCAGTGCAGTCCTCTAGCACATAGCACAGTAGGCTGCACAGATCACACATTTTGCTCAGGACCGTGCCTTGTGTTGGAATGTCCTTGTCAGACTATTTCTAATCACTACTGTAACCTTTAGTAGGTGCAGAATTTTTGTTTGTAGCAACTAGCTTACTTACCTCACCAATCCTTGGACACTGTCATAAAAAATTCTTTCATCTCAAGAAAGAATAAGTGGATTGTGTTTTCATATAGATATATCTTTTTATTCCTTTAAAGAATAGAAGCATGCATAGCTTCATTCTAAAAAATGGAATCATTGATCACTGCCAAGTGAGACAAACATTCTTTGTAATGGAACTTAGCAAAAAGACATTTTAGAATTTGCTAATTTGTTAATGTTGTTAAATGTCGACTGGTAAAATATTAATTTTACATAATTCCTCCCCTTTTCATCCCTAGAAGTAAACTAAAGAGCATACTTTTGCTTGCACTTCTTCATTATAGATGAGTGTAGGAGACACTGGTACTGCACTTCTGGAAACTTGGACCCTTGTTTCTCATACTTTCAAACAGTGCTGTTTTCAGAATGAAAGAATTGCCATGCAAATTGAGTATTTTGGAGATAAAATATGTCAGCTGAAGTTGTTACATGTGGTAGCATTACATTTTTTAAGTTAGTAATTTCCTCAGTTATTAAAGACTGGATTTTCTTTTTGTTAGATGCTTAATATTTCTTCTTACAGTGATATTCTAGTTCAAGAATATTGAAACAGTTACTCAGCTCTGGAGAGTCTCTTAAGATGTCAAGTTATGTACATAAATTTTATGTCTGTCTTGTCAAGTTGGGATATCTGTTCAATTTTGTCATATGAGACATATTTTTTAAGTTATTTTTTGAATTTCATCTGCAACTTGGCTTCACTAGAGATAATTAAAACTTATATTCATTTGTATATGGTTTTGTTTCCATCTAATGACCAAGGGTTTGATTTTCTATGATATTTATTAAAATAAATTATTTGTTATTCATTGAGGTTCCATTAATATAGTAAAACCAAAATTCACATCTTCCAACAGCCTTCCAAAAGATCTAATTTCTCTGTCTTTGGGAAGCTGCCTCTTCTGGCAGTTTCTAGTCAATTGCCTTCAGACTCTTAGGTTAAGGTCTACTACTTGCCTCACAAAGTAATAGCTTGGGTTATTATGTTTTGCAAACTTCTTCGTGTTGACCTATAACTTTAAATTCAAATTAGTTTTACTTTCTTACTTTACCCTTTTCTTTCTGCATCAGCTGGAATATCATCAATAATATACAATCCATAAAAAGTCATCCACTGTGGAATTAAGCCTTGCTGTTTTGATTAATATCTATAAGTTCTTAATACCAATGAAAATGAAATGCATGTAATTTTTTTGACCAGTAAACCCTTACCAAATTAAATGAACAGTGCCAACAAGGTTTCACATTGTAGCTTACTACAGTAACTAATTATATAAATGCCCATAACAGGAATAAACCATAGAAAAACTTTGTGTAAAGTGAAAAAACAAAAATTAAAGAGAATACTGAAACGCTACATGGCATGGAATTTTGAGTGTTACACCGTATACACAGTACCAAAAGAGCAAGAAGTACATAAATGTCTGAATTTATTTTATTTGGCAACAAATCTCTGTATCTTAAAACAGGCATTCTGAAAGTGGTGTCATTTGCAGCTATGTTACTTGGATATATTACTTGGGTAACAGAATTCAATAGTAACCATACCATTTCTGTCATTAAATACCTATATTTATGTACAGTTTATAAGAAATTCTTAGTTTCCAGCTTTCCAGGTCTTCTACTGTAAACTTTCTCACTCTGAACTTTCCTCTTTCTTATGTGCTTGTGTACACAGACATATACATACACACATGCACAGGAGTGTTTCAAGAGCTGTTGACAGAGATTAAGTAGAGTCTGCAGATTTCTTGTCACTCCGATTCCCATTAAGTTTTGATTAAAAGAATAGCATAGACCATTTGCTAATCTTGTATGATTTATTCCTGTAATAATTAAAATGAAATGTTAATTGACAAAATGTATTCAGTTGCAAGATTTAATTTTAAATACTCCAATTGATTAATAACTATCTGTAAGTTTTGAGGTGATTCCCACAAACCAGTAAGGACAGTTGTACATTGTTAGAACATCCTCAGCAACTTTTCAGGTATAGCACTTTCAATTTTAAAGTGGTCTTCATTTTGTACCAGTTGTTTTATGTTACGGTGCCGCTGGCTCTGGCCGGACAGCTGCCCACCAGGGTTTTGGGCAGCAGCCGAGCGGCGTTGTAACACCAGAGCAGCCTGACCAACCCAGACCAGGCGGGTCCCGGACCCGGTGGAGCACCGGTCCCTCTCGGGCCAGTGCCCCACGAAGTGTCCTGGAGGTAGTTCCCGGTACAGGTCGTCGGTGCCGGGCCCTTCCATCCCTCACCGTCGGCGGCGCCTTCCCTATACGACAGACACTGTTTCCGTAGAGCTGGAGTAGGCTGGGAGGGATCCTTAGCCCCGGAATAATAGAGACACAGACATGAGGTAGCAGCAGTCTGGCCATCCGGGTTCTAAAGACCCAGAGCTCCGGGAGCACCAGACTTTTATTTGAGGGTATAAACCAATCACAGACAAGCCAGGGGTGGAACAAGGGAGGGACAAGGGAATAAGGGCCAACTGGGAAGGGAGAGGGGAGGAGAAGGGAATACAGGCAGGGATACAAACCAATGAGCAACCAAGTAACATAGAACAATCTAGAAACTAAAGATGACAGACAGGAGATGGGCAGGTGGTGGGACGAATGGGAGAGGGCAACCAACCTTTGGGAGACCCAACCCCCTTCTGGGGCATATCATTACAAACTCCACCCCACGGGTAGTCTCCCAAACACTTTAGAGGGATAGGGAAAAAAGGGCTTTTAGGGGCCAAAACCATATGCAACAGTTTTATGCTAAAATATGAAGAACAGCCTCCTGGCCCCTTCCCTGCAGTTGTGCTAGTATATTCACATCTGCCTCCCAAATATATTTGTTTCTGAAGAGCACAGTGAAGGAGTGACTAAGAGAAGACATATGTTGAAATATACAAGTAATTGAGTTTTAAAGTATGTGATAATGGATGTTCATGTTTTCTGCAAGACTCAATATTTTTCTTCACTTGTATCCCTGTACTAGTGCTTTTAATTTTTTCTAAATGCTATGACAGTTTAGCAAGAGGAAGTAGAATAAATCTGTTACTTTGCTTATAGGGAGAAGAGAGTTTTAAATTTCAGGCAAACTAGTACAAGAACAAACCTCCTACATATGAAGTTTGTGTTTTGCATAATCTGATTGTCTGCTTCAGCCTGTTTCTTCTGACTTATGGCCTTTTTCTCTTTTTTGTATTTCTGTTAACAGAAAGCTGACCTTGCAGTTGCACCATTGGCAATTACCTATGTTCGTGAGAAGGTCATCGACTTTTCCAAGCCCTTTATGACTCTTGGAATAAGTATTTTGTACCGCAAGCCTAATGGTACAAACCCGGGCGTCTTCTCCTTCCTGAATCCTCTCTCCCCTGATATCTGGATGTATATTCTGCTGGCTTACTTGGGTGTCAGTTGTGTGCTCTTTGTCATAGCCAGGTAACATGTCAACTTTTGTGATTTTTTTGGCAATTGTTACCATTTTTTTCTTACTAATAATTGTCAAAAGTCACAAAAATTTTTTTACTTTCATACTCTTATATTTAAACTTTATGATTTACAGAAGAATAATGATGAGGGTTCTCACTATTAATATTCTGCACTACCATACTAAGTCTCCAGTTTGTTACTGGACTTTTTCCCTAAGTCTTGAGTATGCTAGCTAGATTTCTTCTTTTATTTACAAATATAGAGACACTAGAAAGTTTTCAAAATACCTTTTCCCAATAAGTCTGCATTTAGAAACCCAGGGTTTGCATGTTTTGTTTTGTTACCCTGATTTGTTTTTATGCTGTGGTGCTCATTCTCAGTTTGAGTACTTAGCTGCTCATGCTAACTCTAGATGTCCAAATTAGGCCTCTACCAATTGCAAAAGAGTTTGTGTAGATTAGTATATTTGAAATAGGGTAACAATATTTATTTTTTTATCCCCGAGATACTTCACAGAATTTTAAGTCTCTGAGTGGAATGTTTTTGAAAGCTTAGTAGAGTTTTTGAAATTAAGGAACTCAATACATCGATTGTCAAATTATAAATTTATTTGCTATATAGGGCTCAGTATTTTATCTGTTTTTTTCAACACAAATGAGCAGAAAAACATCTTTTGTAAAAAAATCCCAATATGTTTACCTTTTCCTTCTTAACTCATTAGGGCTGAGTTCAGATGCTCACATAAATACAGACTTCCATGTAAATTAGGCTTCTGTCATAACAACAAAAGAAAAAAATCAGAACGGTGTATGTAATCTCTTTTTCGCCTTGTAGTCACTTGCAATTTTTTAAAATCAAATATATATAAACTACATTGACTTTTATCTCTTTAATAAGATGGGGTCTTTTTGTTTGAGTTGATAATGAAATCTCACTTCAGTCCTGAGTTTTCTCCACATATTTCTTTTTCTATTGTGCTGTGTTTAGTATCAGGATTCTCCATTTGCCTTTGATACTCTCTGTTTCATTTTGGAAAAGTTGTATCATTCCTGTATTAAGGAGAAGCAGTATTTTTAGAAACCAGTTTAACAGTAATTTAGCACCTGTGGAGGAAGTACATGAGGTATTGAAGTAATATAGGTAATACTGAAATGTATTTTGTAATGAAAGACTTTACTGTGTACCTTTTAGAAAAATCTGCTTTAAAGAGCCAGAATTATGTTGAAAGTTTCTTGAAACACCCCTATATTTTAGTGGACTATATAGCCAGACAGTACAATAATTTCTGAGGTGTTCCTGCCATACAGGTACATCTGAAAGCATGGCTGAGCATAAATCACAACTGTTATCTTGTGAAAGGCCTTGCATAAAATACTTATGCGTATGTCCAAAAGTTTTAACCCTACTGTTATCACTGAAGGACATATTCAGCATGATGCACAGTGCTTTTGACAGGTAGCTCCCACTAATGTTAGTAGGATTTGTATGACTGAGTTCCTACTTACGCTTTGAAAATGTGCCTTGACGTTTTTTAGGAAAGACAGATTTTCTTGAAGCCTTTCTTTTTTTTTTTTTTTTTTTTTTTTTTTAATTAAGCTATTCAGCCAATTCAGCTCACTAGCAGAACAGGAAGAAATATTTCTTTTTACATAGAAGCACCAGATAATAGACCAATAATGCTGACTTTTTTTTCACTTGTCTGTTTTTGTGACCAGCACCATAAATTCCTTATGTAATTGGAGGCATTATCTTCATTGTAAAGCAATAAGGAACATGTTTTATAGTGAGCAGAGAAGTTTCTTTCTGTAGAGTTGTATAAGAGACCTTTCTTTAAACATAAATTTATACCAGCATTCATATCTAGAGATTTTCAATATTTCTTAACTGGTACAATCAAATATTGATAACACATTTAGAAATAAAAGATGTAGGGTTATATAAGACAGTCTAGAGATTTTATTCATAATGCACAATGACTTAATAGTATGTGATATCACTTTCTAACACTATTGCTCGTAAAAGGAAACAGGTCTAAATTAAAAGTCTAATTTTTTGCTGAATACTAAGCAGGGAGAAAGAAGAATATTTTTCAAAAGTTAAAGACCTGTTTGCAAATACAATTCAGAAATTTTATCTGTCATGTAAGGAGAGATACTTTGAAGTGTGGTAGTGAAGAGGACTTTGCAGCGTAGTGGTATGTATTTTCAGTACAGATTATATGTTGGGTATTGCACAGTTGATGATGTATTTTTCAGTCCTGGTGTTGTAAAACTCCTGGACTGCATGTCACTAGTTTAATAGGTTCTACCTAGAGTTTCTTTTTAAGAAGATTTCTATTCCATAACAATCCTTCCATAATGGATGTTTAACTGCCAGTGTTTCATTCTAATTACTATGTGTTTCATAAAAAGGTGTGCCTTTGTTTGGAGTAGTGCTTAGTATGTCTTTTATGATGTAATGTGCTCTAATTACAGCTCATCAGAGTGTGCAGTATAGAATATTTATTTTTAAATTGAAACCTCCCATTTTTGTGTCAAATGTTTTGTGATGTTATTGTTTCACCATGTCTTCCTAACAATGTTGGCATGTAAGAGCTTGGTGCATTGAAAATGGAAAGTACTATTCTGTTGTGCCACTTGGATCTCACTCATTAGTTAGTGGTATGGTGATATTTAAGGAAAGATGAATAAATTGGTAAAGTTCAAGAGTCTTTAAGAATGAATTGCTGAAAATGCTTCCATAGAAGGAGAAATATAACATAAATCTATATCAGTCCTTTTCTTTATTTGCAAGAACATTGGATTTTCCTTCTAATTTGAAGAGCTGTAAACTTTGCACACTCAACAAGACAACAAGCTAGACAAGATTAATGTGTTAGTTGGTGGGCTTTTGTATTTTATTTTCCTTTTGCAGTATCCCCCAAAAAGATGATTCTACTTTTGAACATGCAGATTTTGCATTGTTGGTAGGATGAACCTATCTGTGTTGTACACAGTGTTTTCTTTAATTGTCATCCTTTGTGGGGAGTTGTAGTAGACTGTGCTTTGTCCATGGATACAAAAGCCTCTTAATCTTGTTGCTGTTGTTGAATCTCTGTAGTTAGGGTGGTTAGTCTCTGAAAGTTCCTTGCTTTGTTGTACAGACTGATGGCTAATATATAAACCCAGTCTGCTTGACACTATGCCTGTCCATTTTCTGAGAAATTCACATAGTATTTTTTCCTCTTGTGGCAAACAGATCTGTTTCTGGTGTTAGCATTGTCTTTTTGTGTCTGCTGGCAGTGCCTTGTGTCATCTGAAATCCTATTGCATTCCAATACCTTACCGTTATGCCTCTGCCTTTACTAGTTTCTTTGATTTAAAATACCAGTTAAATTCACAGCTTAGATACGATTAGAAGGAAAACTAAAACTTCAGTAAAGCACACCAACTCTTTTTTGGACTTCTGTCAATTACACAGTATTTTCTGATCTGTATAATCAAAAATCTCAATTAGTGGAATTTCTTTTTATTTCTGTCTGTTGCTGCAAACCATTGCTCCATTTCTAAGTAGCATGCTGTTTTCTTACAGAGTAATATATCAACTTCATAGACACATATTGTCCCTTCTTTTCCATCAGTCTGCATACAAGAAAAAGGCACTTCCGATTTTTGGCCTGCAGAATCTAGTATGTTGGTAACTGGAGGATCCTTCCCTTTCTATGTAGGCAATATGAAGAAAACCAGTTTTATGCATTGAAAAATTCGTAATATGTTTTATTTTCATAGGTCTTCCTATAAATTACTTTCAAAACTAATCTTCAGTTGGGTTTTCTGATGATTATATTGTATTTACGAGTCACTTTTGCATAATTTTAAACATCTATGTATTTCTATATCTTTTCTGAAAGCACAGACTGGAGACTAAATTCCATAAATATTTTCATCAAATAATTTTTATGCCAAATTTACTGGATTTCTAGTTATTCCCTGCATACTGAAGGATTTCTCTGTGTAGAAAGGTCTTTTTTGCTGTGGACATATCTGTCTGCCATAAAGAAATCTACTCTTATGTGATCTATCTTCAAAACTGGAAGAGATAGGGCCACCTTAGAAAGGTGCTTCACTTTTACAGCTCAGCTGTAAAGCAGATCACTTATCCTAGATAAAATGGTCCACTATTGAGCTCTTATGCTTCTTACACTGAGCTGTCTGAACTATCAGTGAATATTGCGCAAATATACATTAAACTGCGCTTACTGTCCTAACTATCAATATTAAATCATAGGCAGCCATTTTACAGGGCTTATTTGCCTTTGCCTTTATTTGTAACACATTTGCCTTTATTTGTAACACATTTCTTATGCTAGGACTTCATGTCTTAGCCTCCCTTTGGAATTACGCTATTCTATATTTCCCAAGTCAAGCCCTTGTGCTGCCTCCAGCTGCCAAAGCTTTTGTTATCACCTCTTTTTCCATTTCCTTGTAAGCAGTGATGAGAGCATGTTGTACATTGCCTCATCAACAAATTACAGTTTTCTCCTACAAACTGGAATAAAACATATTTAAAGAAGACAACTTTTAAAAAGTCTCCACACATTTATCTTAATCTTTTCTCTGGGAAGAGGCTTAGGAATAGCCTGCTGCTTCAGACTGTAACAGATGCCTGTTCCTTAAGTCTCTCTGGAGTGCATGCATATCCTTTTACATCTCATCAGTCTTCATTTTTATTCTGTACTTTTGATCAGCTGATTTTTGTCCTTAAGCTTGTCTGATTGATTTTCAAACTACTTCTTGAAAACTACCTTGATGGAAAGGAATGAATGAGAGAATGAGAGGAAACTACTTTTCCAGTTACTATGGGGCTCTGGTTCCTAAGTTACTATGTTGATAATTAACCAAGTTGGAAGTTTGCATATTTGCCCTTTATTAATGACAGGCATTCTTTCTATGAGAATTTTATCTCCTGAAGTCTCCCTAGAGAATGACAGCATATGCTATGAAGTGTTTTCAGAAATAGCATCATCATCCAATAGGACAATCCAGATGTCAACCCTGAAATCTGCTTCTCTTATATCTTACAGTTTTAAGATAGCTTTGCCTCAATTCTAATGCAAAGTATTAATTTTGCCTCTGTTTTAATGCAAGTGGAGATATTGTCACTCTGGTATAAAAGGCTGTGCAAGTAGACAGGCTAAAAGCATGCCAAAAGTTACACACTTCCCAAAATTGTTCCATAACAATTATTTCAAAGTCAGAAAATTTTATTTCTTTGAAATCAAATTGCACCTTATGACTGTTAGCTGATTGCTTCCAAACGATTCTGTATGGTCTGCTTCTTTTAAAATAATTTTTTATCTGGTTGAAAATCAAATCCTTGCTAATGGTAGGGATCATCCTTTCTGTGAAAAAAAAAAAAGCAACTGTGCCAGCCTCTGGAACACTGTGATTTTTGTGTACCAGGCAGGTTGCAGGACAAGAATTTTTCTCTCTCTTTGATGGCTTTTTAAGCTTTTAAAATGAATTTATATGTTTGTGTAGCTATACCAAGAAATCCTTTTTGAGCATGTTCTAGAAAGCTTACTTGCTGAACTAAATCTTTCTTCCTTTACATGAGAACTGAGGAATTTTGATTTTAGAATTCTCACATTCAAAAGAAGTTTCAATAAATGAGGTAATATAAAGAAGACACAGCAGTTATGTCTTATATTTTAATTTTTTGCACTCATAAGCAAATTATTAAGCACTTGTTTTTTACTTAGTCTATCCTGCTAAATGTTATAACAATGAAACTGCACAGTCGTCTTGTCTGGACAGTAGTCACTGGAAATTTTGTGAGCAAGACTTGCCCATGGTATTTCAAATATGCTCAGATACTTCTAAATATCACTTTTCCCAAAATGTGGATGAAAGCCTTGAATCAGTTAAACAGTTTACAGCACTGTATGCCACTTATAGTAGCATAAATCTGTGTAATTAGTAACAGTATTTAAGTAATTAAATAATTTTCTGTGGCTAGCACACAGATCTGATGATCGTTCTCTTTTCTCTATAAAAAAATGTAAAATATACTGGATTTTTAATTCCTTCTCATAGTCATCATCTAGGTTGTGTAATTATTTTTTGAAGTCATGATTTAGATCATGAGTGCTAGATAATCTAAATGTTTTGAATGAGGATATATAGCTTAAAGAAGGACATGTATAGCAATGAGTTAAGCAGCAATCTCTCACTTTGCATTATGACACTTGGAAGAATGCTTTGATCTCTCTGACTCCTCCAGAAGAAACTTAATGTTAGTTTATGAAATTTATAGTTTATAAAAAACCAACTCAGCATGAACTCCTCATCCTAACCTCTCAAAATTTGCTTGAACCACTTCTGAATGCTTCCAATCTCCTTCAGCTGTTCAAGAAGAGACAAGACTTCCAGGAGGTCTGCGAGTCTGCATACAAACAGAATATCTACATAATAACCTCTACTATAATACTATAATACTGTTAGAGATCATAGTAAGAGAACACTTCTTATCTTTTGAAGTTTTTAACATATATATCCTCCATACATTTTAGGGGTAAAAATCCCCAGTTCTCTAAATCCTTGCTATATTGGTGGTAGATCAATCTGAAATCCCAGCTACTACTTGCCGTGCATCAAAACTATGAAGAAACTGCTGCCAGCAAAATAACTGAAATGACTTTACTGAGATTGGCTGAAAAAATTATAACCAACTGCTTTAGGAGTCCAACGGAAAATATAGTGCTCCCCATTGGCTAAATCTCTATATGCATGTTGAAGAAGAAAAATGTATTCACTTAAAGACAGTCAATTCTGGATTCCCATGTCAAGAAATTGATATTGTTTTCCGCCTCTCATGATGTAGGTATTTTAGGAAAGCAGTAGGTTTGGTGGCTTCTGCCCCAAGGAAAGTACCTTGTAATATCAAATTTTTGTTCCAGTTGCTTCACCAGTATATTTTATGTTAATCTTGTTCCTTTGTGGATTATACTGATCAGATTTTATTTTCTTGTTAATGGAAGAGTATACAAATATCTTGTATAGAATTGAAGATGGCCTAGAAACTCCATCCTTTCTGTTATTTCTTTTCTCATTATTCTGAAAGACATCACAAGGCTGTACATTTCATTACTAATTATTCATGAGTCTAGGATTTTTAATGGCTGCACTGAATGATAACATCCTTAAGGAATTTTGTGTCTCTTACTACCAGCAAGTCAATCTTTTCATTCTCACTTACTTAAGTACCCATTCTGGCTTTACTTTTATGACTTCCTACATACAGGTGTTACGTATTTTAAAACATATATTTCCTCTCCATATTGATGGAACGTTGCAGTGCAGTCTTTTATAGAATCTGAAGGTATTTATGGAAAGTTGTTTCAAGCCATGTTGATCTACTTTTCATTCTGTGATTTCTTTGTTTCAGTTACTCATTTACATATTTCACTGAGTATTTCACTGCCTAAACATGTCAGAATCCTATATATCCTTTTGAATCTCAACAGTACTTTGAATCTTAGGATCTCAAGGGTTTAGCTTCACTAAAGCTCTTGGAGAGGATTCAGTTGGATAAACCATCTTCAATAGTAAAATCTAAGTTTTCATTGGTGAATAGCTGATGAAATAATGAGTGTACTCACTGGCCTTCTATTTCGATTTTTTGACTGACTAGAAACATTCTACTTGATTCATTGTGTTGCACAGAGTTCATTGCTAGACATCTGTCTGAATGCCATTCACTTTTTATTTAAATCATTATTTCTAACTGCCTGTGACAGTTTAATAATTACATCTGCATTCCCTTCTTCTTTAGAACGAGCTCAGAGATGCTGGAAGAAATTATGCCACACTGTATTGTCATTTCTTTTCAGACACACATAGTCCTATCTTGCACACTCATGATTGAGTTTACTTAGCCCAGTTTCCTGTGACTTCATTTTTGCACACTCTGTGGCCAAGTTATGATGTTATAAACATATATACTATGAAAATTGTTTTTGAAAGTATCTCTGCAGTCAAAACAGTGATATTTCTCATAAAAAACTTGTAAGTGTAATTATCAAATTGAGTGTGAGAACAAAGTAGATATCTTCTACCTAATTTTGTGTTTTCAAATGTCTTAGATAAACAATTTCCATAAGTGAGTCAATATCTGAAGACTGTTTTGTCAAGAGTTCTATAGTATCACACAAGATAATGTTTCATATCTGCCATGGGCAGTGATTTGTTAATTTCTCTGTACTGTGTAAATGTCCATTAGCAAATAATTCCATAGTCTATATTTGTAAAAAAAATCTGAGGAACATTTTTTTTAGTTTTGAAAGATTTTTTACGGTGCAGGGGTTCATCCTTATTTTCAACAGCCCTTGCTAATTACTAGCATGTATAGTATATGAGAAGAATATTGGATTGCTTTTATGAAGTAGCTTGCTTGAAAATAAGTTGAATCTCCAGAAAAAGTGCTGAACATTCTGTGCTTTTGATATTGGATCACTTGATTCTGTTTTGTCAAAAGTTTTTTTCTCTCTATGTGGCAAGAAAAGAAAACACAAGTTTATACTTGGCACTTTGTATATTTATTTAGCAGATGATAGCATGGAACATTACATGTGCTTAAAGGGAGGGATTCCTCTATACATCAAGCTGAATGTTTTTAAAGCTAAAATGATTATTTTTGAGAAAGATGCCTCTTATGTTTTTGGAATTAGGAGACAGAAGGTTTATTTGCTTTAATTTAGATTTATTTTATTTCATGTGTTTTACTCTGGCGTGTATAGTATTTGTGGGGAGACGGAAACTGTAACTCTCACCATAATGCATAGCAGCAGTTTTCTCATGAGATATGCAAAACCTCATTTTCATGAGATATGTAGTCCCCCTACCTAGAGAACGGGGATCTACTGGATTGGGAATAGAGTCAAGAATCCAAGAAGGCACAGAGTGTTTTCAAAATACTTTGCTAACAACCACTCATGGTAGTGGCAATTTGAAAATGTAGAAGTTAGCTGATTGACTGATTGCTTTTCCATTAGCACCAGTGACTGAATTTACAGAGTGCCGGATATATTAGAAAATTAATTCAACCAGCAGCTGAACTGTTGGGTGGTATTTGTATTTGTTTGATTGGTTCGGCTTGGTTTGGTTTATTTTTGTTTTGGTTTGTTTGGGTTTTTTTCCCCCCAAAGTCAAAACATAAAACTGATGTAGGAGACAATTTATTTCTTGAAGTAATTTCATGTATGAATCCTGCTTGGAACACTTGACTAGTGGCGAAAGGTTTCCTCATGAAAAAAGTAGAGGTTATATGATGGGATGGAAAGTTGAGTGTTAGTAGTCATGATTTCTATTTACACTTCTTCTGGAGGACCCAGGAAAAAAAAATAGTATTAAGCAAAAATGTCTGAAAGATTGAAAAGCACTTTTTATGCTAAATAGACCAAATCTATAAAAATGATCATTATATTTTTGCTAAATATGTAGGCCCATATGCAACGAATTTCTTTATTTCATCTAAATTAAGAAGGAGAGGTAAACCATTGGGAAAAAAGCCAAGATTATACGATGGTTATTAACCTTGTCGAAAATTCTAGGAACAGATGTTCAGTGGAATCAAATGGCAGTTTATGTAGGATAGCATTTCAGAGTTCTCTGTTGGGTTATTTGGTTTCAGGATTGCTTGAAGGATAGGAAAACTTGGGTAGCAAAAGTATTTTTATGAATTTTACTCCTTTATTCTCTAAAATAGACCTTGTGCTGTTATGTAATGTTAAAAATGCTGGTACAATTCTCAAATACGTTTAGACATTTGTAACTGAATAGTTAATTGTCCTATTATTTGCAGTGGTGGAACATGTCTGTTAGAACATAAGGTGGGATTTTTCATTTTTGGGTTTTTTTAAGTAAACATAGATTTCTGACTTCAGAACTGGAAATAATTTAGTTTTTGCAAATTTAGCTAAACCCAAATTTTCTAAATATCTTTTCTCTCAGTCATCATTATCCATTATATTCTGAGAAGTAAACTGAAGTAGACTTTCAAAAAGAGCTAAACTAAAGGGAAAGCAAACAGAAAAAGAAAACCCCCAAACCAAAATAAAATTAACAGAAATTTAGCTCTTTGAAAGACAGAGCATTTCTTTCATGAAGGGAAAAATTATTAGACTTGGGTAATGGTTAAACATTGCACTTCAGATGAGATGCGTATCTTTAAAAGAAATAAAGAAATAAAAAGCTAATATTTCTTGACTTTAAGTGTTCTTCACTATCTGGAGAAAAATAAGATTGTTCCCTACAAATTCCTGTAGACAGGCATGTGGGAATTATTAAACTCCAGATCTTTCTGATTTAGCTGTTTCCAGAGGTTTACCTTTCTTGTGCAAGACTTCTGACTCTAACTCATTAGAGAGTATTAGTCATTTAGACACTGACAGGGCTTGATCAGAAATCAGTCTGAAAAAATAAGTATGGCAATTGTTTTTGATACTGAAATGAAGTCTGCAGTGTGTCCTTCAAGAATTTCTGTTTTATGTATGGAAGTCACTCAGTGTTAACTCAAATGATGATGAAATTGCTTTACTGTAAATCTAGTCATGCATTTTCAGGCTTAAGAATAGTGAGTGCCTTTTTGCTGTGTTGTTTTCTTTGTTTGTTTGTTTGCTTTTTGTAATTTATTACAGTATTATCAAAAGTTTTGTCTCTAGCAACAAAGGTATCCTTCTTACAGGAAAATTATTAAACAATATTAAATATTTTGAGCACCATGGTTAAAAGTCCCACATCAGCTAAAGGATATAGAAGATTTTATTAGAAAATAATAAGTGTTTGAATATAAAAAAAAGTCATTAATAATTCCTACAGCACATCAGAGACAAGTTTAAATATAAGTAATTTTTATAAAATAGCGTTCTTCTGGCACATCACTCTCATTTTACTCTCTGTTTTGTTTTGTGTGGCCCTTAGATATGTGGCACCTTCACTTGCCATTTAGGATTTTCCTAAAGACTTCACAACAGCCACTAACTGTGAGAAAGAAACATGAAGAAAATGTTACTTAGCTTGATGAGATCATTTGTATAATTTAAGAAGACTAAAGATAGGAAACCACCCAGATCCACTGTCTCTTTCCATTTTGGTTTCTCCTTTCCTCAACTATGTGAGGCAGGAATGCTGTATGGAAAACTTTTTATGAGGTGAATAATGAAGTGGTAGATAGCAAAAAAAGGTTATGCAATTTCTTTCCCCTCTCCTAGATATTCTGTCCCTTCTTAGGAGAAATGGCTTTAGCTTCACACAGAACAGGATGCCTATTTGCTTTTAACTTACTTGGTTTGTAGAAGTAAAGGTATATTGTTCTGTACTAGTGAACCATCATCAGGGATATCGAACAGTTTTCAACTGACAGATAGTACAGCAATTAGTTTTATGTTCTGGAGAAATTTTCTTGGTAGATATTTTGGAGGGAAAATCAAAAAGCTTTTGAACCTTAATGAAGGTTCAGAGAAGTTCCTTTGGAAAGAATTCCATTGCTTAGATAATTCTCTGGTTTTGTGGCTGACACAATGTAACCAATGAGCCCTGTCCAGAAGAAAAATGGAAGCAGGCTGCAGAATTTTTTGCATTGCACTGCTTTGCTGTGCTCATGGAGCATGGCAAATTTAATGTCAAGTTGCAAAAGTACCTGAATAAGGCTTCAAATTTGTTATATTTATCCTCCACACACTTCTCTCTCTTACTTTCTCTCTCTTGCTCTCTTCTTCTAAACGGGCATGTTAGAGGAGAGTCAGTACCTAATCTTGTCGAAATCTGGTCAGTGTGCCCTTCGTTTACAGCAATGAAAGGAATTTTCACCTTGCTTCAAATGTAACTAATTGGATAAAGTTACTAGGTAGATGTATACCAGAGGCTCCTCATATCTTTCTGCTCAGCTGCTGTGGTTCTGATTTCAACTTAAATGTCACTGGGGATTTTTAATGTTCATTACAGCCTCCTCATCATCCTGCCTTCTATACTGTGTAGTCATTTGCACCTGTACAAAAGCAAATGTCGACACCAGTAAGACTGATGGTGTTGTGCCTCTATGCACAAATCTAAATGACTCCACAGGTGAAAGCAGTGAAGATTTCTGGGTGGTAGGGCAAGCTTGATTGGGCTTTCCTGTAACACAGGACAGCTTTCAGAGCATCACTGGGCGGGGTCACATCATGTTGTTACATAGCCAACACCAAATACTTGCTTTAAGGTATTCACAGTTCAGAAGGAGTATTTAAATAATTTAAATAGTTAAATAGGAGCCAAATTTCTATGAGACAGGAAGAAAATGAAGTGAAAAATGAGTAAATTCCTTAAGAAATTAGGTTCAGCATTTATAGTTCTTCAGCTATGTAGGCAGGAGCACATTTCAGTTTGCTGTTTACATTATAAAGCAAAAGAACTTTGAGGAGGATTTTGAAAGAGAGGTATTGATTTTTGCCTTGAGGCTATTCTCACATGTAGCCTGGATAAGATTTAACTGGCACTGGTGGAATAACTACACAGGCTATCCTGTGGCAGTGATATTAAAATCACTTCCAAGTTTGTCTTTTTATTGGGGAAGAGCAGTGGACACAAGGAACAAAAAAAAAACAACAAAAAAAAAGAAGAAAATCTGAAAAGTTACATTTCAGATTAGTTTATGTGGAAAGGAATGTGTTTGAAAGTATTGAAACTTGATGGAAAGATCTGTAGATATATGGGACAGGAGTATGCACTTACTGCCTTTGCAGAAACATACAAGTTACCTCTATGGCCTTTATCTCTGAGACATTGATGTTACAGCAGCTGAATCTCTCCAGTGTTCTTTAACTCACAAATTATTGTTTTGGCAGTTTGGTCAGAGGGAAGATGATAGATTAGATTCAGGTAGGCCATGTGGTACTAGAAGCAGTATGTTTTGAGTCCAATGACAGAGCTAAATACAGAATGAAGTCACATTATTGTCCTTGGTAAAAAAAAAAGTTGATGTAATTGTCCTTCCTCAGAAAAGAAGAAAGTTAAAGGCCTTTGCGTAGTCTGTTCCTGTAGCAAAGAACATTGCTGCATATGCCCAGGAACAGTTTGGATCTAGTCTCTATGTTGTTGAAATACTGCTTCTACAATCACAATTCCTTGGAAAAAATCTAAAATACTCCGCTGAGTCAAGACTTGAAATACTTAGTACCCTGATGGAGTTTTATCAAATTGGAGAGCTGAAGGGATGAATTCCAGCTGGCTGATAGCTCTGTGAAGGAGGCATCTTGGTGGTCGTCATGTGAGGATGTGAGTTCCTGACTATCAGTGCTGTCAATCAAGGAATCACTGGTATCTCATTTATATTGTACTGAATATATTATAGGTAGCTCATAGTTTTCTTTGAAGGTGAGAGAAAGGTTTCTAGATAATGAAAAAAACTCAAACAAATCAAACAAAAAAATCCAAACCCAAAATGACTTCAATTATTTATCCATGATCAGGATATGGAGCTGCAATTCAGCAGGGTCCCTGAAGAAAACTGTTGTAGGCCAATTGCAGTTATTACCAAATTTAAAATGTGTCTTGTGCTGGAATATCTTTAACCATGGTCTTTCCTGAAGAAAGCCTGTGTGTTCCATTTGCAGTAACTGAAATATTTGTACAATTATTAGTAAAGTTGAAAATTGTAATGGTATAATCAGAAAGGATAAAACATTTTGTAATCAACTATCAGTAACCATGTATCCTGTATCAATAATACATGATTGTGCTATCATGTTCCTGTAGCATTTGGTGTACAAACTCTCACTGGTTTGATAGTGGCACAGTGTATTCTGAAGACTCTGTATATACATTGCAAGGGCTGGAGTTCAGGGCTTGCTTATTGGCCCAGAGGGCCAGAAAGTTCCAAAAGATTAAATGCTCCATTATGCCAGTTATCCCACCCACAGTGCTTACCAGGATTTCCTGTCTCTTTAAAACTACATCTGGGCTTTATCTGAGTGTAGCATAGGCCAAAACTGTGAACAGGAATGGCCTCCCAAATAAATTGTAAGGATGATTACATGCCACTGCTGAAGTCTGAGTCCTCCCCTTCACTCACTGATACAGATATAACCATGGAAGTTCATAGAATATATGTATTCCTGTTTATTGTAAATTTTTGATGAGACATTAATCCAGTACTTTAAATGAATTATTTACATATATTTATATTACGTACAAATATTAAACAAAAATATTAGGCTCTCTTTTTTTGGAGAGGGTGGAAAGCTAAAGAGAAACATATCCAAAAAAGGCAACAAAACCTCCTAAACTAAACCATAAAAAACCAATTTCCCAGGTCTTAATGTGTGATGACAAAACTTTTTTAATCTCAGAGTGACATATAAATTCCAGAAATACTCACTATAAATAAATACTCCAAAATACTCCACATGAACCCAATATACCACAATTAAAGTTGCTGGTTTACTGGTTTTATTTAAAGGATGCTCTATTTTGACAATTTTAAAAGCAGAAGGAAACAATGTTGGTCTTGAAAATGTTTTAATGGCTTATTCTCCATGTCAAAATCACATTCAATGTGCCTATATTAACATTATGTAGTGACTCTAGTGTAATAATATTTTTTATTCATGTCATTCTGAGGAGTGACATTTAATGTACTGTGAAGGACAACAGTGAATTGTTATGCACTCTAAACTAGGTATTTCCTTTGCTGTGATGTTAAATGTTAGACAAGAATGTTGTTGGAAATTGAATAGAAAGGCCAGATTTGTTATACAACCTTTGAAAGACCAAAAATTTTTAAGAAGTCCATATATTTTATATTGCAAAATATGATTTCACGTTTCATTATGTGCCTTTAGGAGGTACTCTGCAGTAACTACTTCCCTGCAACTTGTGACAAACTCTTGAATGAATTGAGGAAATTCATAGGTGCTTCACTTTTAAAAGAGGGAGTATTTGAATTTCTCAAATACCTTTCTCTCTTATACTGTGTTTTATTCTCTTAAAGAGAAATAATTTAAAAATTATTACTTTATGTTGCTAGTATAGAATAGATTATTACTTTTTAATATTATGAATTTACAGTCTTATTCATAGATACAGAATAACTATGGTAAAAATTTTGTTTGGACCAAGATGGCAAGATCTTCTAATCAGTAGTGCATATAAACCCCTCATTATTGCAAACATGCCAGTCAACAGGATGAGCAACTTTGCAAGGCCTAGTAGAGAGTTACACACTGTTGGACTAAATTACACAAAACACTTGCAGACTGGGTTTCCTAATAAAACATATTTCAAGGTGAGGGCAAGTATAGGATATTATATCATGAAGTTTATGAATTATAGGTAATCCTTCAGAGGCAGTGGTTGGTATGTGTTTTTATTTAAAAATAATCAAATGAAGAATGAATGCAATGCCTATGCAGCTCCTTTCTTTTACGTATGATGTCGAGATTTCTTAAGATAGGAAAAGTGGCTAAATGTAATCTTTGAAGATGTGTCAGCTTGATAAGTATTTATGTAAAGTAGTTTCTGAGAACTCAGCTCACCCTTTCAGTTTAGGAATATTACAAAACCTGGTGAAGTCCATGACAGTGGTAGCACATGATAGTTTTAGGCTATCACAAGCGTGAAGAGTAATATTCTCAAGATAAAATGAAGTGAACACTTGTAAAGATATACGTAAGCTTATTTCTTGTTATTCTGTTATTTCTTATGTAACATATATGATTTCTTCCCTGGAAGCATGAAAGTTCTTTTTTTCCTCATGTTTTAGACCATGGGCTAAATATTAGTGTGTGTTATTTCAAAAAGTTGATCTAAGATATCACTAACATTTTGTTTATGCACACTTTGCCTATTCTTTGAATATTCTTTGAATGTCAACAGATCAGATTTGCTGATTTTCTTTGACAGTAACTTCTGAGTTCCAGATCAGGACTTCAGTTTCTGTGATTTACTAAAACCTTCTTGAAGGTGTGTTTTGGGGAATATAAAGGGGAATCCAAGCTAAAATTACTTGTCATTAGATTTGACAGTCTAGGCTCTAGGAGCAGATCAATGAATTTACTTGGAAGGAGTCAAGTTATTTTACATATTAAACTTAAGAGAATTTTTACTAACATTTTAGGGTTGCCTAATGAGTCATTCTTAATTCAGGAATAATTTAAAGGCAATGGAGATAATAGATATTTCTTGGAACAAGTATAAAGAATGTGTTATTCAAATTTTTAGCATATATTGGAAGATTTTAAAACTTGAGGAAAAATAGGTGCATTTTATTTTTAGAAAGGAAAGTATTGTTTCATCGTTTTGGGGTGTCAAAGTGTTTACTAGGCATGGCATTTTTTAAAGATAACTATCTTCAGAACACACAGTAGCATTATTTTTTTTTTTTTTTACCACATGACAGAAAGATTACTTTAGTTCAAATGTGTGCAGTTTTATTAGAATTAAAAGTCCAAGTATTCCTTAGTCTGGGCTAAAAAAAAAGAGTAAATTATTCAATATAAAATAACTTATAAAGCAGTAAAAGTTTTCAATTAGAGAATAGGAACACAAAGTAGAAATCATGGAATTATAGTGAAGAGAGAATTATGTGGAGAAGATAAATTATACTTTGCTATTTACCCTTTTTTAAAACACAGAAAAGGAAAGAATGTTAAATCAAATTGAAAATAATAAATTTAAAAGAGAAAAGAGAATTTAATTACTTTTGTTCTTGTAGATTGTTAATTAACCTCAAAGTTTTCTTAGGCTAAAATAAAAATGGGTGCTTTGCAATAAAACTATAGTGATTAGATATACAAGTGCATCTGAGGTAGTGCTTCATGTACGTGAAGTAAGGGATGGAGGTTGTAAAGAAACTTTCTCAGTAGCGTGTGGGCAATTTTCAATTTTGTTGTACTTTTCAACTTCCAGGTTTTTTTGCATCTTCATATGAAATGCTAGTAGTAATACTAGTCAGAAACAGAATGTGTTTTTCTAGCAACTTTCATTATCTCTTTGCCCTAGTTCAGAGAGGAGTACTGTTGAGGAAAAAGAATCATTAGTGTGGAAAACAGCAGGCTTTCTGATTCTCTCATGTTAATATTTACTGTGATAACAGTCGTATTTATCGCGAAAATTTTAGTAAAATAGTAAATCTGCTTCATAGATGGTGCTGTGTAATGTCATTTTATTTCATGTTCGGTACATTTCATTAACCCGTTTACACTGTCTGTTGTGAAAATTCTTTGTGCATCAGATAAATCCACAGGTCAATGCATAGATTTGGGAACTTTTACTCTAGACTGTAGATCTATTACAGCATCCCCAAAGATCACGGAAAATATTTCCATCAACTTCTGTAGATGCTACTTAAGGTCCATTTGAACATATAAACCAGCAAATAACATAGAATGCAGTTAAGTAGAAAAAGATATTTCGGTGAGGTGAACAAATATAGGACAAAATGCTCTCCTGAGTTTCTTGAGTTAGTATTTGAAGCAATGGTGAAAAATATGGCCTTGAATTTGGGCCTCTATGAATGTTACTGGCATCATGACCATTATGAAACAAAAGCTGCAACTGTCATCTAAGTTGGTTCAGAATATGCACCTGAATATTTATTTTACCTTAGTAAGTGACAATTAGGTAAGTTTTTCCCTACTTCCCTGTTAATAATTCCTGATTTATGAATGTATGTCTAGCAGTTCAATTAGGTTAAATGATGTGTTGAGACTGAAAGTTGTTGTTGATTAAAATAGCTATAAATCATGACAGACAGAGTGGTAAACAGGTAGACTTTTATTCTTGTCAAAAAGAAATTTTAAGAATCATGAAAATATTAATGCATTTGTCGGTTGAAGACAATGTGGGAAGAAAAAAAAGTGAACACAAAATTTGATTCTTAATGATCTACAGATAATTTTCAATTTAGGTAAAGGTTTTTGTTTGGGGTTTTTTCCAGACATGTTTAATAACTGCTGATGTTCAAGCAGTTCTATCTGTAATAATAAATGTCACCTTTTGTATTTAAAGTCAGAGGCTCTAAAAAATTTGGTACATAGGTATCTTTAAAAGTGTTTCTACCTGTTTATTATGCTGTTATTATTAGAAACCTCACAAATATTATTCCACTTTTGTTTATTGCATGTAATTTTTATATTCATTAAAAATGCATAAAAATGCACATAAATAATTTGTGCATAAAACAAATCATAAAATGTAATGTGAATGTATATACTTTATAATGTTAACTAGTATTTTTCAGTAAATTAGGAATCTATTTATCCATATATTATATTTGATTATGTAGATCCAGTAAAAGACAGTGCATATAAATTTAACATATTGCTAGGGGCAATCCAGATATGAATTTGCTGTGTCTCATGCAGTCTTACATTATATTAAATCATGACATAAAAGCAAATATGTTTAGTTAAATTGTTAGTGACATCCTTTCCTTCGAGAATACTTCATAAAATCAACATGTGGCTCAGTTGTTTGATGCTTACAATAATCCTGCTTGCATTTTCACCTAATTAACCCAAGAAAATTCATTGGAATATATATTTCCTTGCATTATTTTTTAATATATTTTTTTCAGTTTATTAAAATGCAACCTTCTTTTTCAGGTCAAAAAAAATCAGTACAATAGTTTGACCACTGATTTTTGGTTTTGTTTTAAAGAACAGCAAGAAAAGAGGGTTTGTGGTCAGGTGAAAACATTTTTGCTGAATTGCCTAATATGTTACTACTGTTTCATTTGCAGAAAACAATACTGTTCTTTTGCATAAACTTTTTCCTTCTTCATTCTCAAATTTAAAGCCACTCTGCCATCAAGGATGTATGTATAAAAAAATTGCCTTATAACTTGGAAAAAAGATTATTCAGTCATAATATAGCAATTTTAACTTGGATGGATTAATTGTACTGTTATATCCAAATGAGCTACAGCAAGTTTTGGGTCTATTCTGTCAGTCCATAATCAAAGAAGCATAGATAAAATAATAGAAGTTTCTCCATAATTATTTTATTCTCTGGTTATTGCTTAATGAATGTTTGAGGGTTTTTGTTTTGTTTTGTTTTTCTTTTTTTAAGGATAAGCCAGAATGAATTACGTGTGTATTTCTACAGGGAGAATATAACTTGAAGACTGTGTTATTGCAGTTGAACTCGGCTGAAAGTGCAGTATGTTGAAGTACCCTACATAATAAGTTTGTTCAGGAAGGTGTGCTCTTAAATAATATATCCAAATCAAAATAGCAACTATTTGATTTTCGGTCTTTTTCTTAAAATTTCAGAAGCAGGGATACTTTGCATATGAAAATGAATAAGAAAGAAATATTATCCATCTCTTTAGCATTTCTCTTTTCCTTACTTCTGATTTAATTTTTTGTGGCTAAAATTAAAAATCAGGTTGAATCTTTTGAGAAGTGCTTGTGACAATATAGTGCCCTTTATATTTTAGCATTCTGAACATTTTTCCCTTGGTTGTAGTGAAAAGAAAATGTTTTGTTTGAAGTTTTATAGTGCAGAGTCAAATTAAAATTTTTTAAACAAGTATTTGAAAGCATGTGCTTTTATAGTTGCCAGCTTCTTCTTACTGGATTGTAAAATATGGAAAACTAGTACTGTTTCATGTAGTTAGACAATAATTGCTCAGGCAAATTTGAAAGGAATAGGCTGTATTTCTTGAACTGTTTGATTTTACTGATGTTATCAGATAAATATAACAGAAATCTTGCGTTGCTTGAGGCTGAGAGGAATTTCATAGTTGATTGAGTGTTTAGATATGACTGAACAGGATTCTTAAGAGCGTGAACCTGAAGTGATTTATTTTTTCAGTTTACTCAAGAGATCCAGTGATTATGCATTACTGATACTGATTGCTGCTTGACTTAATAATAGAACTGATTATGTCCTGTTTTCCTTTCTGTCTGCTTTTCAAAACTGAAAAGGATCATTGCCATTTGTAGTAGCTTGAGATTAGATCACCCTAGTTGAAGAAATGTAGCTGGGTCAGAACAAATTACCAAATGTGCTCACCTCTTCAGGATGAGTGGCCACATGAACTGCACTGTAATTTTCTTTTATTTTTTGCATTGTGAACAAAACTAGTAGACATTGTGAGCATAATTATTAGTAAAATGAAGGCAATATGAGTTTGGCATGATAAGAATGTTATTGCTAGTGGTTTTTACAACTTCGGTAATTGAATTAAATTGAAAAAGACAATGCCAACAATTCCCATAGTATGCAACCAGAATGTTCTGAATGGATATATGTGCAATACTTGGATCTTCCAAATTTTTAGTAATTTTAGTGGAAATTCTTATTTGCATATAATTGGGCCACCCAGAGAGAGCCTACACCAATAATTCCTATGCTCCAGCATATTCCTGCTGGTGTTTCCTTTTTCTTACAACTCTGTTGATGTTTATTCTGCAGTCTGTTGGTTTCTGGAGTAATAATCCATAAAAAAGTTCATCCAGCAAGAGTATTCTTCCTGTACTCTAAGATGTGTCTATAGCAAAAAACTTCCTGTAAGGAATCTATACATTGCCAGACAATGCAGTGAGTCTGCTCTGAAAGGAAACAAATGCATACCCACACCCATACTCCCATTATTCTTTTCCCATAGCAGGAAAGAGATATTCCTATGCTACATTTTCTTTTCTTTCCTTTTTTTTTTTTTTTTGTGGAACTCTTTCATGATGCAGATAATATTCTGTTGTCTTTGTTCCAGAAGTGATTTTTATATTAGGTTTTCTTATCAAGCTCTTTCAGTAGCATTTTTTATATTTAGTGTGTAACTATATTATGTATGGGTCAGTTTGATAGTAATAGCTGTTAGACATATTCATATACTAAAGAAACCCATATATAATATTTAAATAATATCTACTCATGCGAAATAAACAGTCAGTGAACACCCTACTTTTTCTGAGGAAAATGGGTTAATTTACCATGTCTGTCATCCCAAAGGATTAAAACTGAACACTAGATTTTATTAGAAATCTCTCTGAAGGACAGATCACAGTTTTCCACTGAAACAGCTCTCATATGCTTTTCGTCAGCAAGTGGTGATGATTTTGAATGCCTCATCTTTCTCTATAATCCTGTGATAATTGCATCCATTTAGTCTACCACGTAAGGCATCCATGCATTTTAATCTTTTGTTTACAGATACCTTGCACTTCTTATGCTTTCCTGTTACATGCTAATGGAGAGCACAGGTCTTAGCCTATTCAGGATAAATAAGCAGTTAAGTAATTGCTTTGGAAATGATAGCCTCACTAAACTATGTAATGAATTGGTCAAGTGCCATTTTTACACATAATTCTGAGAGATTGCTTCCAAATGTTTAATTTTGAGAGAGAGGCATTTATGAGTATGCATTTATTAAAGTGATAGAGTATGAGTTTGAGTGCATTACTGCATTTTGTCATTGTTTCATGGCTTACATTGCCAGTAATTGAAAGAATGTATCCAACCTGTATAATGAAATACTCTAAAACGTTTGCAAAGCAATTAAGGGGGATTCAGTATCTCTTAACTGATGGCAGTGTAAAGACAGAACCTGATAGATAAAGAACAGGTGACAGTTTTGTCTTCTAACTTACTTTTAGGAAATATATACTTATGAAAAGATACAATGAAATGAACTTACTGGCGGACATGAGAAAAAAGTTTGGGAATGATAAGAAAAGTCAGATGGCTCAAAAGGATATAGTGTGCACTAGAACTCAAACCCTGCTTCACCTGGCTAGGAGTGACTTCTATGATAGGCTCAGACTCATACCAGATATGACACTATAATCTATACAAATCTGAGAAATTTAAGAGGTATTTTTCCAGATGCATGGCACTGCTTTTTCCCCATTCTTTCCCCAGAAATATACATTAGGAAATTCCAGCCTAGTAAAACCACAACAACAGCAGCAATAATTAAAATATTTTTTAAAGGTAAAGAAAAATCTTCAGCACGATAATAAAAAATCCAGCCTTTATATTTGTGTTTTACAGTGGGCTTGTCCCTATTGATTCCTTCCACTTACTGAGAGGGACTGTGGTGTCTTGAAATCTGAAAGCAAGTAGGACCAGGTTCTTTCTTACATACAGCATAGACTACATAATGGACAAAATACACAAATGAAGTGCACTTTTCCCTGTGATTTTAATGGTCTTCTCATCAAATATTGTTTAACTTCCATTTAGATAGCAGTATGCCATTTTTGGCCAGTGTTAGTTTCTTTATTTCATAATATTTAAAAATTACACAAAGGAAAATAATTCCAGCAACCAAAAAAAAAAAAACAACATCAAAAATTATGTAGAGATCTTCAATGTGTAAGAGACAGAGTTCCCCCATAGATTCTTAACACTTATAGGCAGTGTTGCAGACTGAATAAAGGGAGGGAAGTTCTGATGCAGCTGATAGAATTCAAGAAAGCAGTTCAGCCTGCAGGTAACTGATTCTTCTATTTCTGACAGTTACACCTAGCACCCCAGTGAGCCACCTAACAATACTATGTGGCCTTCTTCTTACACTTTTCATTAGCACTCTAGGCAAGAGATCAAGAGCAAAGAAGCAAACAATAAGAGATCAGAATCTTTCTTGCCTCAGTTAATAGTGTGTTATGAAATAAAAATAAAAGGGATCAACTGAAAACAGAAAGGTTTCTTGAAGATGCTTTGTATTTGCATTCAAATACATAAAGCAATATAAAATATAGAGAAAACTTATTTATTGTGAAATATGTGCCATAACTCAAACTTCTATAAAAGTATTATTTTGCTCTGCCATACTGCCCTTTCCAAAAAAACCTATTTTGGTGTTTCTAGAACTTTGCATTTTCATGTGTTTTCATAGTACTCACAGAACTGAGGTACAGAGTCCAACTACAGGACTGTGTTTGAGAAGAGAATGTAGAATTTTGATAACTTATCTTTCCTTGAAGCACATTCCTTTCTGAGTCTATTTAAAAACTCTTTTAGATTTTCTTTCTGTTTACTTCCAGTTAACACTTTTCAATCATAATTGTAGCTTAGACTTGTTTATATTAATAGTTTTTCCTGTTCAACTTTGAATGTGACTCATTGTGTTCATGTCAGGTGGTAGAAAATGAATTTTCAGCTGAAGCATAGGAGCTCTAAAATGGGGTCTGGGTTTTGAGACAATATATACTGTTTTTGTCATAGTGGAATTAAAATTGTGCACTGGCAACTGTAGAATTATTAATCTGATCCAGTTTAGGAAACATGTTTGCCCAGGTAGCAATTGAAATGCACTTCTGGCAGCTAGTAGTTTTCTTCATATGCAATCTGTATTTGTATATTTATATTTACATATGTGTATATATGTAGGTGACAGCTCTGTGTGTGATTTGTATTTCAGTATTCTGATTTTTTTACAATCCTACTGTCAGATGGCTTTTGCTTGGGGCCTCAAGGACTGTGTTTTTACCCACAGGTATAGTGGTGGTTAAGTCTGAATGCTCTCTACTCATGGCAGCTGTTCTAAAACCTAAAGAGGACAGAGCAATTTACAGGTCAACTTACAATTTCCATGTTACCATTCCAATTTACATGGACAGAGAAGATCCTCTGGGATCTCTTGCCAGTGTTAAGATGACTACTATTACTGTTCCCATGGTAAGCGCTGTACAGGGAGTGATTGAAGCCAGGCTCTGTGGAATGAACTACAGTTATCTTCCATTGACCTCAAAGCATTTGATAAATTAACCACAAAATCAATCCTTGTGTTTCTTCAGAACGAAGTGCCTTACATGTTTAAAGAATCATTTTACCCTTTGAAGCACATTTTTCAGAGTTTAAATGGATGTGAATATTTCACTCCCTACCCCTATCTCCATACCAAGTGTCAGTGAAATCTCCCTCTCTCCTTCTTACTTATTTCTCCATTAAGGTATGACATTGTTTATAAGCCTCTTAGGCAAATAATTTTCTATATAGGCTGTAAATTTATGCTTATTGTTGCAGTACATCCGAGCCATCCGATTGTCCTTAGTATTTATTTTCCTAACAGTAGTTGTCAGGCATTGACTTTGAAGGTTTCTGTAGTGTCATCTCTTAAAATCATTTGTTCAAACCTCAGGAGACAATTAGTGATGAATGAAGTTGAAAATAATTTGAGATTCAGCTTAGAAGTTTAAATGTTCACTGAAGCCACATGGTCTCTTCTTTCTACACTCTAAGAAATAGATTTAGAATTATAGCACATCATGTAGTGTTTTATCCCTTTATTTATTGATTTAAAAAAAGAGAATTCTGTAAAAATAAAATAGACTAGAAAATTTTCAGTGTAAATTGGTGAAATGCACTCAAAGCAGAATACTGGGGAGAAATTTCATTTGTTGTTAGGGAAAGAGTCAAGACTTTGACTTGGTGGAAATAGCTAATATATTTCTAAATGTGGCTGGAAAGCAACCAATTCTCATATCAGGAATAGAAAGCTTGGATTATTTTATCCCCAAAGAATGAAATAATGGAAAAATGTTGCTTGGTACACAATTGAAACCCACTTTTCTGGAGGTAAAATATATGACTCAAATTATAATAATTTTCATGGATCCAGCATCCCTCAAAAGCTTCCAAGTTTTCAGTAAATTACCCTCAAAATCTATCATTGTGGTTTTACATAAAGAGGTACTTTGTATGTGTAAATGCTGTCTTAATAAAGTCTGATGAAACACAAGTGTGAGTAACTGCTACCATTCTGTTCAGCCATTACTGTTCAGGATATTTAGCCTTCACATCAATTATAGAATGAGTGATTATTAAGAATTTAATTTAAATTAATACTAAAGAGTCATAATTTATTTATTATTATTTGTTTTAAAGAGGATTAGAATGGTATTAATACTATAAGACTTCCCCCGATATATGAAGGTATGCAATTTTGAAACAAAAGGATGGTTGATTTATTTTTTTTATTTACTGAATAATCATAGGTAAATTTTCTGCCCCAAATAAATCTATCCTTACTGCTGCAGTAAAATAATAATGGTCATTACAGTGATGACATTTATGTCTCGGTTGTACTTTTCCTTTGAACAGAGAGTTTAAAAAGATTCTTTAAGCATTAGAAAGATAAAATAATACCTTTTTTGTTCTTCTGAAAAAACTCACTTTTCTAAAAGAGCTCACTTTCTTAATTAATAATGATTTATAATTCAGTCTTAGTGGAGTATGTTGATATCAGTTTATATAGTAAAGAAATTGACCATAATTATTGTAAATTTTAAATTATATCAGGAAGGAAAGTGGAAAAGAATGCTCAAGGTATGTTAGAGAGATTGCTAATATAGCAATCATATAGTTGTAAGATGATTTCTTAAATCATAAGAATATTCTGATTTGCTTTATGATTTTCATTATTGTTTAATACACACTACCATGAAAACCTGTATGGACAAAATCAACCCAAAACATCTCTTTTTGAAGCAAAGCCATAGTATTAGCTGGCTTAGAAGATTACAGTGTGTGTAAAAAAGCAAATAGCATTGGTTTTTAAGAGCTAGAATAGGTACCACTGTAATCTGTTTTCCCTTGATATAGCAGTGAATAACGAGGTGCTTCCCTGCAGCTATATATGACAGGCAAAATCTCTTTGCATGTAGTAATTAGTTTACAGCACCTTATAGCCCGGAACCCAGTAGGAATTATTTGCAAGCAAGTACAGTATAAACAAAAAGAGAGTTCTTGTTGTAAAGTAGCTGACTTACTTCTTTGATCACCAAGCAGTTTTTTCTTGTGAGAAATGTTTCTCTTATTTTAGAGATGAATATGGATGGAAAGCTAAATCAGCAGAAGGCATAAGAAAGCTGTCTTGTTTCAGGTTGTGATTGTTTCTTGAGACAAACTTGGTGAATTTAGGCTATTCTAAACACAAAATGAAAATTATTCAAGTTTTTTTCAATAAAATGGATTGAAGCAAACAAAATTTTATGCTTGTAAAATAAATATAAGAAAGAAACAAGTTTAAATACCTTTCAAGATTTTTCACAAATCTCTGAGGTATTTAGAGAATCCTCACATATTTCTTACTAAGACACACTTTAAATGAACCTAGATTCAGACAAAATATCTTTATTTGGTATCTATGCTTATCTATTTTACATTAATACACTATATCATTCAATGCACAGAGCATTGCATGCTCACAACATGAAGAATAACTCTCCCAAAGTATTAAAGGAAGATCATAAAAATACCACAATCTGGATATATAGCCGCATGAAAATTAAACGAACTGTAGATATCATTGGCAAAGTTCACATCATGTATTCCAGACCATAGTAAGGGTAAGGGCATGAAATTACACCTTTTTTTAAGTGTTTGTTTGTTTCTTAAATTATCCTCTGCAGCCAATACTAATATAGTTATGAATATTCTTTAATTATCCTTATGACACAATATTATGTGTTAGCTTAAATTCAGTGAAGGTAGTTTAAACAGATGGATTTGGCTTTACAGGCAATTGGACAGACAAAAGGAGGATATGCAAACAGCTGTAATGACCTGCCTGGCATTAAGAAATGATTACTTGATTATGTTTAATTGGGGTCTGTATTCTTAATTTCACATCTGGAAGCAAAGTCACTGTACAGCTGCTAAACAAAAACCAAGTAAGATCATCCATTTCGGTTTTGAGAGTCTGTATTTAGTAGGCATTAAAGGTTAATGCTGGAAATACTTTGAAATAGATAGAGGAAGAAAGGACTTATTTGATTTAAATTGCTAACAGAAATATTTATGTTATTGGATAATCTGTGAATGGGCCTAATATTTATTACTGAGAGCATACTTAATTTTACAAACTCAGATGTTACAGACTAGGAGTGGTTTCATCATAAACATGGTTTTTATCTTGCACATGACCTGTTTTGCTCAAAACAGAAGAGTGCTCTGTTGGTTAGTTAGCAACAGAAGAACACGCGGGTCACAGAGTAGCAGTGGTTTCACCAGGCAGGACCGACCAAAAGCCCTGCCCTTCTTTATTTAAAACAAGGACCATGTTTACAGAACAAGCATGGGAAACTACAGTTACAATGTTACAACTTATGGGGCCCTGTAAAACCAGGGCGACAGTGCTCTTGAGAGATTAGTTTCTATGTAGATAAATATTAGCAATAATTGACTGGTTGAGTGAACAGCAAGCTTTATTTTTCCCTCTCATACACACATAATAGAAGATTAGTTTCTCATATATAAACATGCAAAATTTTTTCTTAGAAAATTTAAATTTTTATAACAGTATTTTTACATGTTCTAAGCAATACATATTCCTATATATATTTAGATATTAAGTAAAAAATATATTTCTGTAAATAATTAATTATTGCATGCTAGTGATTTCTAAGACTCCTGCCTTAAGATGCATAACAATCCATATTAAAAACCTCAAAAATATTGCCCGATCCTTTGGAAATATCTCATACCAAGCTTCTGGAAAATGAAAACTTTAAATCTTTTAATAAGGGGTCAAAAATGTCAGAAAGGCCAGGCTCTTACAGTTTTCTTGTCTATATCTGTTCCAGTACAAAGCTCACAATTAAAACTCATGCTTAAAATGAGAATATACACGTATTGTGTATATTCTACACCCCTGTACACAAGGAAAACTTGTATTAACTCCTTCACACAAGTTGAATAACAACTTTAAGTCCCACTAGAGCAGTACTAGCAAAGGCTGTTCACCTAGGTCTTGTCCTCTTGTGTAAATATATTTCTCCTGGAGAATATGGTAGAATTATAAAATAGACTGAGTTGGAAAAGACACCTTGTTGTCATTCATGTGAATTCCCAAAAGTGAAAGCAGGAGGGACTTTGAAGGTTTCCCAAAGCTGTGCTCAAGTCAGATTTTTGAAATCACCAAAGATGGAGATGGCATAACTTCTCTGTAATATGTTTCAGTGTTTAAGCACTCTCACTGTGAAAAACTCTAATGTCCAGAGAGAATTCCTTTTTCTGCCTTTTGTCTTTTCTCTGTACACCTTCAGGAAGAATATGAGTCCATCCACTCTTTAGAGAGCTGAACACAGAAAGTAGATATTACCCTACTACTATTTCTGCAGATCTCTCATTCTGCTGGACTCAGATGTTTATGCCACAAGTGGCCCAGAACTGGACACAGTGCTCCAGACGTGGCCTCATGACTGTCCAATGGGCAGGAACAATCACTTCTCTTGACATTTAGACTGAAAGTTGCTGAGGTGTATATTCCATTCCACTATCCAGGGTGCTGATGAAGCTTTTGACAGCTTTGACTCCTGTATCAACCCAGTGAGAATTTCTGTCCATTACTGGTTGTCAGCTAAATTTTGAAGTATTTCCACCCTTCTCCAAGAATGGAAATACAGCCAATTTTTTCTTCACCTTGCAATCTACTGGCATCCAGGCATTACCTTCCCAGTTTGACCATAGAGTTGCTATAGGATAATCTGATAAACAGTCATTAAAATCAAGTTCACATTTCCTTCTCTTTCTTTAACCACAGAGTTAATCTTTTTATCACTGAAAATACTTAAGTTGGTTAGATATGATTGTCCTTGTAAACCTCCTTTTGCTGTTCTGAAACATCTTGGTCTTTTCTACCTGATAGCGGTTTCAAGGAGGATTTTTCCCATTATCTTCCCAGAGTCTGAGGTGGGATTTACTGGTCAGTAATTGCATGGATCGTCCTCCCTGACCTTCTCTGAAGATAGATGTGACATTTTCCTTTTCTAGATATCAGGGATTTCCTTTGAATGTGGCCTGATGAAGAGATTTGTCTCTACGAACTTTTTTTATGCATTTAGTAAAACTAAATTTAGAATGAGACAGTGGAACACAGTGCTTTTTTTGGAGAAGTTCCTGATATTATATGCCTATCTTTTGACTATGCTATAATAGTTTGTAGAGGAAACAATGAATAGAGAAAAACTTTCCTCTATACAGTTTTCAGACCTAATCAGTATCAAATAGGATTGCCCTAGTCAAAGGTTGGCCTTTTACTATAAATCTCCTAGTTTATGTTAGAGGAGCATCACTTGAAAAATATTCAATAGTCAATACCAGAAAGAGTAGCATTCTCCAAGAGTAAAGAGATGGTGTTCTTGCATGCTGTAATGCTGACATATCCATTAATATTTTCATCACGGTATTGTTTATCTTATTCTGTTTACAGTAAATTTTATATGTAAAATGTATATTTTTTCTTTTTTTTACATGAATTAAAAGTTATCAGAAGACAGTCCTGGAACAGTTAATTCCATTTACTCTTCCATTCTCTTTTTCCCTTGCCATGTTTAACTGGAAAAATAGTTGAATACTGGTGGTCTTAACTATTTCTGGTTTAAGTATGGGTTTCTTTACTATGAAAAATGGATAAACTTTATAAGTTATTATGAATTGCATCAGGTGTAGGAACAGTGACTCTTAGATGGATGCTACTTTTTAAGATAGAACGAAGACTGAATTAATTGGAATTGTCCTCTTTACCTGCTTTGATCAAATTTTTGTGTCAGATAAATCAATTAGGGATGCAGAACTGTATCCCACATCCTCTGAGACTTTTTCCTTTCTTATATCTGCTGACAGTTGTTGTTATAGTCTACGTTCAAAATTTTGGTTTCCCTTCCCCATTTTGTTTCTTTTTCAAGTTAATTCCACTTTTCATCAAATGGCTCTCTTGTTTATTTAGTTATGTATCATTGTGTAAATTTCTGTAAATTTAGTAAAACCGCAGGTTTATCTCCGTGGTTGGTCTAATCCACAGCATGCTTTGGACTCCTTTAAGCAACATGCAACAGCATCCTCATAAATTCTTATGTGCAAGACTCATAGAGACATTGGTTTCCAGGGGTTTGTCTTTCTCATTAATATTAATTCCATACTAAAACTGACCTAAAGACTGCTAGTTATCCTGTCAGCTAACCTAAACAGTTGGAGTTCATTCAAATGTGGTCAGAACTGGTTTTGAATTGTACTCATAACTTCTGGTTTCATATTGAGTATCTGATTTTTTTTAAAGTGTTGGTCATTTGTTTAGTATTTCCATGAGATATAGCAGTGAGAATGCACAGTATTTGCTATTGTTTTCTTGCTTTACAATATACTAAAAAACAATATCCATTTATGCTCAAATAGTTGGGGCACCAAGGCTTATTGAATTATTTACTCAGTTTCTTTGGGGTTATAGAGTGATAATGTAAGCAGGAGTAATAAAGATAAAGCTAGAAAATTCAACACCCTCATTTTCTTTTGAAGACTCCTCTATTGCAGATGAAGAAATCATACCTTTGGGATAGTTTCTCTTCATACAATTTCCTCTTTGTAAGTGTAAAGGAAATATATCTTGGCAAAGATTAACTGTGCTTTCTAATTATCATTAAAGACATATTACCTTGTCAGGACTCAACTGAGTATGTTTGTACCTGTGTAACAGAGTTTATCCACACTTGACAAGGTTCCTGTAGTAATTACCATGGGATTATTAGTCAGGAGAATGCAAAGTCTACATATTTCAATAGTTCATAACACATAGCTTTAATTGATGCAAAATCCATGCTAATCAAATCCTAATTTTTATCTATAAGATGGGCAAGGAAATAAAAAAGAACCACTAGTGTTAACAGGAGTATGGATTTTTCATCTTTAGATGTTATGGTATGATTTTGTCTTTTTTTTCTTAGTTCTCAAAATAGTACTAATTTTATCAAAGATAATAATTCTTTTTGAAGGGAAAATAGTGGAAAGGTGTGATCCCTCCAGTTATGATGTGATTGATTCTTATTTTGTTGAAGGTTATCAATTGGAAAATTTAAACTACAGTTTTTAAGAATGACCATGCTGTCTGTATATTCAAGTTTACCTTGAGGACAGCAACACCTTGCAATTCTCAGAAAAAAAGAAATCAGGAATTGTGATTGTTTATACAGTTCCCAAAACGTTCCTCACACTGTATGAAGGAACATATTCTCAGTGTTTTTTGCTGAAGTTACTCAGACCCACTTAAGAGACATTTGAGTAATTCTCCAGAGATAACATGTTTAAGAAACCCATCAACTTTAAAATATTTTTTTTAAATTAAGGTCTTTATAAAATAGATCTTCTACTGGCAGATTGTCTATTATAATTTTGATATTCTAATCTGTAAATTAATTTGAAATTTTAAAAACTAACCCATAAAATCAACAGTGAAGTAATTAAGTGTTATAATATAGAAATTGACTGACTATGAGATTAGAGTAAAATCCTAACATAAGAGATAAGAGTTTTCTGGCTGGTACCAATTGTAATTGACATAAATAGAAAGATGAACTTTTAGAATGTTTCATACCAGAATACAGCATACCTGAAATTTTATCTTTGGTGCCCAACTAGAAAGAATTAAACAAGAAAAAGATTTACACAGTACTCTTCACTCATATGTATTGACACAGCATTACTTGTAGCCTAATGTACTATATTGTATGCATATATAAACAAAGATACATTGCAGAAAGATTTATTAACTCCTGCATTAAGAGCACTTAATTTGATGCATATTTTTAGACATATGATGCAGAAGAATGTTCATAGATACACTGCCTAATCCCCTCCCTCCTCCTGAGATCAGGCTTATAACAAAATCATTATCTTTTATTCATGTTTGGGTCACAAACAGAGCTTTATTATTATATTATTAGCTTTATGATTTATATGATTAGCTTTATGATTTTACCATACAGTTATGAAAAAGACTGATTTAAATTTACTACTGATTTTAAGTTCACATTTAAACAGAGTAATTTATGTTTCTTCTAAAAATTCCAAAATATCCGGTACTCAGAATCGTCTAGGTTGGAAGAGACCTTCAAGATCATCTAATCTAACCATCAACCCAGAACCTCCATAATCACCCCAAAACCCTATCTCCAAATGCCACATCTAGAGGTCTCTTAAACACTTCCAGAGATGGTGATTCCACCACATGCCTGGACAACTTATTTCAATGGCTAAGCACTCTTAGAGTGAAAAACAATTTCTAATATCTAACCTGAACCTTCACTGGTAAAACTTGAGGCCCTTCCCTCTCGTTCTTTCTCTTGAGATACGGCAGAAGAGACTGACCCCCAACCTCCTTTTATGTAATTTCAGGGATAAATGAGGTTTCCCCCTTGCTCCTGCTCACTCCTAAACAGAAGTCAACCTTAATTTCAAAGTGCCAATAAACCAATTATCAAATTTTCTTCGAATTGAGTTTCTGTAAGTCTGAGTCTGGTCTTCATAGTTACACACAGGACACTGTATAATGCCTTCTTTTTCTCTGAGAAGGAAAAAGACCCTTAAACATTTTCTCCCTTTGGCAAACACCTTCTAAAATGCTTTATTAATTACTTCCAGTAGCAATGATACTGTACAGTGCTACTGAGCCCAGGGAATGGAGGCCTTATAAAGTGTATAGCATTAATAACCTCTGAAGATAAATAAGTAAATTATCTGTCCAGTGTGACTCTTGAGGAAATGGTAGTTACTTCTCTGTGTAACATCACTTTCGGCCTACAAAGCTGTCAAAGTTATTTAAATCAAAAGAAACCACATGCTTGTCAATACTTGGCAGAAAGATCTCTAAAAACATCATGCACCATACGCATAGTTTAGGGTCATCATTAATATTTTTGTTAAGAGTTTGAATTGATCAATAAAGACACTGTGATACCGGAGCTTAGCTCCTGTCTTTTTGGCAAAAAGTATATAAGAGTATTTTACAAACAGTGATCTTTATAGATTCTTCTGAGTTTATTGTAGTGTGAGCCAAGCAAGGAATGGTGTTCTATCTAGTTTGCATTTTATAAGAAGTGGATAAGGCAGATAAAAATTGTATAATCTTACACAGCCTTAACTAAATATTGATGTGAAGCTTCAGTTCTATTACATGATGTACAGCAGAACTATTGAATAAGGAAGTAAATTTTTGACATTTTTTGTGTTAAGCTATTAAGCAAGTGTGTTTAGAGGGAAGAAAAGACTGAAATGTCTCATTCTAGGATACAGACAGCTGCAACTACTCTGAACTAAAAGTGTCTTGAATAAATAAAAAGGCAATACAGGGAGTAACACTGTGTCTGAAAACACCCTCCTGCTATAATTTTTATAGCTGTCTTCACATGTCAACCATGAGCTGGTAAGGTTTGATGTGTATGTAGAAGTTATTACTATATTTTAGATTTCATCAAGCGTGTTATTGTTCATTACATAAATCATTATTTATTGACCACCATTTTCCAGGAATTATAAGTGATGTATTTTTTTAAGTGGGAAATATGACATAACAAATAATTTCTCGAAAATGCGATAGTTTTTCTAAATATTCATATTCCTAGTAGAAATTCTAATGAAAATAAAAGGGCAGTGGAAAGAGAGAGAGGTGCCCCTTGAAAGGGAGTAAAACTTTTTGTCCTGTTTTTGTCAGTTACTGACTGAAGAAAAACAAGAACTTGAATTTTGCCTTTCTCTATTCCCTGGTGAATACCAATGATGCAATAGAGATTTAATTCATTTAGCTAAGTACTTTATCTCTGAGTGTGTGCAGAAATAGATGTGTACAGAAGAGTTAAAAGCTAAGGAAGTCTACATGAGTACTTCTCTTGAGCACAGTCCCACAAACACAACAGGCTGTGGCTCTCAAAAGATTTTATTTTTCTTTAATCAGATTAAGTTTTATTTGAGAACATAAAAAGTATCATGAACTGAAGAAGATGTTTCTCATCCAGGACAGGATATGATACAGACTTCACAATGCAAATAAGACATTTTATTTTCCTGGAGAAGCAGGCAAGTCTAATTTTAGACATGACAAAACAAGTGAGCACAACAAATAATGTGGGAGGGTGGAAGCTGAAGAGGGTTGCACTGAGATTACAGTGTTACTTGGGTTCATTTCATGCATATCTTCATAGTATGACTGTTCCATTTGTATATGACACTTTTTAAGCTTCTGTAAATATTCCAGAAATATCTGGAGAGGCAGCTGAAAGACAAAGAGGTGTGTCCAAGATTTAGCAGAAGTAAAAGAGATAAAGGGAATTGTCTATAGAAAATAGGAGTTCTGTACAGGCTCTTTTGTTTTTCTTTTTGACCTTCTAGCCATCAAAAGTCATTCAGATGATGACTAATCTATGTAATCTATGTGGAGGCACATTTTAGACCTTCTCTTTTGCTGGATATGTAAATATAGCTTTGTAGAATAACTCCAGGGCAACGGTTAGTTATCACCAAATATTCCCTGTCGCTGTGTTGTATTACTCCTGTATGATTCATGTTGCTTATAGTAGAAGTTTATAAACAATTTTTATATTATTTGCTTATAAGCTAATTGTGTTTGGTCTTTTTTGTCTTTTTTTTTTTTTAATTTAGTATTATCCAGGAAGCTAAATTTGTATGAAAATGGGACAAGATATATTCATTCATATAATAAAGATTTTAGTTCTGATCCTGCAGTAGCTTATGTATTTGTATTTAATCTCTTAATTGGATTTAACTGGATCCTATCCATGTTTAAAATTAATAGTGCCTATAAGCAATTTAAAGGTGTTGGGGTTAAACATATAGAACAAAATTCTGTAAAGTCTGTACAGAACTTGCGCACGAATCTTGTGCTTTTCTAGACTCTAGATTGAATGATACCACCTAAATTTAGAAGACTTATAGATATTCTTTTAGCTGTGTAAAAAGTAATTTACATTAGATTCAATTTCTGGTCAATGGAGAGGTGATAATGGTTCAATGCAACTGCTTTAGGTGGGGATTTTTTTTTTTGTGTATAAAATAGGGGTTAGATGATTAGTTCTTCTCAGGAAGCAGCAAAAGCATGGCAGTCATATGAGCGAAGATGATGTGGAAGATGACCACAGGGCAAGCAAGGCAAATACTGTACTGAGAAATGTATCTGAGCAGGGCAGGTATGTTGGTAATAAGTCTCTGTTTACAGCCCAGAAGTCATCAGGTGTGGCAATGAATGTCACAAGGTGAGACAATGAAAGACCCAAACAAAAATCTCAGTTTTTCCAAAAGCCATAATTTAGGAAAAAAAGAAATGGAGGTTTTAATGAAGAGAAGTAGTAACATGTTTTATTCTTAAGTAATGTAGTATGTTATAATAAAGCATCCATCTCATATCCTGGATAGTCTTGAAAAAGTTTTGAAATATTGTAATTTGTCAGTTCTTATGCAGAAATATATGGATTGAGGGTGTAGTTCTGCACAGAAGCCCTGTAAAACGACTAGAACAATCATTCTTACACTTTGCTCTAGTGAATGGGAGAATGTGTAATTAGGTACAGCTGAGGTTAGAGCTGATCGTTTGTATTCAGCAATACCCAGCACTGGATCAATGTGCTCATCAGTTCATGAAGAAGATGGGGCAAGATTCTTTTGATTTATCAATTTCTGGTCATTAGATGAAGCCTTACAGCTTTTGAAATCTTTTGCAGTGAAACTTGTCTGCTCATTGTGCAAAAGAGATATCTATGTGCGTGGAAGTGGGTAATCATATTTTCTTTGCTTTTCTTCATAATCCTGATGCAGAGAAAAGTGAGGAAATTCGACAGGTTTGAAATAATGCTGGAATAGTATGCACAGTGTAATTTTGTGCTGTGTCTGGCATATATTGCTGAGCTATGCAGAATGTGTTGGTCACATCATGCTCTAGATAATATTTTTGTAATACTGTTTGCTTCTAATTTGTTTACTTCTAATTTAATTTAAAAAAACACAATAGTAACATTGTGCTTGAAATATCATTGAAAAGAATGTAATTTAAATAAACTAATTACAGATACCACTAAATAACCTCATTAGTCCCTTAATTTATACATGCATCATACTTCTTTGCAATTGTATTTTCTTTATCTCCCTTGCCTATATTCATAATTCCATGAGTATAGGGAAGTATTCTGCCTGACAGCATCAGACCAAGAATTAAGTTTATTGTGTTTGATTGTTGATTTGTAATTTCAAACTATCTAGTAGAACACAGATTTTTCTTAGCCTTTCCATAGTTATTAGGTAGCTCCTATTTGGGTCAGACAGGCAGCATCATGTCAGAAATAAGGATGAAAAATTTTGTCAGTATGGACTTTTAAATAAGAATTGAAATCCAGGCACTATAATGGTAGCTGATAACTCTCATGGATTTTTAGCTAAATATTCAGTATCAACCTGTGTTTTAAGAAAACCTTGTGTTTGGATTTTTGATCCTGAGGGAAAAAAGTAAAATACTAAATAAAATAGAAATAAAATAATTAGGAAAAAAAATAAAAAGAAAAACTCTGGTTTATACCTTTTGGAAAAGTTCTTTATAAGAATTTAACAGGTAGCATGCTGAATATGATTTAATGACAGTACCTGATATCTGTTTTGCGAATATGTGAAAGCAACTCACAAAACTCAAGAGGCCTGCATATATTACTGATGGGTCCGAGCACTCTTTATTCCACAAGGAGTATCCCTACTGGTGTAAATTCAGTTCTGTGTAATATTCCTAGGCAGCTGTGTTTTCATGGAATGAAAATGCAATTGCAAATATTACTCCACTATTCCATTTTCTCTTCTCCTAAATTGCAGGTTTTGGGTTTTCTGCTCTTTTTAACAAGTTGCGTTGTTCTCCAAAAAATACAGCTTAAATTAAACGTCTTTGTCTCCAGATATTACAGTCTGTATTAAGCATATCTATTAATTTGCTTTCCAAATGTAATACAATCATCATACTTTCATTAGAGATAAACTGACAAGTTTTGATTTGAGAACTATTGAAATTGGTGGAGGGTACCCTTCCTCAACAGCTTTGAATTGAGTTGATTTGCATAGAACATGCTAGACCACACCTTTTGTCAGTCAAGTGGGACAGGATGTACAGCTCTGAGTGTAGTGGGTCAACAAAAACCTTGTATCTACATCATATGTAAGGTTATCTAGACTGAGTCCCGTGGCTCTCTATAAGACTGTGTTTTTATGTACAGACCAAAACTGTAGAAAATATTCTAGTTTATCCAGAATAAGTCATGTCTCTTCCTGAGTTTGTCTCAAACTGGACATTAGAAAGGAGGAGTGGGTGCCTGCAGATCAAGAATTAAGAAACAGAATCTTGTAACATCATCACAAGACTCTCTGTGCCAGGATTGCGCAAAATCATGCTCCTAAATAAAAAGAGAAGCAGAAATCCTAGTAGTATATCACAGTTAATATTATGACAGATTTTGAAGTCAAACAGACTCAAGGAGTCTAAAAAGATCACCAGTCCTGGCTCCAGCTGGTGGGGTGTCCAGGATCCTATGGGCACCATCTGGCCTTCATGGAGGTACCTTTTTATAGATATGGAGATAAGTTTCTTACTTTCTATACAAATTAGTTATCCGGTCCAAATTGTTCTTCCAGACCTTTCTGAAAATAGGTTTGAGGGTTTTGGAGGTCTTTGATGGTCTTGATCCAACTATACTGGATCAGCCTTTGATCAATAGCCCATGCCTGCTTTTTGATATCTATCCTGTACTTGAGCTGTACTGTGTTGTGCTGATTTCCAGGAGCCAGAACAAGGATATTTGTCCCAGAAAATGCTGCCATATCACCAATGTGCACCTTCTCCAGTCACATCACGTTTATTATCACATGTTCTTACCAGCAACCCTTAGTTAGCTCTGTGGCTATTCAACTATAGGTGTTTGAGACACACACATAAGATCCCTTGTCTTCTGGGCTTCTACACTATTATTTCAAATGCTGTGTGAATACAGAATATAATAAATTATAGTCTGTCTCAAATAATTAGCAGTTCTGAAGTAGGTCTGTCTGATTATTGGGCATACTATTTTTAATTTCTAATATCATAGTATATTCCTAAAGTGGAATTAAATTTAACACAAATCTTTCCCTCCTGTGGAGTGCTGACTTTAAAATTTCATTTGCACTAGCCAATAATTTCTGGAGAGTACTTGTACCTTTTCAGTGGCTGGCAGCAATTAGGAAAACTGGAACTCAGGTCTTGTGAAGTTCATTTATAGTCTATTTTTCCAAGTATTTCAGACACCTGAAGGTGTTAGAGATTAAGGGACTGTATCTGAAATGTTAGAATAAACACTAATAGAAATGGGTAAATGGGATGAGTACCTGTTATCAGTGGTTAGAAAAATCAGTCTTCAAAATTGCATCTGTACACTGAAGTTCTCTTTTTGCTTTATGCTTGTTCTTGATTGAGCTAGTATTCTGCATTTAAATTAGTAGGAATGTAGTCCATTAATCAAGGAAAGTGATTATTCTCATAATATAATTTATTATACCACATTTAAACATTATGAGCAGTCCTGGGACACCCAACACTTGAATAAACTTGAGCAAGTGGAGTCTGGATCAGAAGACTTGTGAAAGGAGGCTGGGGGAGCTGGGGTTTTTTAGCAATAAGCAGGAGGAATTTTCCTAACAGGCACTTTCTAATAATAGAAGCTGATCAAAAAATATGGAGTTCTTTACACTTGGAAACAAGGGAGGTTCTAGCCTGACTTAAAGAAAAAAAAAAGTCGTTGTTATGATAACTAAACATGGGAATGTTTTTCCCAAAAAGTTGTGGAATTCTCATCTTTGGGTGTTTTTGAGACCTGACTGAGCAGTCCACTGCTGTGAAGTAGTGGACATAGCCCTAAGCGGGATCCTGGCTTATAAAACCTGCTAGGTGAACCTGAAACTCTGTGATTTATAAATATTTATTGCAATAGGTTAAACAGCAAGAAACTTATGCACATATGTAGTACATACAAAAAATGGATTGAAGGATCCTTATCTGAAGATTATTACACTAGACAATCTAATATCATAGATTATCCTTAAAATAAGAAGGAACAATATTTATCCATAATAAGCCAGTATTACTTTTCCTTACTTTATAAGTAGAGAATTCTAAATCTATAGGCCTCAGATTGCATTGTTTCTTTTTCTTAAATCCTTCTTGCATGCCAGGTTGTTTCTTCCTTTCTTTACAGCTGTGGAAAATTTTTCTGTGCTTCAAAACAATATAAAAAAAATTAAATAAGATAAGCCATCAGAACAAAAAGGTAGAACTACCAAGTTCCATTTTAGATTGTTCAGTAAGGTCGCAATCACTAAAAATAACACTAAAACACTAAAATAAATAACACTAAAATAAAAAATATGTTTACTTTGTCTAGCGAACATTGTCCTCACAAGAAAAAGGTATTTTCCAATTCAGTCTACAAATATCTCTCAGCAAAAGAGTATAAAAACCGCTTCAGTTTCACTGACTGGTTTCCAGGTTTCATTGGATTGACAACAGCATGATAGGAAAGGTACTTGGATTTTCAAGAGACGGTAAACTTCTGATCTGGTTTACTGTAAAGTAATAGAAGAATTCAGGTCACAATGTTTAATTAGAACCCAATCAGCATTTTTGAACAGCATATCAGTATTACTTTGGAGATCCAAATGAAACAGTTCTTTGTCAAGTAGACACTTTTAAGACAAGATGTGTTTTAACATTACATTAAGAGCTTAAAAGTTGAACATGATTTTCTGTATTATAATACATTTGAAACATTATTGTGAAGAAAATTGTATTTTTCAAATTGACAGATGAATTATTCAGATAGCTTTGATTATAAGATACATCAAAAAATTTCTTTTGTAAAGGCTGCCTATCTGAGGGTTTTTAAAAGAGTGGCTTTAATGATTTGAGAAATTATGAAAATACATTAATATTGATTTAATAATTAAAATTTGTAATATTTTTAATTATTGTGCTGGTGTCTTGTGCTGGTTCCATACTACTGTGTTGCAGTGATTTTTATTTTTTTTTTTTGCAAATATATTATGCATGTACATTAACTTGTATTCATTATCAAAGATTTAAAGATGCGATTTAAGTATAAAATAAAAGTTCCTCTCAACAGTGTGCCTCCAAGTCCAGGCATGGTGATTAAATCTCTTAAATTATTAGAATAATCCTGCACATTGGAATTAAAATTTAAAGATTTAAAGTTCAACAAAGTATCATGAGGAAGAGAGAACTGAAAATCTTTTTTCCAAAAGAAATTGTAACAAAGAATAATTTATCTAGACATGTTTGCTTCTTTTAGCTACAGTTGATAAAATAGCTTTTAGATAAGAACCTGTCATAATACACAGCAATTGCAAAGCCATGAATTAAAGTAGATTCATCATATATAATCTGCTTGTAATCTATTGCCAGACTCAGGCATCTTTCTACTATCTTTGTTCTATCTATTGTTGAGATAATTAATTTGTCTTTTCCTTTATGTTTATCTTTTTCTTTTTTTTTTTCTTTTCTCAGAGCCTGGCCCTGCAAGGTGCTTGTGAGTGTCCCCAGCTTCTTTTGGAAAACCTTTCCAGGGATGCTACTGTGCACCTCACAGGACAGGATGCAATTCCTTTAATTTGCTATAGTACTTTTTTTTTCTGTGAATTGTAGTGTTTATTACCCTTCTTTGGTGATTAACAATGCCATTTTTACTGCTAACTATTTTTTTTCTGTTATATTCATTATTTATAATTTTGATGAGAAAAAGCATTTTGCCTAATGTATTTTTTTCTAGTTAATTTCTGTGATGTAACATATTTTCTTTCAAGATGCAAAATACTGACACAGTGGTTATAAGAATCTAATCCTAAATGAGACGAATTGTCTGTAATTCTATTGGTGGCAATAGAAGAAAAAGTGCTTTGATGTTTACAGGTGGCACTTGGAACCTTTCAGAGCCAATCTGTATGCAACTCAATTAGTATCAGCAATAGTTAAGAATGTGAATCTTCAATATTGTTTTTGCTTTTAATATCGCTGTTAAGTATAATGCAATCACGCTGTAAAAACTTTCAATCACTATTTTCTTTATAACCTCTCTTGTTTTTCTTTTTCTTTTGCAGCAGATTTGCTGGATAGACTTTCTGATGGCTGCATTTTAAATCTGTTCTTCTTTTTTTCTGTCAATTACCACAGGTTTAGTCCCTATGAGTGGTATAATCCACATCCTTGCAACCCTGATTCTGACGTGGTGGAAAACAATTTTACCTTGCTAAATAGTTTCTGGTTTGGAGTTGGAGCTCTCATGCAGCAAGGTATACGACTCAGTCTGCTCTGTCTTTTGGGCACCATGTCCCACTTTTTGCTGGGGGTAACAGCTCTCTGGCGCAAGTCACTTGCATGGGTGCCTCTGTGCATGTAGCCATAAACCAGCTGTTTTACGATGATCCAGACATTCCCAAACACCACCTTAGGAATTAGTCTGAAGACAGATAAGAAATTTAAAAATTAAAAAGGTGCAACATAATCATGTAGTTTATTTCCTAAGCAGGAAACCCTTACCACATAATTAAATGAGCTAATCTGTCCATTACCTAAAAAAACCTCCATTTCAATAACCTAAAAAGAATATATCTTTGGCAGATAAGAGTATAATGTAAAAATCTATAATTTGTTTATTTTTGGTCTAGAACTCTTTCAAATACTGAAAGATTTTATCTTGTAACTGGAACCTGTAAAATAAAATAATATAGGAGATTTAATCCTGTCCAGCCACAATTTATGTTTTTAAAATCAGAATGACTATTCTTAAAGATTTAAATAAGAAACTTTTGTTCAACAAGCCTTGCAGTGAGAAACTGATGCCATTGCTGACAATAAAATTGGCAGTGTGTAGTCATATTGCTCAGAGTAAAACCATCAACCAGTTTTAACTGTCTTAGTAAAATGCTTAAGCACATTCTTAAAAATCGGTAATTTCCTTGCCATATTCCTCTTATTTTGAAAGCATACCAAATATACAGATCCGTAAAAATATATCACCATGTTATTACCCTTTTCCATAAGAATTTGAACACAGTTGTATAATATCAGACACATTTGAATAGCACAGATTCAGTTTTTGCTCTGACATTTCACTGGGCAGTATAGTGTAATACAAAAGATTGTTAGTCCTGTTAAAGAACCATTAAAAGGAATGACTTTTCTTTCTGGAAAAAGAACCATTGCATATCCCCCCAAAAATCATAGAAAGAGTTGGCAAGAACAAGTGCATATTGGTAGAGTTGTTTTAATGGATATACCTGAGCAATCGTTTTTAAAACTTCCCATTATAAATGCACCTGCTATAAGTAAATCCTGGTTTTAACTTGTCGGATGAATTCATGAAGCTTTCCTGTAACTGCAGTAAATATTCTGTCATATATCAGATTGGTAGGCTTAAAAACTATCTAATATCTCAGCAAAAAGAGTACTGTGGTCAGATAAACATGAATTAATGAGTAAAAAGAAACCAGGATTTCAAATTAGAAATAAAAATACATCTATAGCTGGCTGAGTGTTTAATATCAACTAGGTTGTCAATATATATTTCAAGAAATTATATAGTTGAAGCAGAATTGCCAAATACATGTTTGTACGATAATGATTGCTTTCAAGGAAACTCTCCAAAAAAGGGATACTGAGTGAAAGAAGGTATTTTGAATTCCGTTCACAGTTCTCAGGATTGTTGGAATCACTATCAGTGCTGAGTTTTATTTCTTATGTGGCTGTATGCTTCTTCATATTTCTGGAGGATGGACAAAGCAATTTAGATTTTCGCATCATCTTTTTGCAAGAAAAAGGTATTTTAGTCCGTAACATCTAAACATTGTTTTTGAGAATCAAAATAGGAAAAAGCCCCCAACCTTCATTTTAAAAGATATCTTTGGAGGATAATAGTTTTCCTTGAAGGAAAACTAGTTTTTCAGAATTAAGACTGACCCTCTGTCCTTACCTTATACTATTTTACCTTTACTCAGTTCATCCTTTAATAAACCTTAAAGGCACCATTTTAACGATGCAGTATCAGTCTTGATTTTGATGATTGCTTTATAAAAAATTCTCAAAAACCTAAAGTCATCTAAAAGTAGCCTTTTAGACAAGAATGGAAGTTCTCACCTAATAGCAATAACTTTCCACTAGAAACTATATAGAAACACTTGGGCCATGCTCATATTAACTTATTAAATGCTGCTTCTTCGCAAAAGATTTGCTTAGTGCTGGAGGATACATGATAGAGGAAACTCATACATGTCTTGCTGGCACCTCTCGCTCCCAGGAAACTGTGGGATATAGTGCTGGACATGACGTTACCTTGGGTACATGACAGTCAGCCCCTGACCAGGCTCTGTTTCATGGGCCCAGGTGGCACGCAGTTTCAGTCCTGGGTAAGGTATGAACTTGTGGTTACTGGGGTAACCGCGGCCAATGTCTCCATTCATCTTTTCTTTCCAGTCCTATCTGACTTTACTGGTGTTGGTTTTTAAATGAAATGAGAGCAATTAAAAAGAGTTCATGATAGTGGGCTTGTTGGGAAATCTCTAAGTGTTATGGTGTCTAAGTGTCTGACTAACAGGGCCTAGGAGCAACTACATCAGACAGGTACTTTTCTACTTTTTCCCTTGCAGAATTCTAGGCAGAGGTTGGCGCTGGAGTTGGCTGTCATGTCCAAGTCTGTCAGCCTTTTTTGTTTGAAACAGCAAGGGTAAGATGAACTGCAGCGTAAGATGGGCTGTTTTTGAATACAGTAGTCCAGTTATGATACCACTTCTTTTTTCCTTTTCTTTGGTTTTCTTCCTCCCTCCCTCCCCAATCCTTCTGTTCTTTTTTTGGCATTGAGTTTGGAAGTTTGACATAATCTTTCACTTATATGAAGATGTGTTACCTTGCTGACCAGTTCCTTAACTAATTCAATATAAGCACTAAAATTTAACAGGAATAAAATAGTCCATCTTGCCTTCATTCCATTTTACCCAGGAGATTTAAGAGCAAACATAGTAACCAATTAACAAAAAGGGGTTGTTTCAGTACAATAGCATAGTGGATATTGTGAAACTGTTTCCTTGAAAACAAGTTTCCAGATACCTCTACAAAATACATAAAGTTCTTAAAATGAATCTTGAAATTGTTTATTTGACATCATTAGAAATTTCATTTCATTCAATTATAACATTATGGAAAAAATCCATACATGCTCATTTATAATAAATATTTGTAATTGTATATTACAGTGAATTTAATTTATTCCTAATTTTAGTAATTAGGCACAAGAGGAGTTTATGTGCTTCAATTTGTCTCATTAGGCTCTAAATTAGCATTAAAAATTATGCAAATTACTATACAGTGTCTGTCTCCCCCTCCATTCTTTAGTGCCATGAGCAGGCAACTCCAGCAATGCATTATAATCTATCTTTATCTAGTTTATGCATAGGAGTCTAATATTTTTATTGCTACTCTATCAAATTGAAGTGTGTGGCATAGCCACCCATATTTATATGAAATTGTGGGACTAAACATAGAGATGGGAGATGTTAGTTTTTTTATCTAAACATTTAATAAACTATCCAGCAATGCAAATGACAAAACACTAAAGTATATTTATAATAGATTTAAGATTTTGGGTTTCAGATATGAAGTCCTTTATTTTAAATCTGGTCCCTTCATCAGTTGCTTATTTTTTCTGGAAAGCAAGTTGAAGTAACTGCTTTTTTGGTGTTGATATTTCTATATATACGTTTAGGAATATTAAATTTAGAAATAGAAATATTAAGTTTAGAAATTTTAAAATGGCACTGGTCATTGGATCTCCCATTACTATATTTTGATTCCCACGGCTCCAAAAAGATCTGTCTTTGTAAATTTAACCATTTAAATTTTGCATTTCAGTTATTTGTGTTTGCACAAGCAGTACAGGTAAACCTGTAGCTTAAATATTATTTGCACAGTGATTCCATCTCCCCACTGTGGCAAAAAGAGCTGAACACTTATTAATTGTTTTCTGTGCATCCGTTTCACCTTTCTCCCCTGGTTTTCGTTAGGTTCTGAGCTCATGCCTAAAGCCCTCTCCACCAGGATAGTGGGAGGCATTTGGTGGTTTTTCACACTTATCATCATTTCCTCGTACACTGCTAACCTAGCCGCCTTTCTGACAGTGGAACGTATGGAGTCCCCCATTGATTCTGCTGATGATTTGGCCAAGCAGACAAAGATAGAGTATGGGGCAGTTGAAGATGGAGCAACCATGACTTTCTTCAAGGTAAGCTTTTATTCTGTTTGAGAAGATGCTATATCTTAATTTTGGGGGGAAAGCTTCTGCACCTTGCTGAGGCACAACTGGTACTATTCTTGATGCTGTCAAAAGCAAGTGAAAATCCTTTCTTTTTATGTTTAAAAAGATAGCAAAGGAATCAAATGAAAAATCTCTCACAGAAAAATTTCTTTGATCATTATTTTAAAAAATTGAATTTATAGCAGTGAAGTACATGGAGAAACCTAAATACTTTGCTCAGGTCTTCTATAGCTGTGTACAAGATTGTTTTGTTTTGTTGTATTAAAAGTTAGTTTTAATTCAGCAGCATTATACCTAATTGTAGTCTTTAATCAAGAAACACTAAGGATATTAGTGGCTCTAGTGAGAAAAACTTTTTGGACTTTGTAATTTTGGGAAACTTTTGAATGAAATTTTAGGCCAATGTAAAAAGCTCAGAATATTCCAATTTTTCTGTTCCTTTTAACCGTCTACTAAGATAATTCAATTTGAAATATGATAAAGTGTGATACTAAATTAGAGGAAAATATCTCTTGCCTAGATTCATCAGGCATTTAAGCAGACTTAAATTAGTGATAAGTATTTATGAAGGAAGAGAAGTTGGTTTGTTCTCTCACTCCTTATATTGGATAGCACAGAGGTATCTCAGATCTTTCAGAGAAGTGTTTAACAATATTTGCCTGATCTTTGGTAATTTTTGAAGACATTTGGCTAATATATTCTAGTTTTAAGACTTAATATGCTATCATCTAAAGCTCTACATTGACTATCACTTTGGCATTTGTAATCAACAAACTGAGGGCCAAGGTAACTTTTAAACTGGTACAGAAATTGAAGACAGTGTGCTCAGTTTCTCTCATGAAATTGAGAGAGCATAAAATTTGTTTGTATATCAAGACTAAATAATCTTTATTTACTCTTATGACCATAGACCTTGTACCCAATCAAAGTGTAAACATAGTTTTAATTTTAAAAAATAAATAATTTCTAAGGCTTTCAGCTGCTGCTAATCAGTTCAACTACGATATCTCAGAATGCTTCAGGCTGCATAACTTTAAGGATGCATTTGGAATATTCTGAGTATTCTTCTCAGAACACTCATTGGAAAAGGAGCTGATGAAATTGATAGAAATAACTAATCAATTATAGGTCTCTTCATGTCAGGAAATATGTGAAGCAGTTAAAAACTGAAAGTTTAAAGACTGAATTTTTTTAAAGAGTCAAAATATTTTTGTTTTGAGACATAAAAAAGTAACACAAGGTATTTATTGAATTACCAGAAAACACTACAGGGATTTAACTTAATTTTGGTATGGGAGAAAATTTTGATCTAATTGTATTTCAGATTCAAACTGGGGACACTAAAATATTAGGAAGCAACTTTAAATTTTTAGTTTTCCTTCATCTCATGCTTAATTTTCTTATTCACTTTTTTTTTAAATGCCCCTAATCTGGGTTTTCTAAGTTTCTAAATGCACAGAGATGTTTCCTCTTTCTCTGGACATTTTCCCTCTGCATGTTAATATAGTACTCCCTTTTCTGCCAATTATTCCTTTCTGCTCTCTTTATTCTTTTATATTTGTCTAGATATACTTTGTGATTATCTAATATATTGTATCCAAGAACTAGAGGGGCCTTACATCTAATGAAATAGCATTTTCACATCCTTCACTGAAGATTTATATTTGCAGTCAAAATAACCTAGACTTAAGCACAACAGATTTAGGATGTGAGATCACTTAATTTAGTATTACTTTTCTTTACATTATTGAATTCTCTTCCTTCGCTCTGAGTAAAAAAGAGAAATCATAAGAAAAAATAGAATTTCTTTATTCAGCTGATGAATTTGAGGTCAAATTAGGGTTTATTCTATTGAACACATATATTTTTTAGACTTTTTGTGTGAAAAGATCATGATTAGCAAGTGCTTTATGATATGAAACTGAACCAATAGTTAAGAACTGTTCCATCTTGGAACCAACTAAATTTGAAATATTTTTCTGTTGTTTACCATCTCATCAAGTAGTAAATTAATTTCTTTATTTGCTACTACTATGAATATTTTTATTATTAATGGATATTATTTACCTAATGAAATTAATCCAAACTTAAGCATTAGATGTAGCTACATCTGTTCTTGCAGATTGTAAGTGAAAATCATATTCAAAATCACGTGCAAATGAAAACTACACAATCCCATTTGATTCATTTGGTGTCTGAACCAATGTCCAGGAGAACATTAGGATTTTCTTGATGTAAATGTTATTCCCTAGAGCTACCTGTGTAAGGAATGCAGGTTAATTAGATATGTATTCTATGAAAAATAAACCAAAACATATATATATATACGGTCTTTAATAGTGAACTTCCTGGTAAAATTAGGTATTTTAACCTAATGATGTGGAATTATCAGAAAATAAAGTACTATAATTTTGATCAAAATAGTATATCTGTATTTTTGTGTTTTCAAAACATATTTCTCTTCTGTAAAAACTAATTACTTCAGGAATGTAATTTATGTACATAAAAAAATGAAAATGCAACAAAATATTTTAAAATAAGATTTTACGCATTACAAGGTACTGCTAGAGTCAAATATCTCAGAGAATGCTAAAAAATACAGAAACATTTAAGAATCTGATAAAACAGTTTTAAATTGTATATATTTTATTCTCTGGCATATAGATAACTGAATATCAAGTAGGAAATGCCTTTTTGTATGGCATTAAGGAAAATACTGATGAACTTTTGTGTCCTGTTCTGGTGATCACACATTGAAAATATGCTTGAAATTGGGAAGAGTTCATTAAAGGTGAAGGAATGACTGTAGGTCTGAAAATAAGCATTGCAGTTAGAGGCTAAAAATCTGTCTGTTCAATCTGCTGAAGAGAAGGTTAAGAGGTGATTTGATCATGGTTTGCAAGTGCCTTAATGGGAATGAGACTTTTGACAGTAGATGACTCGCTAATCTAGCAGAAAAAGGCATAATGTGATCCAATGTTTCATAGCTGAAGTTAGGCAAAGTCACACTAGAAATAAGGTGCATATTTTTAAAAGTGAGAGTCATTAACCACTGGTATAACTTATCTAGGAGTGGGTTGAATTCATCCGTCACAGGCAGCCATTACGAGGAAGATGGATACAGCATAACCCAAGTATGTTATTCTTTTGATTTAGAGGCCACGTGATGAAACAGAGAACCTTCATTATACAGGAGGTCAGATTAGACTTTAGTAGTAATCTCATACTTCAGAAATATAAGAGGGTGTGAGTTCTGGGGGTGGGGATTGCACACAGATAGGATAGGGTTGCACAAAGATAGAGAGGATAAATTTATCATCTGTGTGTGTGTTTATCCTCAGCTACTTTGTCTTGTTTTAATGAGAGTGGATTGAGTGAAACAGTGGCACTGTGTTACAGCAAGAAATAAAGGCACCAGATGGTTTGCTAATGTTAAATGAAATTATCGTATCTTGGTAATAGCTATTAGTTCCAATCATGGTGAGGCTTGGTAGCTGCCCATGAGACTGACAGTAATTTCTGCATAAATTATCTATATAGCAGTCTATATATTTAATTCTTTTCTTAAAAATCTTTGAAGTTAGGCCAAAGCTGTGTCATGCTAAAACAAAAGAACCTATTATGAAGGAGAACCTAAATGGGTATCAGACAAACAAACTAACTGCTGGATTAAAACCTCCTGAAGGTAAAATCTTGGAGAGAACATGGGATATATGTTGAAAATGCTCTTACCCTTGTGAATCAAACATCCTTGTGAAATACCTTTGATGAAAAAGGAGAATGTTGTCTTCAGGGTTTTACTAGGTCCTTCATCTTATGCCTCTCAGACCTCATGGTCTGAGAAACATGCATTACAACTCTTTTAGAAGCCAGAAAGCAAAGGAAAATGTCAGTGCTCTCTGCTCTTAAGATCTGCTTATCTGGTCTGAGCATGGAAAGGACATAGTTTTACAAGTCCATTATGCGCCTGGTGGGTCTGCTCGGCTAATTAATTGCAAATAATAAAGAAAACCTTTGTATTGTCCAAGAATTAGAAGGAAAGACATGTGAAAGCAAGTTCTAAGCCTTATCTGCTTTTAGGCTAGGAGTTTCCATTCCTGATACATGCTTTGATGTTTCTCAAATTGTGGCTGTTTTCTTAGTTATGAAATTCTCTTCCTTTCTCTTGGCTGCTTTTGTCACTATTTACCACTTTCAAATTTCAGAAGCCTATTTTCCTTCCTGTTTGGAATTAAATAAGAAGCATTTATTATTTTCATGAGAGGTAGTGATCTCACACTAACTGTTCTTGGATGAAAAAAGCCTCAGATTTTTCATTGCCTCTGATTTCTGTGGTCTCTCAGTCTTTGTTTCTCACTTGGTTTTCTTACTGAATGACAATTCTGAAATTGAGAACAATGTTAATTCTACCCAGCTTCTATTTGCACCACACTTCTCCACCCTCACACACACACAAAAAAATTCCAACACATATGCATGTATGTGGTCTACAATGTTATTTCTTGTGAAGTTGCCATGTGCATTTGTTTTTCCCATAATTTTTCATATCTCTAACTTTCAATGTCAGAATTTCTTTCTTTCTAGGTTTTTGTACAGTACCAGGTATAATAGAACTTTTCTTACTTATGGTTACTAGGCATCTACATACCAAACAGTAAAAAACAAAGTACTTTTTCATTCTCTAATAGCAGTAAATTAGTGTCATTACTTCTGTGTCACAAATTAAAGATCTTCTCAGCTCTCTTTGAGATGTGTATTTTATATTCTTGTTTCCTTGATAAGGAAGCTGAGGCACTAAATGGAATTGCATCTTTTTCAAGATCACTTGGTGCAAGGTAGATAGAGAACTAATTCTGGTGAAAGGTAGACAGGGGCCTAATTCAGGAAAGTGACTCACGTAGCTTAGAATTATCTGATAGACTGACTATTCTATTTATCATTTACATTTGCCAGTTTCTTTCCTTTTCTTCTTTAGGATGAAGTTTTGTGCTCTAGCTCTACTTTTCTACAATATATTTAATTTCTTCCTGCACTGCTTCCTCTCTATAAAGAGCCATACTGCTCACCCTTTTTAGCAATTTTCCTTTTCCCCTTCTCCCTCACATTTTACCCTAGCCATTTTGTTGCCACCTCTCTGAGGAAATTTAAGAGAGCAACAATTCAGCACTCTTTGTCTATCTTCCTCTTCCACATTCTCAGCCTGTTGTTAAAAAAAATAGCATTAAGTTCCATGTATACATTACTAAGTCTCAGAAACAATCTCTTAAAGCTGAAGGAAGAAGTTATAGGGGAATTTTCCCACTGCTTGCAACTGGGGTACAAGTGACAGATTCTCTGTCATAAACAGAAGAACGGCAGACAGAATAAAGGTATTAATGTCATTCATTTGTCATGTGTGAGGTTGGCATTGATGTGCATAAAGCCAGTACTTCAGTGGGATTTTCAAGTCTGGGCTTGAGCACTGTAATAGACAAATGATATTTATTTGTTTAAAGAGTAAAGATGCAGTACAAGCACATGGGTGTATACCCACAGAGAACCTTTAGTTGAATGCTTCAAATAAAACATCAAGAAGTTTGGTAGTGTGTGTTAATTTTTTGGTGCAATTGTTGCATGTCAAAGATGAGAGAAGTAATGCTTGTGAGCTTCTCAAATATCCAGTGACTGACAGTGACTAATGGAAAACAATCTTTTGAGTCACAGCTTCCATGTACTAATTTTGATAATCCATAAAAAAATTGGTAGCAGATACTACAGAAACATGTTCAGTTTGATTTAACACTAGTTCACTTTATAGAAAAGTTGCACTTTGATGTAACAAATACAGACTTGTTCTTGCATGAAAAAAACATGCAGTACATTTCACTAAAAAGGGAATTGAATATAAATACCATGTCAACATTTTTTGCTTCTTTTTGTTCATGATGGTTTGGACCTTACTGCTAGAAAAACCTACAGCTGAAATGCATAATTGCCTCTTCATTATGATTTCCTCTTTTCAAGAACACTACTTAGTTAACCACGGCTTCTTTTAATGTTAAAAAAAAAAAAGAAAAGCAGATATAGTGGTAAATCTCTAAAACAAGGTCTGTGGTCACTCCATACAGTTTTAAGAACCAAATCTGCAATAGCGGAACCTGTGAGAATGAGATATAGGCTTTGTCCAGAGATCTTAAAGCTTCTCTGCCTCACTGAGTTCTACTTATTTTTGTAAAAGATCAGGGAAGTTAGGCAATGGTAGATAGGTTATATCATACATTAACACAGACTATAACAAGAAGAACAGTGCATTTTAATTCTATATAGAAGAAATTGCAATAAATTTGATACCATTAAGTTCTCTAGGGTGAACTGTCTTTCTTTAGAATTTGAAGGCAGTAAGCAGAACAAATTCAGAGAAAGTACTTCATTCCAAATAACTGTCTACATATGGGGACAATAGTTTTATGCTGCCTTGACCCTTAGCTCATCTTAGAGTGATTAATATTCTTAGAGTAAATAAGAGCATATGTGGCTTTGTGTTGAATTTCAGTGCTGAGGCATGAAACTAAAGATAGATGGACTGCAATAGAAATCCACTACCTTTCCACCCTCTTGTTTGTCCACATCCATGCCTTTTCCTTTCCCTTCCTCCTTTCCCTGTTCCTCATTTATTACACCCTTCAGTAAGGACTGAAAAAGATGAACATGACTAGTCAACTTTTCATTTCTATAGATTATTCTATATAGGCAGAGAGTAAGCACTCTTAATAAACCGCTGGATAACATTTGGTTATACTCAAAAATCACAGGATTCATATTTATCATTTACTTCTGTCTCAGGCTACAGTTCTTAGAAATAGATGAAACATGTACAGATGTCTTTTGATGTCCTTTCAAGGTAAAAAAATACAACTTTCCATTGAAAGCAAGAGTAGATATTCACAATAATTAAAATATTGAAACAAATCATTAAGATATGAATTGGTCCCCACTAGATATTTTTGAAAGGAGGTCAAAGAGAGACATCAACAATAAATGAAAAGTTGGCATTTTGAAAATTCTAGTTTCTCTTTGAATCAATTAATCTTTTCCATAACTCAGTATTGGTTTCTGCCTTACCAAAAATCTTCAGAGGGGAAAAAGTGTTGTGCTGATCTCCCCATTGAACTGTCAGGTGAGCTACCCTGTGATCCCATCTGACTTTCCCGTCCCTCAAGTATTTCAGAGTATCAATATTATATAGAGGTAAAATAAGCATACAAACAAGAAGTTGGCATTTGCAATATTTTTCAAAATTGCACCCGTCAATATGCATTAATTAGTATACAAGAAATCAGAGCTCAGACTGGGTAAAAAATAACAAATTTACATTTCTCCTTAGAAAGTCAAGCCTGATATGCATATCATATCAGGTTACCCAAACCACAGTTTGATTCTGAAATATTGTCAGGATTATTTATCAGCAAAAGACAAGAATTTCTATCAAATGTAGATAATTCAGAGGGATGTAATAATCTAGACATTTGAAAAATATTTTTTTAGTTAAGAGAAACCCATTCTGCCTCTTTTTTTTAGAGCATATATAGTGATGCCACAGAAGACAACAATCAGAGTCACAAAATGGGTAAGGTTAGAAGGGACCACAGTGCATCATCTGGTCCAATCTCTCTGTTGAAACAGTCATCCTAGAGCACATTTAATCGAATTGTGTCCAAACAGTTCTTCAATATCACCAGTGAGGGAGACTCCACAACCTCTTGGAGCAACCTGTTCCAGTGTTCACTCATTCACATAGAAAAGAAATTCTTCCTCAAATTCGGATGGAACTTCCTGTGCATCAGTTTCTGCCCGTAGCCTCTTGTCCTATTGCTGGGCATCACTGAGCAAAGCCTTGCTCCATCCTCTTGACACACTCCCCCTTCAGACAGTTATTCACATTGATGTTGTCCCCTCTCATTCATCTCTTCACAAGGCCAAGCAGGCCCAGCACCCTCAGCCACTTCTCATAAGAGAGATACGCCAGGACTTTGCTTATCTTCATAGCCCTCCTCTGGATTTATTCCAGCAGCTCCATGTCTCTCTTGTACTGAGGAGCCCAGAACTGGTCACAGGACTCCAGATGTGGCCTCAATAAGGCAGAGTAGAGGGGCAGGATCACCTCCCTCAGCCTGCTGACAATGCTTTACCTAATGCATCCCAAGATACCACTTGCTTTCCTTTGAAATCAGATGGAGTTTAGTTACCACTAATTGCTATAAATTGCTTTTATCAATAGTTTTTTTTATTTTGTTTTGTTTTGTTTTAAGGCAGTCTAATTCCAAGTAATCCAACCTCTTCTCCTGCCTTCAGCCTCAAGCACTATTGGCTCTACCTGTCTCAGGCCTGTGGCAAGATTCAACCCAGCTTTCTGATCCAGCTGCAAATGAACATTTTTGTTGTTGAATTTTTATTTTTCAGTTGTGAAGAAAGCTGCTCTACCTGCTAGAATGCATTGCTAGAACTGATGGGAGTGGAGCAGAGTGTCATTACATGGCAGAGCAGTTTTATATCACCCTGTTAAATGTGAAAGCCACTGGGAATCCACACTTCAGACATTTTAAGGTTGACAATGAGAAACATCAACAACACTGAAATTGCTCATACTCCCAATGTACGTTTTCTTTATGTACTAATGTAGGTTTTGTCTTAACTGGTAACCCATTTTGCTTCCTTTCCTTTACCTGATGCCCTCCACTTTCTGGCCTCTTCAGGGCCTGTAATGACATTGCTGACAGGATCAGTTGTAAGAGAATTACTGAACTCTGGGTTCTGATCATAAGTTTAGTTGCAAGACTTTTTCCTCAGAAATGCATAACCTAATTTCTCTCTCTCTTTATCACCTTTCTCTCCTCCTGCTGCTTTCCCCAGGAGGCAGGGTGAGAACACTTCACTTTTTTCTTTTCTTTTCAGCTTTTTTTCCCTTTATGTTTGTCTTCAGATCTTGAGCAAGGTGAGAAAGGGAACTGAACTAGATCATAGAGAAACCTTTAACTGCAAACAGCATTCTGTATGAAAGACACAATTCAGAGATAGGGTTTGTTTAGGAAATTCAGAGTACATCTGAACATTTTTAACTATCAGAGTCTTAAAAAAAATGCCTTGCTCTTCAAAGCAAATAGATCTGTCACCAAGTAGCCATGTAAAGTATGCCAAATTTGATCTATGACTCATCCTGGGAATGTGATTCAGAAACAATTCTTAAGAGTGAGCTGGCCCTTGGTTCAGCCATTTTTTTGTGATATCCTGCCATATGAGCAACCTTCAGTCTTGAATTTCTGCCCACTAAAACAGCCTGAAATCATCCATTCATTAGCAGAGGTGAACTCTTAGTTCTGCCTGTCAATTTATATATCATGGTACTGAGGTGTTGTCCAACTACATTAGCATTGCTTTGCGTAGAAAAATATTTTCAGTGCCAGAATTGCCTCAGACATCACCTAAAGTCTTATTATGCTGATGAATTTCTTCTCCAGATTTATTAATTTCTCCAAACAGAGTGCCTGTTGAGATTGATTAAACCATCCTTTTCGCAGTAGATCTATGATAATAATTATGTAATTATGCAAGCTTTTTTGCCTTTTAGGCATTTTTCTGTATCCATGAATTAATTGAACTTGTATTTAATGTATTAAAGACCCTTAATCTGCACAATATACTTTACTAGTTTGTAAAAAAGTATACTGAAGTATGCTTTAGAATCACAGAATCATAGAGTTGTTTAGATCAGAAAAGATCTAACACTAACCATTAACCTAACACTACCAAGTCTACCACTAAGCCATGTCCTAAGCCCCTCACCTGCATGTCTGTTAAATACCTCCAGGGACTGTGACATAATCACTGCCTTGGGCAGCTGTTCCAATTCTTAACAGTCCTTTCCAGGGAGAAATTTTTACTAATATCCAGTCTTAACTTACCCTGATGAAACTTGAGGTAATTTCCTCTCATCCTGTTGCATGTTACTTTGGAGAAGGGACCCCTACCTTGCCACAACCTCCTTACAGGTAGTTTTAGTGAATTTGCACAAAGGTCCCCACTGTGGCTTCTATTCTTCAGGCTGAATACCCCCATTTCCCTCAGCTGATCCTACAAGACTTGTGCTCCAGACCCTCCACCAGCTCTGTTGTCCTCCTCAGGACATTCCAGCACTTCAGTTTCGTTGTGGTATTAAAGGGGCTCAGAACTGGACACAGCTTTCAAGGTGTGGCCTCACAAGTGTCAATTACAGGAGGACGGTCACTGCCCAGGTCCTGCTGGCCACACTATTGCTGATGCAGGCCAGGATGCCATTGGCCTTCTTGGCTACCTGGGCACAGCTGGCTCATGTTCAGCCAGCTGCCAACCAACACCCCCTGGTCCTTTTCTGCTGGGCAACTTTCTGGAATAGTGACTGCTCTTCCCAGAGCCTGTAGCTCTGCATGGGGTTGTTGTGTCCCAAGTGCAAGATCCAGCAACTGGCCTTGTTGAACCTCATGCACCTGGCTTCAGCACATTCATTCATCCTGTTCTGATCCCTCTTCTGAGCTTTCCTGTCCTCCAGCAGATCAACACTCACCCATAACTTGGTGTCATCTGCAAACTGACTGAGCGTGCATTTGATCTCCTAATCCAGACAGTTGATAAAGATATTTAAGAGGACTGGGTGCAATACTGAGCCCTGGGGAGCACCAGTTGTGCCAATTGGATATAACTCCATTCACCACCATTCTTTGGGCTTGGCTATCCAGACATTTTTTAACCCAGCAAAGATTATACCCCTCCAAGCCATGAGCAGTCAGTCATCAGAAAGAGATATTGAAAAGCAATTTGCAAGCAAAATCCAGATAACTCACATGAACCATTGTAATTTGAAGGAAGCATGAGAGCTTTTACTATATTAATACCTACTATTAGTAACCTATTATTTACTAACAAAGGATATAACTTACTTTAAAACATTTGTTTGTGTATCTTTGCATTTGAAAGCTGAAATCTGTTACCTCTCAAGAAACTATAAGAAATTGCAAATACTCTGGAGGCCTTTGAAGACTTGAATTTCTTGGTCTTTCTTTGAAGAACTCTTACTTTCTTTTGCTGCAGGCCAGTGGCAAGACAGAGACAGTTCTGTTCCTCTTTAGCTCTCACTGTCTCTGTCTTTCATTTTTTATTTTTTTGGTACTAGTGATACCTTCCTAGACTTACAAGGACTCTTTGAGAAGTGTTCAGAAGCTTCTATTTGACATTTCTGATAGAAATTTCTTGTACTCTTTCATACATTTCCACCTTCTGAAAGATGAATATGCATCCCTAAAGGAACTTTCTGTGAGGAAGGAATACTAGCACCAAAAATTTTCTGTGATTTGATGGGAAGGCTCTCTACCTCTTCCTTCACCCTATTACCTTATCTGGCAAAGAAGCTTTGAGGATAGTTTCTTTAATTCTGGGACTTTAAGCCTATCCAGGTAGTTATCATTCAAGTCTATTTTTATTCAGACTAAATTGCTAAGGAACTTACTTGAGTTGAATAAAAACAACAGCTTGGTTTCCTAATTTATTTTATGGTTCCACCTTGTGTTTCTGATGTAGTTTTTGTTCCTCAAAGAGCAAAGATACTTGTCATAGTTCATTATAGAAGTGCAATCCAACAATGCCATTCTAATCAGGGGTTTGGCTACCCCTACAATCAGAAGCTACTGGAGGAAACACTGATTTTTCAGTTTCCTCTTCCAGTCAGTCTGTTAATAATGAAGGAGATTTGGCTGTCTCTTTGGCTCTCTTTTCAAATCAGATCATCAAAGATGAAAAGAAGGTTGTAAGGAAACCATGGGGCTCATTTCACAGAAGTGCTGAGGCCAATTATTTTTTGCATTCTTATTCATCTCGTTAAGAATTTCTGGATTTCTTTCCGAGCTAGAGTTTGATTTCTAAATACTCTAAATAAACATCTTAACTTACAAAATAATATTGAGACTTGTGGTCTTAATCTTTAGGTCTTCAATTTTCATTTCTGAAATGTAAAATTATATTGGTAAATTGAATCTCTAATGTTTAGGGGAATAAATATAACAGCAAAACTACCAGCACTGACAAAGACTGCCATTGTAGTAACTTGTGATTTGTGATTTTTTCTTTTATTTTAACAGTTCTTGACATTAGTGATGAAATCAAGTAATTTAAAGCCTCCTGTTATTATGTATTTGTCACTTAAATTTGTAATATTTTATTTTCTTGCACTGAATTGCATTACACTGTTTTAATGTTTAATGTGCAATATTTAATTGCAAACCCTATTTTAATGTTATCAACTGCTACTGTAGTTAGTTTCACCTCATAGGTAAAATATTTAGCAAAAATAATTTATTATTCTTTTTAGATATAAGAATTATAAACCAAAGTTTGGCATCCCTAAAATAATGATGTGTGAAAGCAGGAATAGGTTGTATTCCTGAAGTTTCTCTAAATGTATAGGGTAAGACTGTACTAAAAGTAGGTTCCTGAATTGGTACATTGGTATAGAAAGGATATCAACTGCTGATTGAGAGAATTTAATAGGAAGGCGTAATAATGCCCTGTGTTTTCATCTCAAAGCCAGAAAACACACACACACACACACAAAAGATTTGTTTTACTAGGGAAGATGTAGCTTTTGAAATATGTAAGGCAGGTTTCTCCTGACTCCAAAATATAGATACCTGCTTTCCTCTTCAGTAGTCATCTAAGTGCCCCGACTGACACTGGAAAGAAACTGGAAGGCACCAGAAAGTAATTCCTCTGTACTAAGCACCAGACCTAGAAGGACAGCATTCTCCAGCATTACAGAAATTAACATGTATTTTGATGGTAGAGAAACTTAGGCTAGGACTTGGGTGTAGATACCTAATGTGTAGGTGGCTAGAAGTATTTAAGAAGAATCTTATAAAATTTCTGGTCACTTTTTAAGCACTGGACACTTTTCATCTATGTATACACTACAGTTTGAACATAGGGAGAGGTGGTGATTTAAAAAATCTATGTACTCAAATTAATTAATTTTTCAAGGAATAATACATATAATTTGAGTCTATAGTAAAACTGACTGACTTAACTATGACAGTGGGAATATTTGTTTTCTTTTAAATTAATGGTTTAAAAATTGCAAAGAGATTATTTTATAACATGTTGACACTGAAATGAACCTAAATAAGCAAAAAAGGAAAAATCACTCATAGAAAATAATAGAAAAAGTTCATGTTTTGGCTTACAGTCTGAGTTGAAATATGGCCAAAATTATGTCTGCGTATGTAAACGCTGCATTGAGAAAGAGCTAGTCACAATGAGTAAGCCACTGATTGCAAAAGCCTGTATTTCAACAAAGCTAGTCACAATGAGTAAGCCACTGATTGCAAAAGCCTGTATTTCAACAAAGAAAACAAAATAAGCAAAAATAACAAAGAAGAAACACTATGCAACATTTTGATTTGTTTATAAGGCTCCATGTGCTTGATCCAATTAGAGGTTCAGTACATTTATCTTCCACTAGCAGGGCAGATGTTGCTGTGTCATCTGCTGTATAACTTGTCATTTTTGTTACACTTACAAGTTCAATTTTTTTATTAAATTAGAGAGACAGGTGCAGGCTTTTGATGTGTGCACCAGTAATGTGTTTGCATTGTTTGCATATTTTGAAGGAAGTATGTGGTAGTCTCAACATATTCTACGTCAGAATTTTCATGGAAACTTGAAATTAAAGGATACAGTTTAGCTTGCCTATGGAAGATTAGTAGGAAGACAGCAAAATTAACAACCTTCTTTACAGGAAAAATAAAATTAGCTGACATCAAGAACAATCTACACCCTCTAACAAATTCTGAATCATTAATTACATTTTGCAAATTTTATTTTTCTATAATCTTGAATTTTTTAGTTAGAAATTAAAACAGGAAAGTCATTATAGCTAGAATAGAATATTTCAGATGGAAGGGATCTATAGTAAACATCTAGTCCAACTGCCTGAGCAATCCAGAGTTGACCAAAAGTTAAAGCAAATTCTTATGGGCATTAACCAAAGGCCTTTTAAACACTGTCAGGCTTGGGTCATTGACCACCTCTCTGGAATGCCTGTTTCAGTGTCCAAAAGCTGTTTTAAAAATTGTTGCTAAAAAATCATGATTTCTCACCCCTGATTTTGAAGTAAGAATTTTGAAGTGGATTGTTTGAAGTAAAATGTATACTGATATCTTTACATGGAGTTTCACATACATTTTTTTATTGTGTTCTGTATCTCTATCTTGTACACATTCAGACTATATTTTTAGTAGTAAGCAAAACAGGATAGGATCATTTTTAAAATCAAGGTCACTAAGCTAAACTTTCTTTTCCATCCAATTTAGGCAATCATGTACAAACACCCCCTTAGGAACAGTCTATGGTATGTATTTGACATCTCCTGAACTATTATCTGTTTTTTGTTTCTGCCCTGCTCACAAAAGAAAATTTTTCTTAGTTGCAATGGTTCAACTCAGAGCAAATTTATGGTTGTGAAAGTAATTTAAGTTATTAATACAAGCTGAAAATCCTAAAATGGAACAAAATTCTTAATTCTTATATGTTTATTTTTTATACATAAGTTCCCTTGTATTCCAGTAAGTATTAGGTATTTCAATACCTTTGTGAATCTAGCTTTAAAGACATATCAAAAACAAAAAGGAAAAGAAAGGACCTAAGTAAGACTAAACAAAAAAATTAATTATGGCCTCTAAAGCTTAATGAATGTGAAGTTTCACAAAACAAATAAACAAACAAACAAACAAACAAAAATTAGTAGAGTCCAGGGCCAGAGGAAAGACAAAGTAAAATTCAGCTAAAATGCCAATCATTTAATAGTTTCAGTCTGTTTGAAACAAAAGTGTTATGTTTGATCTTGAATTAAAAACTACTTTTCTTTTTGTCATGTTTTCCACAGCATTATAATGAGAACTATTATGTAGTTCATATTGCTTACCATTTTAATTTTAAATGAAATATTTCATTACTGTAATATGTGTCAAAAAGAAATTATTTCGTTTAATAACTAGGAAATTAGGATCTGATTTGTTCGTATTCAAGGACAGAAAAACAAATACACTCTTAGTTCTGATGTTCTCTAATGCACATTACTGATTTGTAAACATATAGTTGGAATGTATTTTAAGGGATGACTAATTCCAAGCTTATTTCCATAGTGAACAAGATGTATTTTGAGATGGATTTTTTAAGTGGGACCCAGAATGGCTCCTCATTTGCTTAAAAAATTCAAACCCAGATCTACTTTGCATAATTTTACATAGACAACAGTTCAGTATAAAGGAACAAATGCTCTTCTCCACATGAAAACACATAAATGATGACTTCATGTTTGTGTGCGTAATTTGCAAACAGCCTTTCCCCTGAAGGTATAGGAAACACACTGTTATTTTACTGCACTTCTTTTGTTGAAGAGGAAGTGGTGTCATTGAATAGAATTGCCTCATCAGACACTCTACAAAAGTGCCAAGTTGTAGCAATCAATAGGAAAATAGCAGATGTGAAGGTTAGTTGGCATCAAAGAATATGAGTGGGAAAGCTTTCCTATGGGAAAGAAAGTGCTTCATTACTCTTTATCTATACTCAGAATATTGGTTCTCTCAAGCTTTCAGAAAATTAGAGTATGATCGCTCTCATGACTCCAGCTCTGAAAGGGTCACTTTAAAAACAGTTAAAAAGTTAGACAGCTGTCCATCCGGGAAGTACTACCAAGTGAACAGGATTTTATTAGTTTTTGAACTTAAATGCTGCAGTTTCTTCTCTTTCTGAAGAAAACAGTTCCAGTGCAATGGCTCTGGAGCAAGGACTGCCTCCCTAGGTGATCATTGTAGATGACTATAAATGTTGCTTTTAGAGCTGTCCATGGGAAACAAGCAACATGTTATCATTTCTCTAAAGTATAAATATTTTAAAACTTTAGTTCAGAAAGTTTCTTGTTTTAGGACTGCCTTGGATATTCATATTTGTTTCTTTTTCTGGACTGTATAAACGATGTTGGTTCCTCACAGGAATTACTGCAGAAAAGCTGTTTCAATACATCAATCAAGTTCATTCTCTTTAAAGAGATTGTCCTGCCAGGAATGGTACAACTGGAAAGTCAGTGAATCACAGTAAGCTCTCAGTGTAAGAGCTTGTAGTTTTTGGTAGCAGTTGAATGCTTTTCTGAGCAATTGTAAAAAGGAACAGGTGTTAGAGAGGATAGAGTGCTTGCAGGGAAATACTCACTGATGGATGGTTTTGTTCATTCACTTTGCAAACTTGTAACATAGTTTGTTATTTGAGAAGGTGAATTAGAGATTTTGTGTGGTTGACACTGCTTATGCAGGGATTTTTTCTTTAAAAAAAGAGCTCAATTTTAAATCATATATCTTTCTCTAAGAATAGTTGGCAGGATGGATACACATTTCTTAGAAAACATTGAAGCAATTTTCTCTCCTCATTGATCTTTAAATCAAAATACTGCTTAACAGAAGTTATGCTTCTAATCTGCTTGATTAATACTTAGAGCAAATATATTTATTGCCAATATGAAGAAGGAGTCACCATTAATTATCTAAAAGCATTTTCTCACTGAAACCCAGCATGGATTGAAAATTATTTGTCTCTGGTCCTTGGGCTCTATTCACACTAATAAACAAATAAATGCACTATAACACACACTGAATCAAAGAGTGCACTGACAGTTTAGGAATTTAGGGCCAGAATGGAATTTGGTTTGCTGAGTACTCTGAAGTGCTTCAAATTCCTGTGCTTCCAAAGTTCACAATAGGGGAACACCAAAGTTCACAACAAAGTTCCCAACTGAGTACTTTGACATTAAGAGCTTAAGAGAACTTCACGTGGTATCTGTTGAGATTGGTCTTTCATCTTAGAGCGCTGTGTAATGAAGTTTACAAGCAAGTTGCTTCTGTTTTTATTACTTAGAGACACATTTGGCAACAAGAGAAAATGATTTTGCCTTTGGATTTAAAATGGAGCTGAGGTGTTCCAGTCATACATTAGCCAAGACCAATATTTTTTCCTCAATAAACATAGATAAAAGCAACATAAAATACTGTCAAATAATCTCACCCTTTTTGCCGTTTTTCTGCTTTCCATCAGCAATTTATCAAAGCAAGCAGAACAGAGAAAGCAATAAGATTTAGATCTGTGTCTAACACGCATAGAAGTTTGCAACTGGAAGTTTAAAATTAGGTTCTTGTTTTAGGTAGCAAATCCAAATTAGTAATGGAGAAAATGACCTTACTTAATTATGCTGAGAAAGTTAAATGTCAGTGTCTCGAAGTAACTAAAACCATTCCAAGCTGAAATCTACAGTCTTATCTAGTATTAGAGCACACAGATAAACATTTTTTCTATTGCTGTATTACAATGTTTCCATATTTGCTCAGAAACAAATAACACAGTTTCAGCCAACCATATCAGCTGTGAGCACTGAGATTCAGTGTCAAGTTCACCTGTAAGTGACATGGCCTGTAAGAGCTTTTCATCTGGTCTAATATCTGTTTCTTTAATCAGGATTGCTTTAAAAGTGTAATGATTCCTGCAGTATATTTTTAGTTCATTTACTGTATCTCTTTTATAGAAAGAACTGAGCATTGTAGTTTTCAGAATGGGAAAATATGGTTTGAATATATCGAATATGGAGCACATCCTCTAACTGTGTTTGCATAAGTCACATTAAAATTAGCGTTTTGCAAGACATCATAAAAAAAAGAAAAAAAACCAAATCCCTATAGACCAAAGTTAGTGAGAATATTTGATTGTCCTACAGGTAGATGTCTCATTCATTAAATATTGCAATTTAGCTAATTAGATTAGATGTACTGTATTATTTTTTACTGTGGGTCTCCTGACAGTTTTCTGAAAACAATTAGCATTTTAATTGATTACTAAAACAGTAAAGTACAAAGAATTAAGTTAAACTACTTTTCCCTAGGAACTACATAGTGTTTCAATAAAAGATGAGGAACAGAGCTGCTTCAAAGCTCAGCTGTAGGAGACTTAACACATGGATACAAGCAGGTGCCATGAAGAAAAATGTTTATCAGAAGAATCTGATCCTGTAATTACTGTAGGATAACTTTTTATCATAAGTCCAAATCTATGAAATTTCTTTTTCATAATGACATGCATTATCAAAGCAATTGTATCATAGGAAACTTTGTGCTCTTTACTAAGTACAGTGGCTTTATAGCTTTTTTTTAATTGCTGAAATTTGTATTCCTATGCAATCCCAGCATATTGTGCTGAAAGTCTCTAGGCAAATAGATGGATATTGGATCAGATAATTGATTTACAATTGTAGCCTTCTATGTACAGTTACCAAAAGCTCTTTCCTCTAAATTTTTTCTTAAACTAGTACACGTAGAAATCCACTTTGACAGAATGTGTTCTACCAAATTGATCAACAAAAAGTACATGAAAATTTGCTGCAGGATATTCACAAATCATTGATGCAGAAATGTACATAATAAACAGAGCAATGCTATTACTGGTGACATCAAATGCACAGCATTAAAAAGTTTGGGGTACTATTAAATTCACTGTGTTTTAGTGAAGCAAGAAACTAACTGCACCTGGGATTTGAAAGATCTTCAAGAATATATAGATTTTTTTTAAATACTAATTTATACTTAGGAGGCATAGAATATTGCTAGAATGTCTACTATTATCCTTCCCCTACCTTCTTTGTGTAAACTACTGAATTGTCCCACTCCTTTCAGATTGGTAATATTCAGCTCTAGTTTCTGCTTGTCTTCATGGTCTTGGTTGCTCCAGGACAGTTTGTTCTCTTGGGACAGTCTGAAAAATGATTTCTTACATTAGAGCTAATGCTTTTGAGTAACTGTGTTTTAGATTCTACCTACACAGAAAATTACTTTAGTTCTAATGTACAGTCAGAAAAAAAATCATACACCAATGCACTTTCTCATGAAAACACTTTTTCTCTTATGTTTTTACAAGAAAATTATGCAATACTTGTTCCTGTATTAACTTCAGAGACTTGTACCTCAACTACCAGCTAATTGTTGTATTAGTGATAATGGCTTGTGTTGTGGGTTGGTTTTTTGATGGTTTTTGTTTGTTTATCTATTAGTTTGTTTTGTTTTATTGGTTTTTACTGCTTACTTTTGTTTGCCTACAGTATCCCAGGCACTGTATTACTATAGATTTACATTAACGCCCTAGTATGAATTCAAACAGTTAAAATCTGAGTGAAATTAATGATGTAGCGCAATCCATAAAAGGCACAAAGTCCTGAATGGATTTCCATCAGTGATTTAATTTTCATGTAGTGACAAGAATTTCCCTTTGCAGTAGAATCCCATGCATTAATGTGATGATCTGGTTACCACTCTCTGTGATTCAGCTTTCACATGTCCAAACATCTTCCTGTTATGGAAAGCTTTTCCCCTGCATTGGCCATCTGGGATCTTAACAGCTTTCTTGTCTCCAGCTCTCCTGGTCCTTCCTCAGCCCTCAGCTTGGTATTAATGCAGTGAAGTTTATACATGCTCAGTATAGTCAAAGTACAGAGCAGTTCTATTACAGAGACAGCTGAAGAGAAAAACACCAAGCTTCATTAAAAAAATAAAAAGTAGAAAAAAGAATCAGCAAAAACCCACCTAGAACCCCCAACAACTCCCAAAACAGAAAAAAGCACAACAGCGACAACAACAAAAACAACAAAACAAAACAAAAAAAAAAAAAGGAAAACTGAAATTAACCCTTAACTGTAGTGTGGCACCCTGAACCTGTAACCATTTATCCAGTAACTTAATTAAGCCAAACTGTGACCAGAAAATCTGAAATTTGGATCTTAGTATTGAAGTTCATAATGCAAGATCTGTCTCCAAAAGAGTTTAGGGAGAGTTACACTTATCATAAATTTAACATAATCTGGGTATTAAATATTAATAATAGTGTGGCTTTGGAAGTTTTCTCAGATAATCGTACATAAAGAAAATTATTACTCTCCTAAAATCTTTATAATTTAATATTTTCTCTCTCTTTTTTTTTTATATATGGATATAGCTGATTATACAAGCTTGTACAAAATAAGCCTATCACTTTTAAATCACAGCTGGTGAAACAACCACAACAGGTCTTTAGTGTTGATTCCTCCCCAACAGCATGACTCCTCTGTCATTGGACATTGTTGTGAAGATGTAACATCTATTTTATATCTTTCCATCTTCCTAGCATTGCTATTTATCACAGAGAGCAGAGAAGTAAGTGCTTATTTTGTGGCCTGAGATCAGAACACTAAAACCCTTTTTAAAGTTCAGAAAGGATGAACAAATCTCTATGATTATTTGCTTGCAGGTCTGAGGTTTAGGAGTGGGGCTTTTTATTCTTCAGAAAATTTATTTTAAAATTAGGTTCTCTGAAACTACATGCAATGTTTTTCCCTCGTTGTATTTCTTATCCCTGAGACACCTTTGTGTCAATTCTGCACAATAATGCAGATCTAGCCCTAAAGTCCTCTGACATTAGTCTAATGGTGCTTTTAAGTTTCTTCATTATGGTTTAAAGCTATGGTTAAAAGCAATTAATTTCGTGACATGAATTTCACAAGATATCGCTGCTTAGCTCGGCATGTACTCTGGCTGCCCAACTCTCTCCTAGCCTAATCAAGTGCTTCCTTTTCTTCCAGACAACATATGGCAGGTTGTTGTTCTCCTTTAGATCCTGGTAAATAGCATATGGCTAGTAGTATACCACAACATGTCATGCTTTAGCTCTCAGGTGATTTCATTTCAATCCCTCCATTGAAAATGGTTGACAATATCTAAAACTCAAGCAACAAGAAAAGGCTGCTGTAAATTGAGGTGAAAAATAAAATAAATTTATTTTTAATCCCTCCTTTCTCAGTGGAGAACATGGAGAGGGGTGTGAGAGGATCCCACAAAAATCTTTTCAGGCCCAATGACATATTTTCCCACAGGATTTTTGAGAAGGTCAGGTAAAAGTGGAAGGTGGAAGTGTTTCTTCACGTCTGTCTTCATTTTCAGAGTCTGGAGGTGTATGGACAGTGAAACTGCTTGGGTAGGGCTCCTAATTTTATCATCCTGCTCCAGTCATGCTACCTAATGAAAGTATCTTGTCCTTGCAGTTAAGAGGCCTTTCAAAAATTTTTATACATGCAGAAAAGCAGTTTCCAACGGAAAAAAAGATTTCATTGTAAAAATCTCATCAGTTTAGTAGGTATTGCTATCAAATTTCTGTGGATGAGTTTACCTGAATTCACTTATCTCTCTGGCTCAAACCAAGTCATTCATCTCCCCTAGCTTCAGAGCATAACGTGACTTTTTTATTTTGCTTCTGTAGTTAATGTGAGATTGGGATAGCTAGAGAATTGTCCTGTGGAGATATCCTCTTTTTCCTTTTCTGTTAACGAAAAAGTGAGCCTTTATGAACATCTTGTAACAGGTGAATAACTTTTGAAGGTCTAAAGAAAGCACTATGATTTTCTCTCTATTTTTGTTTAATTTTCAGTGCTATTTTCATTCAGGAATTTTGTAGCTACTTTCTTTTTTAAGTTTTGAAAGTTATAAACAGTCTTTTACCCTTTTGGGTTATATGTGAGCTGGATAGCTCACCCATTTACTTAAAAAAATTGGTTATTCTCTGTCCTCTTTCCTTTCCTCTCTTTTAGTTGACTAAAACTGTATCTTTAGTTTTGATGTAAAAACTCCTTCTACTAAGTCATTAAAGAAATACCATGCCATATTAATCTCTGTTTTTAAATATACTGTCCAAGTGCTAACCATAACCACACATGTTTTTCTTATAATAGAAATTGGTGAAGGAAGTAATTATGAATTTAATAAGTATCCTTGTTTTAAAATAAACTGCAGCATAGATATATTGATTAAAGAGTATTATTATTGCATCAAATTTTTATAGTACTCCTCCCAAGTTTACCTATCTAAATTACTCAAATAAAACTTTACATCCATAATTTCTTCTCTTAAGATGCCATCTGTTCCACAGATAACTTAGGTAACTAATTGCTGCTTTAATCAAAGTGCAGCATTTAAATCCTCAATTGCCACCTGTCCCTGCAGTCAGCAATTTCATTAGTTTCCTAAGAAAGTTTGCTTCTGGTGTTGTGCAGAAATGACTAAGTCTGGCTTTTCTGAATAGCTAAGTGCCAGCTTCTAAGTCTCACTGGGGACCTAACATTCCTCAAGGGACTGGGCTGGAAACAGGATGACTGTATCTTCCTTGATTCCAACAGTGACAGCAGTGCTATTATAACTTGGTTTTAGCTGGTGATTGAGTTTCTAGAAAATCCATTAGAAAGAATAACTGGGTTTTTTAATGCTAAGACATTTGGAGGGAAGAACTCTTTGCCTCCATGCCATTCGTTTTTGTGTATTATTATGAACAGAAGAGCAAATAGATAAATAGATTAACATTCTAAGATATGAGAAGGCTAAGAAAGCATTTAACATATCTGAAAATTCAGATGGAATGCTAATATGTCTCATCCCAAACAACCCTCTGTAACTTAGTTTACTCAGGTGGACTACGGGTTTTCTGGTTTTTTGTCAATGGAATATTCATACAGGATGGAAGAAAAATTCTGTATAACTTGTGTTTCCATCTTAATTATGCTGTTTAAAGTGTAAATTTTGTTTCTAGATATTCTATTTTAATTTAGATTGTTTCTGTTTAGTAACTTCAGTAGACATATGTCCTATCCATCTTGGTATAATGTCAAAGATACAAAGGTGCAGAAAACTGAGGCCATTCTATTTAGAACATTGTGTGTGAAAGTTTGTTGTTGCTTAAAAACAAAAAAAGCAGAAAGAAAAATGGGGGGGGGGAAGAAGAAAAAACTGCTGCTTAGTAGCAGGCTATGGATTTCAGACAAAATAGGATAGCTTTAATTTGTACTCTGCCTATTTGAATAAGGTATTTAACATAGTAATTACTTGAGTATTCATGTTCAATAATTGCTATAGCACATCTGCAAAGAATCTAATTTCCTTGCCTTAATATCTGCAAAATACAGTATATTTTCTGATTATACTTTTTAGTCTTCAATTTAGTAAAAGTAAACATTAAAACCAAAATACAAAAGTCCAAAAAAAGCAATTAAAATGTATATATTAAAATACAAAACAGTAATTTTGCTTATTGCTGTGACTTATTACATTTTGCATATTACTGTAATAATGCTGAAGTGCTCATATCACTATGCAGTGTAAGTACCCAGTTAGTTAAAACAAAAAAATTAGGAAGCCTCCCAGCTGGAGCTGATTATTGCCTCTATCAATTGTATCCCTTAAAATGAAGTAAAGTGAGGGAAAATACCACATTGGTAGAAACTAATCTGACCTCTGCCAGAGTGATTGTTTCTGGTCTTCTACATTCTCAGGGAATATTTTACCTAATCAATTAAATCAATTAATAACTGAGATTAAGATCTGAAGGAAGCCTATTCTGGGGTGTTCAAATTTAATCTTTCAATGGAGCTAAAATAGTTTTGCTTAACTCTTCTAATAAGAAGAAATGAACCTTGCCAAGCACCTGTCATTTCCATGGTGAGTGCCTCGTGAACACATTTTAGTGCTAGAAACAAAATAGTGCTTCCTTAAGGTTTCTTTGGAAGTTTTTTGTCTTTCTACAATATAGCACATATATATCAGATATAGCAGTTCCATTCTTGGTTACATCTTTCTCAACTTGTCATTTATACTTCAGAGATGAAGAATTCCTTTTACACTCCAAAGCTTGATCTTACACTTCATATAAGTGACATTAAAGGACATCAACAGTCCTTATGACTACACCTCGCTTGTTACCTCTCTGTTGATGTTCCATTTGTTTAGAAATCCAGGCTGCTAAAGTATGGTGTAGAGTGTAGAGTGTGTTTTCTGAGCACTGGGTAGTTACTTGACTTTCCCATATGTCTGCAGTGTTTCTTATTGCCATATATTAGCTTTCTCATGAATATGACCCCAGAAAAATGAGCTGCATAATCCCTGTGACATTTAATGACAAAATGGAAATGCTAATAAAAATTGTAGCAATAACTTATTATAAAATCCAATAACCAAATCATTAGAACTTAAGTCTGTACTACTTCACATTTTCTGTTAATTACTGTCAAGCAGCAGTCTGTTCTTCATGGATCTTAAATATCTTTTCTTAAAGCTGTTTTCTGTAACACGGTATGATCTGTCCATAGTGACTATTTTGAAAATGAGGTCAATAATGACAAACTGTCAGCTAAGATTACATAGATACATATATATACATATATATATGTAATATATATACATAGAATATACGCACGCATATATATGTGTGTTGTGTACGTATATGTATAGTGTGTGCTAATATATATGCTAATACATATGCATATATATTAGTATATGTGCTAATATATATGTATATATTTACACACACATTATATATACATACAAAAGATGAAGATAGATGATATAATTACTATCTAATTATGAGAGGAATATTTAAGGGAAAAAAGCTTCTCTTTCCCCAGACCTTAATGCAGAGAAACATAGAATGTTTGGTGCAATCTCTTTCTCTCTCCCTGCCTGAACTGATCATCGTGACATATGGGAGATTATCCCTAGGTACATGCCTTTTCAGATAGATACCCTGTTAGATGTCTATGCATTCTTTCAGATGTCTCCAAATTCTGTATCCCAGCAGACATAATAACCTTGTTTGGATCACTTTCTTTGTGCACAATAAACTAATCAAGTGAGAGAGCCTTTTGCCTCGCTGTGGAAAGCACTCACATCAGCAAGTATTTTCAGGGGTCACAGGTAAACTCCAGAATGGAACTGTATGTGACTGAAAACACAGCCAAATGACAAAAATGAGCAAATGACAAATCAGTTAGAAATTGTTCTATTATTAAAAAAAAAAAATCGTCATAGTATTTAAAATTAAAAAATAAGGAACAAATACCAAATAAAGTACATATTTTTTCCCTCAGACTAATTTCTACCTACAGTATTTTAAGCTTCTGAGACCTTGGAACTCACCTGGTACCCCTGTGATTTTGAGAAAAATGCAATTTTCAGTAATGATGAGTCACCATATAGATCGATTGAATTGCTTTCTAAGGGAAATAATATGCACAAGATAGATATTTTGAAACATTTTTTAAAAATGCTTTTTAAAAATTAACTGTTTCCAATGAACAGGTGAGGCACTGTTTTAATTTATGTATGGGCTGTTCTTTGATTGTTGTTTATGACAGAGATGAATTCTGTAGACACACAAATAATTTGCACAAAGGAACAGTGGCTTTCTGTCCCGGGGATTGATCTTATTTCAAACATAGTCTAAATCATGACAGCTGGTTGGTTATGGCTCCCAACAGCACGTTGTTAGCAAGAAATTTCCTGAGCACCCCAGTACTCCAGCCATGCCGAGTGACCATATGGAAGTTTAGAATTTGGCTTGTGGTCATTATAACCACCATGGTGTGCCACTTGTGAATTTTGCTCCAAAGCTGTAGATCCACATGTATTATTTCACAAGGTTTTAACAGATTACAAGGGTTTGTTTTCTGTTTATGATCATCTCATTACTTAGAATATGGACTGTAGTTAGTTTAAGGTTATTTCTAGCTAAATAAAATTTAGGAGAGTTAATTTATAGGAGAGCTATATTGTCTCTTTAGATATGATTCCTAAAACACATATATCTAGTAGCTTTATCCAGAAAGGCACGAAAATGTCTGCTGAGCTGAAATAATGTAAATCTAGAAATATGCTCTATGCTTCTGTAGTCATGACACTAGAACAAGAAAAATTGCTTCTAGATGGACACCCCTAATTTAAACAAATCACAGAAGTGGTTAAAATATAAGAATATGAGCACGGCTACCATTGAATCTCTTAGCTCAGCATGTTGTTTATGACAGCAGTTAGCCTAGAGTGAAATATGAGAAAGTGACATGCATATAGTGATACTTGTCTGAACTGGCACTGATTTGTAGCTCATATCCTTCTTGAGATAAAAGCAGCACCATTTATGTTTAGTAACTACATTGCCAAAATAACAGGCAGATGTGAAGACTGCTGCTTTACAGTGGCATTACTTGTCCACCAAACTGTCTTGCAAATCACTGGAGTCCACTTTTATTTTTTTGTAGTAGAAATGCTTGTCAGTGTAGTCACGATTTTTCCAGATGTTTAGGGGCAGTAGAAACAGGTCTATGAAACATTTAATAGACTTGCAGGTCCGTATTTTAAGATGCAAAGAGCCAAGAAAATTTGATAGTGGAATAAAAGCTGGGAGGCTAGCTGATAGTGAAGGTAAGATCTGGAAGAATTATGAAGGGTCAGACAGATTGTTCCTCCAGTGAAGACTTGGCAAAGGGAATAGGATAATTCCTGACACGAAAGGGAACTGGATGGCTTGTCAGGTAAGGTCGAGCTTTGGACCTTGCTCCTCTGCTGCCATTATTCTGCAAATGGTGCACGGAATCTATCCTAGTCATCATTCTGCAGCCAACCCTGTCTTTGGCCTTGTAAAAGGCTCCAGGAATGTAGTTTTGTCTTATCACTTCTGTCAGCTTTCTCCAAATGTTCACAGACCCAGTCAAACATATACTATCAAGCTATTTTCATGCTAGAGGTTAGAGGTTATTTTGCCCCGTATCTTGCTTGGGGAGTTTTGGTTCTAAGCAAAGGGATTTGCTCATCTGTCCTGTTATATAATGAATGGTGTTAAAAAGTATGTTGAGTAAAAAAACAATATGCATTGCAGCAAAAGTATCTATAATGTGTGAAGCTTAAAAGTGAAAAGCACCACCACATACTGAATATTTAACTGCATCTTTATATTTTATCCTGTTATCACAGCCTACTGACAGTTAGACTTTGAATATGTAAACTGTTTACTATATATTTCATTAAGGATTCTTTTATGAAGTTACTTGTGGATTTCACTTAAAAAATATAACTCTATATAGATTCTTGAAAACAACCTGTAACTTTTATACATATATAGCTGATCATATGCTGGTCTTTAGACTCACCTTATGGTGAGACGGCATAATATATTTAGGTTCCCTTGGCTTCAGTGCACACTTCCTGCCTTCTGAGAAGTGAGAGGGGGACAGTGAGTGGCAGTGATACTGTAGGAACCAGTCATTGTTACTTGCTCTCCAGTGTAGCTATTTACTAGCAGGGTGTGGAAAGGGTTGCTCAGGTTTTGTTCTGAAAGGGAAAGACCCATGACGGTGAATCAACATATATATAATTGATCCTCTATCAGCAGTCATTTATTTGGTTTTGCTACCTGGGTGTGCTCTGCTAATGATTTGAAAACTATATCAGCCATTGCAGCAGCTTGCCCTGTTTTATCATCTCCTTTTTAGACCTATCACACTTTCACACCTGAGTTCAAGACTGAAACTACCAAGTTCCTTTATCAAGTGATATTATTACAAATCATTCCACTTTATGTGTCCTTTTTCTTCAGTTTCTCTATTGAAAAAATGAGGTTATATTTATATACTTCGGTGAGTGATGTTAGGAATGGTTTATACTTGATTAGTACTTTGAAAATGAAAGGTTTAATTCTGCATTGTTTTCTTTGTCAGAGAACCCTTCTCATCCAAGACTATGAGGGGGTCTTTTTTGCATTGTCTTTTCCAACCTCCCTTCCCCACATTTTTTCTTCTAAACAAAAGGTCAGTATCTTTCTTCATAAATAATCTGTGAAGGCCTGCAAGGAATCAGTGTCTTAGACCAAAGAGAGAGAAGCCGAAATCCTACTCTTTTTCCCTATATGTACAGGAAGAGAAAAGGTTGAAGGATATAAAGAAGTTTTCACTGGAGAATTCTAAGCCAGGAATTATCTCCAGTTCTTACAGCCACAATTAAATAAAAATACACATCCTAACTTTAGGCTGTGAGGGTAGAACCGTGTGGATTGTCATACACAGAAGGCATTTCTTTTTAGAAATCCCAGAAACAAAATGTCATTTTTCCCCCTGACAAATCTGTGACCTGGGGAGAGTTTACAGGTTTTTCTCCTTATTTTGGTGGGTCATTTAATGTACTTCTTTACTGGAAGGTCAGTAAAATTAAACCCCAAATGATGAGGTGAAATAATGATAACATTTTTGAAAATGAGGACCATAGTAATGCTAGGGTGTTTCATACTTAATTTGTGCCATTGGAGGGAACATTTCAGAATGCCTTAATTTTCTGCATCATTTTAATAGAAATCACATGACACCAAATTACAGGAAAGAGGGGAAAAAACACATGGAGGTATATGGAAATATATTATTTCAGACAACTGTAAAATTAGATTAGGCAGTGAAAATGCAATCCTCCCACAGCTGTAGAAACTCATCTTAACAAATCCTAGAAATGTTATCAAAAAAACCCACAATGCTGATATCATAGCTTCTCTTTTTACTTGTCTCCACAAAATTTCTTTATTCCTCAGTATAATGTAAAGTCATTCATATTAAAATCCAACACCTCCTCGTGATTGGCTAACTCTAAGAATTACCCTGGAAATTCAAAATAATGCAAGATTACGTGACAGAGAAGGCATTAAAAATATATATGGTACATTGTCATCAGAAATTGTCATAATTCTAGCAGAGATGGAAAGGTTGTTTTAAGATGGGTCATGAGAGCATTTATTGCTGCTGATTCCTGGAATTTATCCGACTCCTATGTTAATAATGTGTGCTATTTGTCTCCAGTCCAGATTTTCCTCCCGGTGTCTCTGGGGAAAAACACACCAGACACAACATAAAAAATACTGGATGGTCTTTAGAAACTTTTTAAATTGAAATAGCATGTTTAACCATAAATGAGAGCATGAAAACCCCATCAGATCATTATCTTAAAATAACTCTATCAAATAATAGAGGTATTTGGAGAAAAGGGAGTCTTTAGTAATAATCTTCTAATTTTTGTATTTTGGACAATATTTCTTAAAAGCAATTTATATACAAAAGTGCAGATTGAGAGGTTGTACAGACCTGCTAAATTTTCATTCATCAACTGTCAGTTGTATCCTCATAGTAACATTTAATTCTGATTGGCAGCTGTTAGGTGTTCACCCTATCTCATTTCTTCCCTAAGAAAATTGCTCACTTTCAGCTTATTATCTCTCCATACTCTCTGTGTCTCTGTACTAGTAAGGCAGTCTGGCAGTGTCTGACAGAAGAAAGCTGGAAAATTGGTAGCCTGCAGAGCATGTCTTCACTCAATCTTTCTTGCTGTCTTGCCTCTACCACTAGAGCTCCTATTCACAGTATGGGATGAAGTCTTGATCACCAAGACTTCTATCAGAAATCTTTGACCTGTCATTAGCTACTAATATCTCATTAGATAAAGTCTCTCTCTCCATAAATGAACTGTGAACATTTGTTTTGTTTTCAGTACATGAGCCTTGTTTTCCCATTGTTGTGGGGCTCATTTATTTTGATTAGGCACCTTATCTGCACATGGCTGACAAGTTACAAGAGCTTTAGAGGCTTTTTGACAGCTGCCTGTATTTAGCATTGCAAGTGTATTTCCTATACTTCTCTACCTCTCTCCTCCTGTCCTTGCCATCCCTCTCAGTCCCCAGTCAGCTTCTAATAAACACTATGTCAGGAGTAATAGGAGGGTTATTATTTGAAATCTTCGAGATGCCCTGTACAATGGTCCTGATTTCACCATGCAAGATCTGATGCAACAGTCAGGACTATAGGTCTCATAGTAGTCTTTAAAGAGGAGCTAGTATTAAAACACACCAGAGGCTAAGATTTTAAGGCAGTTACTTTGTTTTAAAGACTGTCACAGAATGAAAATTGTGGATGATTAAGTCCTCAGAGGTTGACATTCTGTTAAAAGTGTTTTTTCTAAAAGACTAAAGGTTATTATTTTGTAGGCTTTAAGTGTATCACTGTTCACAGTGATAGAAATAATATCATATCAAAGATTCATCAATTTGTTTTCAAGATTCAAGCCATGCAGCAACAGAAAAGTTGCTTGTTTTGTGTGACAAAGCCCCTTGCTTGAATGACCCTCTACAATTCATTTCTTGTCACTGCATTAAGTTCACGGTAAAAGCAATGAAAGCTGAAATCTTATTAAACTGGTATATTTCATCTTTATTTCCTGTATAAATCTTAGAGACTGAGTAAGATGGGAAAAAAGTCAATAACAATAAAAAAATGCATACATTATCCTCCTGATTTATGTCCCTCTGACTTGTTGGATGTTTGTAATTAATCTTCTGCTGGGAATCATATTTTCCTTGATATGTTACTTTTTGCTAGTGTGGAAAGGTATAATAGGGACAAGATCATGCAAATAAGTTCTCTGGGCTCATGTAAGAGTACACAAAAATATAATAGAAATATTATATTAATTGAAAAAGTGTTTTGAAAATGATCACATATATGAATTGTGCTACTTCTCTCCTTCCTGGAGAATATTAGAACAAGACTTCTAAGACTTTTAAGTTGTAGGTTTTCCACACCAGCTTCCAAACAGTTGTCTGTCCCCATTAAATATTAGGAGAATTACTTATTATGACAGAACAATATTTGTTTGGTTTCTATGTTATAATCCGTGTCCTGGAATGGAATGCCTAAAATCTGTTTGTTCTATTTATTCTTCTCACAACATGTTAACACCTGCTACTGACTGCATTTAGCATAACACAACAGCTTTTTTCACAGAGACCCCAGATAAATACATCCTGTATGTTATAGTGTGTCTAAAATTCTCTTCCAAACATGCTAGGAGGAGCTGTGAACTTTAGTGCGATATCTACCTATGAAAATACCTAAATATCTGAATGCTCCTGCATGTAACTCAAGCACTAAATACCTTGTGCTCCTGCACTTTCGGCAAACTCTTACCTCTGTGTTCACATCATCCTCAGGTGACAGAAATGTTGCCTTACTATGCTTTAAAATTTTTGAACATAAAAAAGAGATATGTAAGATATTCTCATGGAAGTCTATTGTTTAATAATCAAGAAGTTGATTATTTACTTTTGCCTTTTGGTTTTCTTTTGTTCATTGTCTTTGCTCCTACACCAACAGGGAGTTCCTCTCCTTCATGCTTACTTTGAACAAGTATACCTGAATGTCACCCTGCTTTTGCAGGGTTCCATGATTGTAACTTTATAGCAGTAGGTTCCCATGCTTTTTCTGTAAACATGGTCCTTGTTTTTCTTAACTGGCTGGGATTGTTTTGCACTTGTGGAATTGTTTTTCATTCCTTTCCCCTGGGGTGGAGAAAGATGATTGACCATGCCTTTGTCCTGTAAACTTACAGAGGTGTTAACCCTTCTCACCAATCCTTGACTGTCTTTGGTAACATATAAAAATAAGAGAATAAAGAAGGGCTGGGCCTTTTGGTGGGTCCTGCCTGGAGATTCAACTGCTGCTCTGAGACCTGAGTGTTTCTTCTGTTGCCAGCTGTGCAACACCTGAAAGTTTAAAATTTATCTAAATAATAGCAAAGCAAAACATCCCTTACCCAAAACAAATGGAGAGCTGTAAAACTTATCAAACAGACCTGTGTTAAAGATAAATCTTTAACATAAATCTGAAATACTCATACCTTGGCAGTAAAGAGATAAATTTTGTTTTTTTGAGATGAGAAGTCACTTGGCTTATTTGAATAATTTTGTGATACACTTAAATATATTTTTAAATTTTTTTAAAATGAAATAAAGATGAACTTCCAGGGAGATTTTCAAAGTAATACTGCACCATTAGTTCTGAATGAGTTTTCATTTCTCCATAGATCCATGCTGATCTTGTTATCTCTGCTCATTTACTGGCCTTCACCACAGCATGATCTCATAACCTAGCAGGAGTTCAGGATTTCAGGCAGCCAAATTCCAGCAGTTTGAAGTACTTTGATGCAAAAGTCAGTCTTATGCCATGTCTCTTTAAAGGGATGAATTTGGGTTTATGGAACAAAGTTTTTCCTATTTTTTCAACAAATTTCCTGGGATAATGCAACATGTTTATTTGGCCTAAGGTGGCTAAACTACATTCTGGGCTGTCTTTTTTTTTTTTTTCAGAACACAAAAAAAGAGAATCAATCTTATTCTCTAAGTACTAGATCTAGGCAAACCCACAGGTTTCACTTGCTTTTCTTTCACAACCTACATTTTCCTAGTAATTCGTATTTCATAGAGCTTACCTGAGCTGGTTCATATCATTGTTTGCAAGAGCATTTGGTGTTAAAATGAGAAGTATCTGAGAGGAGATTTGGATTTTAGAACTTATTTCTTCTTCTTTTCCTTTCCTTTCCTTCTATTTTTTCCTCTCTATTCTGCTAAATGCATCAGAAAAATGTAAAGAAACGTCACTCTTGAAAACTCTAATCTTTAAATGATATCAAACACCAATTTTTCAAGTTGCTTTCAGTTTCAGCAACATACATGCACACTTTAGGTTCATGTGGATAACACACACATACACAAAATCCCCCTAAATAATTTTTAATCTTTTGAATCATCTCTGCATCTTATCATTTTGGGAAGTATGTCAAATCTGTTTTGGCTCAAAGGTGCTTGTATTTGCATGACAAGCTAGCTATTGCTCTTGGTCTTTTTTTTACTACTTTTGGGAAAAATCCTTTTGCTGTAGCATCAAAAGTACTGGGGTTGAATTTGATATTGGCCCATAACCAGCAAGCTTTATTTCAGTCAAGTCATAAGGCAAAAACTAAATGTGGTCTTTGGAAAGGCATATTTTTAAATAAAGAACCAGTAACAATAATATTCACAATTTAAGAGAATATTTATTTGAAAAATTCATAGCCCAGATTAAATATATTTTCTTGATTAACCTTCTATATCAACTATATGATTCATTTGACCTCTTCCACTTATAGCAATATCAGATAACCTAAGCAGGGTGTGTGTATGTGTACATGTATGTATATACAGTCTATATAAATCAGATGTGTACATACATGCACATCCAATTTGCTTATAAAGTCATATGATTTTGTTCCAAATACTCCTCTGGCAGACAATTTTATATTCTTTGCCAGCACTTTTCAGGCCACTGTGAATATACTACTGACACCACTAATGTGCAGTAATTTTTTTTAATACTATTCTTTTACTATTTTCTTCCATTAAACATAATTTCCATGTTCTTTCATTCAACCTTCCACTCTTTTAATTATTTATTTTCCTTTGCATATTTGATTGCCTTCAGTATCATAGTTGAAACCCTGTTTGTACCCCTATTTATAGATTCCAGCCTCAGAGGCAGTTACCCTGGAAACTGTTCAAAATGCACCTTCTTGTCTATTTGTTCTTTCAAATCACTGAACTGCCTTTCCCCTTGCATCTTTTGCTCCACAAAGCTTGGTACTAGTAAGCAGACTTGTCCAGCTTATTTCTAACTATAACTCCCTTTCTCTGCTACTTAAGGTCATGGTGTAAAGTAGGTGTCTTCTCATTTTGGGTAGTTGTGAAATGTCCATCATATATACTTTTCTGCTAGCAACTGCTATTCGCAACAAAGCTGTACAGCAATAATAGGTCTAATGGAATAAATTTCTTCAGAGACCAGAAAAAGTTACTGCTTCCCTTTCCCATACACTCCCCTCTACTGGGATGTGGGAAAAACCAAAGGGAGAATGGTGAAGAAAATTATTTACTTAATAACAATTATTATTTTGAGAATGATAGAATAGTATAAACAAGTCATTTGACATTTCTCAGGATCAGAAACCTAGGAATACAGGCACAAGGTTGTAGCTTCGTATCCTCATCTGGTCTTAAATGAAATAGCTCTATTGGAATTATTAGTATCTCAAGATTAGTGTATTGGTTCTGTCGATGTGTCTCTGCTTTTCTGTCATATTTGAATTGCCTCAAAAATCCTGACAAAAACAGTGATAATTATATTTTATGCTGAAAGTGGCAGGCCATGGGGAAGATGTTTATGAACACAGATAAACAAAGAGAATTTCTTTTTTGTTAGAGTAAGGCTCAAATTGAATATGCAAATATGAACTTCACCTGTGTAACCTTACTTTTATTACCAAATGAAATTTATAGCATTCTCTAAATATTTATACATTATTTATAAGCATTGAAATGGGCTCTTAAACTTCATCAAGAACATAAGAAATGTCCTCTTTATATTAGTACAAGTAAATTGGTCCTGAGTGCTTACTGTTGTGGAGGATCATCATACTCCGCTTTGGCTCTCCTTTTCCACCACTTACCTCATCATGTTAATTTAGGATAAAGAAAAAAGTTCAAATTCTCTTCCCTGATCTGAAGAACAAATTGTGCTATGTCAGTACTTTTTCCAGAACAGATTGCATCTTGATCTATTCAGAAGACCTATAGCTTTCTAGCCACAGGTCATGTATTTGAAAGGATAATGAGGAGTTTACTTCTAAAGAGTTTTCAAAGAAGATAGCTTCAGCTCTCCCAGATGACCTCTCTCTTGAAGATCATTGCAGAGGAGATACTAATTTCTGCATACCTTTGAGAATTGGGTGGAAATATAAATGGACAAAAAGTGATTTGGCTAGTTCAATATAGCAGACAGAATATTTCTGAAAATCTTTGAATATAAGTGTTGATGTTGTAGAGATTCACTGGAATTTGTATCCATCAAATCTTAAGAATTATATTGCAGGGCTGCAATATCTTCTAGTGAAAGTTTTTTTATGCTCTTCAAGGTCCAAAATACCTAACTTTCCTTAACTCTGTCCTAAAATATAGATTGCTCTAGAGAAGCTGCAACATAGAAAGGCTATTTGTTAGGACTTTCCTTTAATGTCAATGATATTCTGAAAATAAATAATGTTTTAAAGATAGGAGTCCGACTTTGTCCTGGATGATTAGAAAGGATTTTAGGAACTGTATGACAACAGCATATTGGTTTTCACTTTAATCTGAATTTTTTTTCCTCCCTGAAGAAATATTTTAGATTACAAACCAGATCCTCACACTGGATTTCTGGCAGAGACAAAATCTCAGTTCTCATGGATAGACTATTTAGAAGAAAATGAAAACCAAACAAAAGATTCTGTTCAGGCAAATTGCAACATGGCACAAACATAGCTTCATAAAATTTATTTATTTATTTATTTAAATAAATAAATAAAATTTGGCTTAAACAATTAGGCTTAAATTTATTAAAAATAAATTATTGAGCTACATTTACCCTTTCAAATCAGATAAGCAAACAAAAAGATATCATTGGGCCATCTTTAGGAGAGTAATATATTTTTCAGTTCAGGGTTTTTTTAACAGAAGTGTTGACCAGATGGATTTTTCTCTAAGAACCTTGATAGTTCAAAATCTCTACAGGAAAAAACCCAAACATTGAGTACTATCCAAGCTGAAGGCTTCAACTTGATAATTTAGAAAGTGTTTTTCATTTGCAGACATTAACACTAAGGATGCTCCAGAAAAAATGTAGTAGATGATTCTTTAAGAAAAGACATCTTCTTCCAAATCTAGATGAACTTAGATAGATGGACATTACTACTTCAGCATAGCCCTTCTTTATGTTCAGATAACGTAAGTTGTTATGTTGCTTACAAGAAAGTATCAGTGAATTCAAGGTCAGATTGGACAGGGCTTTGAGCAACCTGTTCTGGTGAAAGAAGTCCCTGTCCAAGGCAGGAAGGTTAGGCTGGAAGTTTTTAGAAGGTCCCTTCCAACCTAAACCCTTCCATCAATCAATATGAACATTTTAATCAATCCGTGATAAAGTTTTAACCAATTTGCACCACGAATTTTGGGTCAGCCATATAGTTTAGTTGTGGATCTGGCAGTGTTATGATCATGGTAGAACTGGATGTGTCTTAGAAGGTATCTCTTTTTCAACTTAAATGATTCTATAATTCTCTGATTCTAGACATAATTTTCTGATATGAATTTGCTGATACTAATGATTTTCTTTATTGAATAAGTCCTTTAATGAATTACTGAAACATTTAGTATAATATAGAAATATGCTGAATGCCATTAGTCAAGTGGGGTAAGCATAATCCAGAAAGACTAGTAGAAATTTTACCTTTGAATGTTATCTCATAGGGTTCATAATATTTATGTTTGAGTGTTCACAAAAAATGTATCTTTTATTTCTCACTGATGTTTATTTGTGACCATTGTTTGGACTTCATCCCAAGCTAGTCAGCTCAGTCTGGAGTTCTATTAATGATCTCTCACCTAGGTGTAAGTTTTTCATATTCCACAATTGGAAAATAAAATTGTCCACTATATACAGTTCATCACAGATTTAAACTGCTCATGGAAATTTCATTTTTGAGTGTCTATGCAAACTTTATACAATGGGTGCATTATATACAATGTTTGAAAAATGTAGCATGTATTCTATTTTTTTTTTCAGACATTAATTGTAAAGGGACAAAATTTCTGGAAATATCTGGAAGTTTAATTTTCTCTTGGAAAATCAAGATCCTGAGACATTGGAAAAACAAGTGTAAATTAATTTATGTAGACACAAGTATTAAAAGGACAATAGCTTTAGTTTCAGTTTCTGGGGGATTATTAGAATCCAGAGAAGTAAATAAAAATGAAGTATAAGCTTGCTCAATGCTTAGGCAGGATTTTTAAAAAATAAGATGGTTTCAGTGAGCTGGTGTATTTTATATCCGTTGATGTGTGTGCTTTGCTAGCTTTATTGTCTTTCCAAGTATTGTGTATTTGTTCTAATGGATGATAAAAGTGGAGAAGTAGACTAAGTTATAACCTGTAAATCGGTCTAGGAGAGCTGTGTAGACAGTAAGAAATAGCTTAATCATTGTCTTCAAGGAATTCAAAAGGTTGATCCTGAAGACAAGTAAATGTATGCATGAGCTTGTATTAGTTCCTTCTCCATCATTTGAAATTTCAAGTAAATGGGCTGCCCTGCAATCAAGAAGAAAAGGTACTGCACTGCGGCTATGGTATTTGGTATTGCTTAGATAAAGCCTGTTTAAAGGGGGAGAAAATAAGATTGCCTTAAGCCTCTTGTCAGCTTCCAGTCTGAAGTAAATTCATACATAACAAAAAAAAGACTCAAAGGAAATAAAAAAACTGAAAGTGGAAAAATAAGCTGGTCAAAGCAAACGTTTAACATATCTCTTCTCTAGGCATTAATCATACTATACAGGAGTGAGGGTCAAAAGAGTTGAGGCAAACAAGGAGCATTTTGGTGCAGACAAATGGAAAGAAAAGCCAGCTAAGCTAGTGATTTAAAACAGATTGAAACTTTTAAAGTGAGGTATAAAGGTCACAAAATCAGGTTTAGATTGATAAGGCACAGTGGGTGAGTTTTAATGAATTCTCAGTAAATGTTTTTAAGACAAGCACTCCAGACTTGAAAATCGAGATAACAATGGGGATTTTTGTCTTATCAATAGGAAGAGAGCTAAGAAAAATTCTAGCAAAAGATCAAACAGAATTATGAAAACTTGGTTTTGAACAAAGTAACTAAGACTGATTTTACTAATTACTACAGAAAAATATAATGGTTTTTTAATTATTTACTTTTACTCATGGATTGGGGGCAGCAGGGATCCTGTTCTGTCTTTTCAAAATGTTAGCAATCTAACATCTGTAAACAACAGAGGAGGTGAAATTAAAATACGAAGAAGTAGAGTCTAAATCCAAGTCATTGTACCTAGCCAAGAAAACAGTGGAGTAATAGAGAGAAATGGAGGTAAGTATTTACTTTTTGTACTTGAAGATATAGACAAAAAGGTTATATAAAAAGGTGGGATGAGGAGGAGTTGAGGTCACTTGACTTGTTCACCCTGGAGAAGAGAAGACTGAGGGGAGATCTCACAGCAGTCTACAACTTCCTCATGGAGGGAAGTTGAGAGTCAGGCACTGATCTCTTCTCTTCAGTCACCAGTGACAGAACCTGAAGGAATGACCTGAAGTTGTGTTAGGGGAGGTTTAGGTTGGATATTAAGTAAAGCTTCTTCAACCAGAGGGTGCTTGGGCACTGGAACAGGCTCCCCAGGGAAGTGGTCACATCACCAAGCCTGATAGCGGTCAGGAAGTGCTTGGACAATGCTCTTAGGCACATGGTGTGACTTTTGGGGCAATCTTGAGCAAGACCAGGAGTTGGACTTTAACGATCTTTGTGGTTCCTTCCAACACAACATATTCTATGATTTTATGATTCTGTGAATCTTCAGTGTAGCAGAAATCCACTTTGTCTACAAAACATTATGGTAAGTAACATAAAGAGACTCTTACAGGTGATTTGAATACATTTACTAGGCTTTTAAATGGAAATCAAGACCAGGAGGAGAGTTCAACACCAAGACAACACCAGGACAAATATTGTTTATGTGTATTGGTTAACTGTATCTATCTAGTTTAGTATGGACCATATTAAGTGGAGGGTGAGTAGGACTAAAATCTGGTTGAACTGGCAGGCTCAAAGGGTTGTTATAAACAGCTTGAAGTCCAGCTAGAGATCAATTATAGACAGTTATGCTCTCATGTGGGTATAAGTCCCATACAGATTCACTTATGATCTGGATGGTAATATCTCAGCAAGTTTATAGTTGATACAAAACTGAGAGGAGTAGTTGACAGATCAGATGATTGTGCTGCCTTTCAGAGGAACATCAGTAGGCTAGTGAAATGGGTAGGCAGAAACCTCATGTGGCTCAAAAAAGAAAATGCCAAACCTTTGGTGAATTAAAGTATCCATCATTAGACGAGAGGCTGAGAGAGCAGGGTTTGTTTACCCTGGGACAAAGAAAAATTGTGTGCAGGGAATGTAGACTGATATTTATAAATATGAGATAGGAGGATGTAAACAAGATGAAGCCAGACTTTGCTTGGTGGTATCCAATGAAAGAAGACAAGGCAGTGGGCAAAAATTGAAATATGAGCATTTACATTTTAACAGTTTACTGTAAGGATCAAGCACTGGAGCGTGTTGCCCAGAGGGACTGTGGGGTCTCCATCCTTGGAAATTTTCAAACCCTAGACAACGTCTTAGACAACTTGCTCTACTAGACTATCCTTGGAACTGGATTTGGAGATAAATTATCTCCAGAGGTTCCTTCGAACCTCAACAATTCTGTGATTCCAGGACTGCTGTGGTAACCTGGGACACTGGTACGTGGGCCATTCTCTCACAGAACAGGAATGAGCTTCCATAGTTTTATTTTCCTTGCATGTTTTATGTCTATTTGAACTAATGGCCTTTCTTGGAAGAAATTTACTAAGCTGAATTAAGGAAGGAAGTGATTGCATTAATAAAACATAACAATTTGGGTCTCCCTTCCCTTACCAGCTTCAGTGTCAGTACTATTCTGTCGCCCTGGTTTTACAGGGCCCCATAAGTTGTAACACTGTAGCTGTAGTTTCCCATGCTTGTTCTGTAAACATCCTTGTTTTTCTTAACCGGCCGGGATTGTTTTGCACTTGTAGAATTGTTTTTCATTCCTTTCCCTGGGGTGGAGAAAGATGATTGACCATGTCTTTGTCCTGTAACCTTTAGGGGTGTTGACCCCTTTCACCAATCTTTGACTGTCCTTAGAAACATATAAAAATAGGTAAATAAAGAAGGGCAGGACTTTTAGTCGGTCCTGCCTGGTGAAACCACTGCTGCTCTGTGACCCGCGTGTTTCTTCTGTTGCTAACTAACCAACACTATTCCTCTTGGAATAGATGAGCCATTTCAAATTTTTATCTCTCTTTAACTCATGCTAGACATTTTTTAAAAGTCTATGGCTTTGTGCTGGCTTTATGCTGGGGTAGTGTTAATTTTCTTTGCAGTAGCTGCTAGGCGCCTGTGTTTTGGATTTGAGCTGAAAACAGTGTTGATAACACAGGAACGTTTCTGTTAGTGCTGAGAAGGGCTTGCCCAGAGCAAAGGCCTTTTCTGCTTTTCACCCTATGCCACCAGTGAATAGGCTGGAGATGCAGAAACAATAGGGAGGGGACAGAGCAAGAACAGCTGACCCCAATGGACTAAAGGGATATTCCTTACCATATGACATCATGCTCAGCATATAAGACTGGGGGGAGAAGAAGGAAGAAGGGGCAGGATGTTTGGAGTGATGGTGTTTGTCTTCCCAAGTAATGGGTACCTGTGATGGAACCCTGCTTTCCTGGGGATGGCTGAACACCTGTCTGCCCATGGGAAGTGGTGAATGAGTTCCTTGTGCTTTGCTTGTGCACACAGCTTTTGCTTTACCTGCTAAACTGTCTTTGTCTCACCTCATGAATTTTCTCACTTCAGCTTACATGTCCCATAAGGATAATAACCTTAAAACCCAGAAATATCATGCTGTATGGTTTGGCAACCCTAAAGCAGAGCAAATAAGCAAGTTACTGGGAATTTCTTTATTCTTACATTTAGCTCAAAATGAGGAAATCAAATAGAGAGTATTTAGAATGTAAAAAAATATTATAATTATGTGACTGTGATTTGTATAAAATTTTTTTGTTTGGTGTTTCTTTCAACATAGTAATTGCCTACTTACATTTTTGTATTTAAAGTGAAAACATTGTCAGGGATCAAGTTAGCTATAGAATATATTTGCTAGAAAAGAAACAATCCTAGCACTATGGCAAATACTGTCATGATCTGAATGGAAAACGTGGGCTAATTGACAGATGGTATCACATCAGTCATGATGAACATGAATATACTTTTCCCAGAGATCTTCAGTAAGTTGTCATCCAAAAGGGTTCAGTGCAACTTTGTCATATAAACATAAACCAGAATCAAATGATAAGAATATACATGCAAATTAATAAGATTAAAATACCTGTCCCCTTGAGAAGTGACATTGATTGCTCAGTTGATGCACACTACTGAAGTTAGCTATTGCTAAGATGAAACCATAAAAGTTGATTTGGGTCTTATGACAAGTTAAAAATTGTTTATGGAGCTATAAACCTTAAAGCAGGCTATTTTTCTTTATTAATTTACTTGCTGAGAGAAAATGTCTTTCACTTATCTACAGGTATTTATTTTAATATGAACTAAATTGTATCTGTTGAACTGCTGATCCAGGTGCTCATTAGAAAAACCTTTCATGTTAATTAGCACATTTTAAGCAAACTCAGCAGATGACTGAAGTTCAAAATAAATATGAAGCTATTTCCTTACTTGCCCAAGCAATTTCATCCACTTTGTCATGTTTGAAATTGTTTGTACTGTCACTGTTTTGGCTGCTTTTCTTCTTGGCATATGCAGAGAAATCATGTTTGCGGTGCTGCTAAACCACATTTTCCAGCACAATGACTCTCAAACTCAGGTGATCTCTTTAACCCTATCTGTGTGCAGTGAAGGGGTCAACCAAAGGGTCACCCAAAATAATTTAATCATGATAATACATTGGGAGTGAGATTTGTAATGTGCTAAAATACAGTCACAAACACTATCAGTGCAACTGTTAATTTTTTGTGAAACTCTAGGGGAGCTAGAGGTAGTACTATAAGTAGTATGGTATACAATGCAGAATGAATTCAATGAGTTTTCTGTGCTTTCACTCTATTTTTGTTTTCGTTGCCATTGTTTTCAGGCTTATATAATACATGTGAACAGCAAAGCATTAAGTCAGTCACCAGTAATGTTGTTAGCTTTTTAAATTGAAATTTATACATATTTACTTATTGTTTATTAGAGGTTTCTAAAACAGTTGCTCATAAATTAGTTTCCATAAAATTCCCTATAATAGAATTTTCTCAAATATTTCAATTAAAACAAAATAAGGAACTAAATCAAACACTGTAGTACCAGTTATTATTGGAAACTGCTCAGCAAAATAATTTGGTAGCATCCTGAAAAGGCTGCCTTGTTTTCATAAGCAGATTAGCAGAGATAATAATATAAATTTAGCTAAATTCAACTGAATGGATTCTAAAACTACATCAGAAATTGTTTTCCATTAGCTGTTTACTAGATGAATAACAGAATTACTTTTCTGTCCAACTGATCAATTTACTGACAGTTTGACAGTGGAAACAGAATGATACACAGCTACACCCTGCGATTCCATGAAGGAAATGTCTAGAACGCTTGGCAGTTGGATAATCATAGAATCATTGCAAGATTTGGGCTGGAAGAACATTAAAGATCATCTAATTCCAACTCCCTTATGATCATTAACAGTAAATTTTCTCGGAGTTATCACATACCAGCCCTCACAATATTTTTCTGATGGCACATAGATTTCCACTAGACCAAGTCAGTACATTTCAAATATCTGTTCCTTCTCTTGATTATTTCCGAACTTAGATGTCAGACACCACAGGGTAATTATTTCAAGCCATGTTTGGAATGCTTCATTTTTGATAAAAAATTCTACTCTGCCCCCAAAATACATGAAGTATAATTGTTTCTATCAGGTGCAACTATAAATACATCAATGTTGAATAATATTTTAGTCAATGTTCAAAAGTCTTCTACTATGACAATCAGTAAAAAAAAATTAGAAAGCTTAAAATGTTGCTAAGTTATCTCTGGATACATCTCACATGATGTGATCTTGCTGAGTAACAGAAAATTTTAAGTCAGCTGAGGAATTATCCATAAAAATATCTTTTTTTCCCTCAAAAAAAAAAATCCATGTTTTAATTCTAATTCTTTTTATTGTCTTTATTCTTCTGCCGACTGAAATTCATATGAAATTTTGCTCTTTCCTAATTTTTCCATCATTCTCTTTACTTTGTTCCTAATACACTATTGCTTTCTAAAGTTTCTAAAACTTTTTTGAAACTTTTTTGGGAGTTTGGTTTATCAATGAAATTTCACATTATTGCTTAAGTAGGATAAAAAAAGTAAGGAGTGATGGGAGGTCGTCCCAGCCCAACTACTTATTTTCTTGTTCTGGCTGATATAGCTCAATATTAGTATCATTTTATCTCTGACTTTTGTAATTGAAGATGATATTTAAAAAGACTGCAGTTGGATCTCTGCATTGTCAAGTACACAACTTTTCACCCTGATCTTTCCAAGAATTCAGGGCAACTAATGTGAACAGAACATCTATAATTTTAAGGCTGCAAAGTTGAGGCCATACCATATGACAGACACTTCCTGGTGTGAACATGAGAGAGAACTTCACCGTTGTCACAGGAATAAGTATCTGTTACTACAGCCAATGCTAAATGTGTTCAAATTAAAATTGCTTTTGCAATTTGAAGTTCAATCTAACTTAAAGAAGATCTAGTGAGCAGGGTTCTACTGAAACTGCAAACTATGTATTTGTAGTCAGATTTTGAGCAGTACAAGTTCCTTCAATTTGTAATAGTGGAAATAGTAGTATGTGAACTTTTCACTGATTTTGCTTTTGATTTTCCTCTACATAAATATATGAAATAGGGGAATTTTGGATTTTGTAGTTTCAGATCACACATGACAGTGCTACACAAAATGATACTTTTTTCCCCAAGACTGTTTCTGCACAGTTCAGTTATATGTTAAGGGATTTGTAATGAGCAATAATTAAGTAATTAGCATAGGATTAGCTGGAGAAATCTTAGAATAAAGAATGACTGAGTTTCGGTGTATTATTTAATGCTAACATGACTGATTTAAATAACTGGGTGGTCAGACAAGCTGGTAATTTGTTTTCACATTTTCATTCATTGAAAATTTTTGGTTACTTTATTGCTGCTAATTTCGAGCAATTCTTCTGAAAAGAATTCAAATAGAGCAGTTAATAATGCTGGCAAGTGAATTCTTTCTTCCCTGTTCTGCCATACACTTATTCTGCCCATTCCCAATGATAAATAAAGCAGAGCCTTTGCAGAACTTAGTCTTCAAAAGCTATACTATATCCCTTTCTCTGTTGAAGTACATTTGTCATACTTGGACTCATTTACTAGAGATGTCCAAATTGCAGGATGCAAATAAACACATTAATTGTATTTAACTTTTGATATGTTGTATGATTTTGTCATCAATGCAATCTTCTCCATCAACTTCTGTTAAGTTGGATAGGGGCTCTACATATCAATACTAAAAAATACTCAAAACTACATCTTATAACTCTGATATTGTCTGTGTTTTCTGTATGAAACATTAACTGAAAACATGTAAATTCATTTATGTGTGTAGATGAATTCTTTGTGATGTATTCATCAAGAACCAGTCTGTCTGAAAGGTTCCTTTCTCTTTTACTATACTTTTAATTCCAGATCTTTTAGATTTTTTTTTTAATTCTTTCTGTTGTTGGAGGGAAGCAGCTCCTTAAGTGTTTTGTTGCTTATCTTCTCAAGTACGTTGTTTAGGAAACTGAAGGTGTTTAAACATAAAACTGCCAGAATTATTCCAAGATCTGACAGATTTGCTAACAAAAAAATCTTCTGATCAATATACCACCACTCCTCTACACCTTTGATAAAAACCACATATGGCATCAATCCTGTCTGCCAGAATTAACTCCAATTTTCTAGTCACCAAGGTCAGGAAAGTACAGAGAAAGACTCAGCTGTTAGCACATATGGTCCAATGTGGCTGGTAATTTACTTTGTGTAATAAAAAAGTACAGAATAATCCAAATCCCACTGCAAAATACCTCAGTGGTGGCTTATGCTCATGTATAGACAGCAAATATTTCACACGAGCTATTTTATGACGAAATACTGTAAATTATTGGCCATTTTCGATGCAAAGAGTTCTTTCATGTCTGTCAACAGAACTGATAGGTGAACTTACTGGGAGAAAAAACTCCAACAGTCTGTCTGTGCAACAAGGCTCATTTTGATTACTATCATTATAAACAATAGTTAATGTTACTTCTGCTGCTTGAGTGGTGCCATTAGGAAAATAATGACAGTGGAAGTTCCTTTAAGTTTTAGAAATCTGTGAAGACAATGAAACAAAATTTATTTTTAACTGTGTTTTTTTGGGAATAAAAAGACCTATAATAATTAATGGACTTTCTATCTCTTCTGCTCATTCAAAGAGATCTTTCACCAAAGCAATGCTGACTTTGGTTTCTAATGCTGCCAAATAAGTTTATATCAAATCTTAACAGCAAGTGTTTTGAGCATAGCACATATTAATTATTCTTTGAATATTGCACAAACATCTCTCATACAGGTATTGATGCTGTGAGAATACATTTGTTAAAATTATGGCATTGTGACAAATCCTTACTCTATTATAGGTAATATTTAAAGTAATATTTGTGAACTTCATGCTCAGTTCCAATGATAAAACTATGCAGTCAGTGCTTTTGGAAAATGATATTGTTTTCAGATACAGTGCAAATGAAGTGTGGAGTTCTGTAACTGCAATTTGTATCTGAGAACAGGCAGAGTGAACAGAAATAGGTTTATCTTTCCAAACATCCAGAACATAGGATATGCTTTAGAAACAGACTAAGTTTGATTAAATTCTTATTCGTATTTATATAGGAAGAAACCTGCAGAAGTGTGAGATATATGACACTTGTCATCCTCCACAGTATTTTACAAGAAGAACTCTTGTGATGTTAGTTATTATTCAGTAGAGGACTATATATCATTCTGGTATAAAAGGTGAGAAAGTTTTCTGAAATCCATTAGTGATTTTGGAGCTATGAAGTCTTTACTTATTTCCAGGTCAAAGCTGATAGCAAAAACTTATTTTAATAGCATTATGGTTTGGGGTTTTTAACCATAAATTACTTTAAATATTTAACATTTGTTCAAAATCTTTGGGTTTTAAAACAAAACGTCAGCACAATCAGGGCAAGAGTGAAAATGTCTTTCTCTGAGCACTGCATTTTTCATTCCTTGTAGCTCTATTCTTGGCAGAAACACCTTTCCTCTTTTCATCTGTGCTCTATGGACCATAAAAACTGCCGTTATGGAGGAGACAACGCTGTATGCATTAGTTTTATTGTTTTTATGCTGACACAACAAAATCTGAATTGTCTGGTTCACTTAGGGGTTTTCAGGCCTCAGCGACTCTGAGAAAATAGGGAAAAAAAAAGAAAAAGTAGAAAAATAATACTCTGAGGTCAGAGGGTTAGAGTGAATGAGGCCAGGATGAAAAAGGAGAGTGTCTTTTTCATTTTCTGTGATGACTGAGAAGAAGCTAGTCTAATAGTTCTGGGAGACAATAAAGAAAATATGGTAATAAAGAGATCGGTATTTATAATTACTTGCTAAACTGTTCAAAAAATTAGATGATACTCAGAAGCCCACTTGAATTAAGTTTATCTGTTGGATGATAAAGGGCAGCTAATTTAAGTCTGATTTAAGTCTGGTCTACTGTCCAGGAAAACTGGAGTAAGGTACAATATATTCAGGATACTTCAGGTGCTACTGATTAGCACTGTGCTCTGTAAAAACTATTCCTTATCCTATAGCAATGGTTCAAAGCTATGCATGTCACCTATCTGAATGCAGAGTTTGGATTGTGCATGGCATGGTATTATCCTGTGGAGGCATCAGGTGCAGATATGCAATTAAGATCAAATTGTGTTTTACACATAACATGCTCAGCTATGTCAAAATCAGTAATTATGCTGCTTTTGCTGCCTCAAAAACAGCACTTGCTTTTTGAGTGTTGAATTAGCTAAGGCTTATGAGAAACTGGAAATTAGTTTGGTCATTAAAAAAAATTTAAATGTATTATTTAAAACAAAATATCTTCAAAAAGATGTGTAGTGATTCATGAAAGTAAAAATAGGGTGTGTAAGGCTAAAAAATTAATAATTTTACTCTGAATCCTGTATTTATCATTATTTCCTTATATTACTTATTTAATTTATTTATTATTATTTATTACTTATATGATTTCATTATATTACTTATATGCTTATATTGCTGTTTAGTACATAAGTACCAGTAATGGATCATTGTTGTCCACTTCAGAAATATTGAGCTGTTTGGAGAAAACAGTACCTGTTCCAAAGAGTTCAGTTTCATACTAAGAACTGGGAGAGGTGGATCAGTGTACACAGATCTACATTACAGGAACAATAAAGTGTATGAAGGACACAATGGAGAAATTACATCATCGGTCATTGATAGATATTTGAACAGTAGCAATCAGCCTTGACAAATTTCCATTTGGTGAGACTACAGGCAGGTGAACAGTTATGTTTCTGTACACTTTATTTTCATTTATGCTAGTGTTCAAATTCTTTCAGATAGCCTTATCTTTGAGTTTTGCTGTTTTTGTAATAATTCAGGAGAATTACAGGATTCCTAAAACATTCTTTACCATATGCTGTTTGTTGTCTCAGTTTTAAGCTTGTCACACTCTCATTTGAAATGTATTCCATTAATTAACTTTGTTAATCTCTCTATTAATGGAATAAATCCTCTGTGGCCTAAAATACTGGAAACATATCCCAGATGTTTTAGAACATCTATGAGCAGTAAGAGGATTGACTATAATACTTGTTTCACCTAAATTTGACATCTAGCCTTCTTATGTTTAGAAAAAAATCTTGAGATACATTGGTGCTTTTGCCATTATTAAGAACAAAGGAAGTGCATTTTCTAGTTTATTTCACAGCTATGTAGATTTAGGGCATATGTCAAAACAAAATGTCAAACTTACAAGAAAAGAATAAAGAATGAATAAAATAACTTACTATATGAACAGTTAAGTTTGGATTCCTATACTCATGTTCAGGATCTCCAAAGGGTCTTGTATGAAACAATTCAGTATTGTATGAAACTTGAGTTTCGCGGAATGAAGGGAAAAAAATGGAAAACACATTTCCCTGAATTATGATGGGCTTGCCTTTCTCTTGTTGTGTGAACTACATAAATTCACAATGCTTTTGACGTTTGCTTGGTTGGGTTTTTTTTTCCAAAACCAGAAATTATATATCTTGGTTTGTTTACTTGAAATTGTTCAAGGTCAAAATTTGAAGAGTCTTCAGAAACTCTTACTGATTACTGTACATAAGCTCATACCAATAAAGAATCAAAGAAATCAATGAAAACTCAAAGTTGGAAGGGATCTCTTGTGGTCCCTTACTCTTGTTAGAGGAGTTGAAAGCATGGTATGAGATTAACTCATTCAGGGTGCATGGTGTTAGATAAATTTATTATTATAAATTTATTATATAAATTATAATTATTGCATTAAGCTGTCTCAAATATTTCCAGTGAGCTGATTCTACTGCTTCTCTGAGCTACATGTTCCAATACTTTGTTTTTCTCATGGTGAAGAATTTTTTCCTTATATACTAAGAAAATTTTCCATTAGCAGCACTGGCCTCTTATGCTGTCACCACACATCCTAATGAAGAAAGTACCTTCAACTTCTCTCTAGCATTGTGTTTAGGCAATGGAAGAAGGCGATTGAATTCTCTGCAAGCCTTCCATTCTAAGAACAACATTTCCACGAATTTTTCTTTGTAAGTTAAAATCTCCAATCTTCTGATCACTTTGGTGGGCACTGCATAATTTTAAAATGTCTTTGACCTCAGAGAACAAAAATTGGACTCAGCATTCTTGGTATGGCTTGACAAGTGCCAAGTATTGTGGATTAATCACTTCTCTTGTTCTGGGTTTGGCTATAGTCTTGCTGATATTGCCTGCAGTTTGCTTTCCTGCTGCAGAGATGGGCTACTTACGTTCTGCTAACTGTCTTCTTGGGATTTTAGGTCTTTTTCAGCCAATATTCACTCCCACCACTCAATTTCCGGCCAGTATGGATGCTTGGGATTACTTTTTCCCAGGATAGTCTTTCAATTTATCTTTCTTAAACCTTGTGCATTTCCTGTTATATTCATTTTGCAAGCCTATTGTGACCTATCTGCATGGTAGCTCTTTCTTTCAGTATTTCTCTTTCTCTCCTTTCTGTTTCATGTCATCAACAGTCTTGATGGGTGTGCTTTCAATACCATTTTCCCAACTCCTTGTAAAGATATTGAGTAGTATCAAGTCTAGGACTGACCCTTGAGGTAGTCAAATCTTGACAAGATGCTAATCTGGCCTTGAACTGTTAACTACCACTTTCTTTGCCATTTCTCCTCCTGTAGCTGCTCCATCTGTTCAGTCCTTATTCTTCCAGGTTGTCATCAAAGATGTTTTGAGAGACCATGTTGGACACCTTGATAAGGCTCATACAGATTGGTTTTTTTGAAATCTCTTTTCATGTGTCATTCTTTTTGTCAGAGCAAATGTGTAGGTGATGAGCTGGGTGAAGTCATTCAGAAGTGACATTTCATAGTTTGTCCATTACATAAGATCAGAATGAATGGGCATTGTTCCTTTGGTTTTAAAAAATTCTGTGAATCAACTTTAAGAAAACTGACTTGTGTCCACTAAACATGCAATGCTCAGGAAAACAAAACTATTATACTCAGTGTCATAAATAGAAAATACTGTAGTAGGATTGGGAGTCTGTGTGTTTTTTTCTTGACATAATGATTGTAATGATTTCATTCCCATGTGGTGGAGGGTACTTTCATAAAATATTTTAGAACTGAGTTGCTGTCTTTTTAAATTTTTTTCTCAAAATTTAATCTTAATTACCTTCAATCTTTCCTTAGTTACTACAGACTCTTTTGAGTTTAAACATTGCATGGGCAAATGCAAAGCTGAAGCATTTTCTGTGGCACTTAAATGCTTTTAGAAGCCATGAAAGAAGTTGTAAGCTATCATTACAATAAAAATCTCCATTAATGGATCTGTAATTTTTCCGTCATAGAGAAATGTCAGAATTAGCCTGGCACATTTTTAATGTGCATTTATCCACTCTTGAGGTCTGCCTCCATGTACTTTGATCCTCCTTGTTTATTCTGTCATATTTTCAACATCCTGATATTTTTCTAACCTTGTGGTCCAGAGTCCCGCTGCTGAGATATTTCTTTCCAAGCCAGTGCTCCAGGATGGAGCAGTAAGTAACACATTACTGGCAATGACTCATTCTGTTTCCAGACTCATATTCATAGCATTAGACTATGACTAACTTAGAGCCTTTGCCATGGTTCCATTTGTGGTGCCTGACAAGCACAGTTATCTTCCAATGATGTTTAATTTATGAACACTGTGAATATGACACTGACAGTATCCTCTGAATGTCATTGTGAGAGCTACCATTTTATTCATCAGGTTTGATGTTGAGATGAGTTTCTGGGTTTGCCTAATCTTTTCATTTCCAGCTTTCCTATTAGTTAGTTCTCTTTCTTCTTCCAGCGAAATTCACGGCATAGGCAGCTTTCTTACTACTCAGCCTTGTCTCCAGCATTCCTGAGGGAACACAAGCATGGTAAATCATGTCACCACAAGTTATCTTATACAGACATCATTTCTGGTTAATTTCAAGTTAGGTTGGATTTCTCGAGAGTGATTTCCAGTTAGATGAAACAATAGAAACAATATGGTGAAATAACCCAGATAAAATAATACTCTTCATGGATGGGGTATATAGGTTGATTAACCAGATTGATTTGCACACAGTGAAAGAAGGTGGAAACATAATGTAAATTGTAGCATCTGCTTCTAACAGTATGAATGATACAGTCATGACCACAGGAAGCATATTGAAGTGTCATTGTCTTTAATTCAATGTCAAATGGGCTCCTGATGCTTTTGATTGTTCTGACTTCTTGATTTTCATCAATGAGTCTGCTGAGTATTTTGGCAAACACAGAACAACTATTTGTGGTTATATTTTCCTAAATCAAATGAAGAAGGTTTTTTAAATTAAGATTGAAAAAAATTCTCTTGTGCATTAAAAAAAAAATACCAACCAAAAATATAGGGTTCAAAAGTAGAATGGCATTATTCCCTGGCATAATTTCAGCTTTTATGGGTGGAAGAAAGCAGTGTGAAAACATTCACTTTTTGTGCGCTTTCTGTCACCCTTGTTAACTTCACAGTGGTGAACCATGTGCACTGATATTCTAGGTTTTGTGTTCTCTTCTAAAGTCTCATTAGTCATGTGTAGACTGTTTTAATGTTTTTATTCCTGTAAATGAGCTGTCCTGTACAGGCGCTTTCTTTGATTTTGTTGATGAGCTTTCTTCTTTTCTTTTCAATAATGGCAGTGGCTTCATCCTAGCTGATTAAATCAATCATCATAATATGAACACTCTGTCTTTTGAAGATATTATTTTTTTTTTCATATGTTCTAATGGTTGAGTAGAAAGCAACCATTCCCCTTGCTAATATTTTTTCATCCCGGAGTTTATTTTTTCTCAACAAAAATAAAAAAATACATATGCATTACAGTTCATTCTTTATTTTTTTACTGTATCCCATTTGTTTTTTTTGTTTTTTTCTTTTTCATCAACATGCGTCAGCAATGTGCATCTAATTTACTAAAATTGTTTTCTCTGCCAATGTTTTATATTGCTCAGATTATTTATAGTGGCTAAAATATTTACTGGGGTAAAGACTGTATGATAAAAGAATTAAATATGGGTTCCTGGTAAAATTTTACAAATATTGAAAAACATTTATTTCCACCCTGTCTGCTTTACCCAATAACTTAGATTCCTACAGAGCTGATGTGCATTGCTTGAAATATATTATGATACAATGCAATATTAAATTCTTGCAAGAGTTCTTTGATTTTAAAAACAAACACTATGAGGAGAGACCCTATGTATTTGGTCTTCTCTATTCTACATGTTCACAGAATATTCTGAAGATAAATGCATTTCTCTTTCATTGTTACTATCTTCTTTTCCAACCAGGCCCAGACTGCATTCAGTGCAGTAGCAATGTGCATAATGCAGAGCCCTAGAAGTCTTCAGTTTTGTTAGCACTGACACTAGACAGTTCAAATACTTGTTTTGCTCACAAGGCATATTTTTATTATTAAATTATATTTTTATTTTTAAATTGCCAGGCATAGTGAAAGAACTCTTGGATTGTATCTCAGCAAGGGGATAAAGTAAAAACTTGTTTTTTCTCAACAAATGTTTTTTTAATTCCACATACACTGCTAACTCGTGGGTCAGAGTTTCTGGCTGTCAATCATCTGAACTTCAAAAATGTTTGTAGTGTCAATCTTTCTTTAGTATTTCCACCAGAGCTGATGGCAGAAATATGCTTAAGGCTGACATTAAAAGAGGAAAGACACCTTAAAGAGTCTGATTATACTAGTGCTCACATGGTATTTCCACATTTTATTTACTAGGCAAAATTTAACATTACAGAACATTTTCTGATACATATTGAGTTTGCAGTGTCATTAAACAGATGGGACAAATGTGGTATAAAATGTTCAGTATTTCTGATAACTTCAGTTTATCCAGTCATTATGATCTCTTAAGCACTGTGTTTTACAAAAATGAGAAAAGGTAATCACCTTCTTTTTAAACCAACTCAGGCGAAAAAAAGGAAGCAGCTCCTCTGAGGTTGCACATCATTGATTTCTTCCAAACTACTGACTCCATTGTCCCAAATTACAGACTCCCTTCTTACCACATCAGTTATTTTTATTCTGGAAATATTAAATCAGAAAGCACATATTAATTTTTAGGACTTCCAGTAGTCAATTTCTGTAAGGCAAGCTAGCATTATTGTGACCAGAGAGTGATATTATCTTACCTAATGTCTTTCTCCAAGTATTTTTGTCATGTACGATAGACAAAATGTTATCTGCCCTCTCCTTCATGACTGTTTTCTCCATACAGTGCCATCGGTAAGTGCTTTCATTACTTCAGATTGCCATGCTATGCATTAGGTTTTCAGAACTGTTCATCTGAGTGATTAAAATGAGTGAATTTCACTTGTGCCAGAATCCACAGATTGTCCTACAAAACTCAAAAACATAGTTAATTGTCTTCACTAGAGTCACATATTGATAGTTTTCCACTGACCTGAAGTACTTGTAGGTCTTCCTCCTGCATAAAAACATAAACAATGGAAACAGATCAACAATAGATATTTCAACTTTGACAATCTGTCCAGTTGTTTCTTTTTACATGGAGAAGATGAGAAGTACAGATGAGATGAAGGGCACAGGCACCCTTAGAAAATTTCCTTGGTAAAACCTGATGTAGTAAAATCCGAGCAGAGAGCAATGTGCAAATTGAGAATTTGCTTTCACTCTTTTAAACATATTATTCTTATTCATATTGCATTTAATATTTGTCTTGCAGAAATCCAAAATCTCCACTTACGACAAGATGTGGGCCTTCATGAGCAGCAGGAGGCAGTCAGTACTTGTCAAAAGTAATGAAGAAGGTATCCAACGTGTGCTTACCTCTGATTACGCATTTTTGATGGAGTCGACAACCATTGAGTTTGTCACACAGAGGAACTGTAACCTAACACAGATTGGAGGCCTGATAGACTCCAAAGGTTACGGTGTTGGAACTCCCATGGGTAGGTGATATGTCGACCACTTGTTCTCTGTTCATTAATCTTAGTTGCTGCAGTAGCATAGAAAATCTCCAGTACACTGTTCCTTTCTCTATGTTTCTAGCAGTTACCTTTATCTTCTTTTTTCCAACCAGGCAAAATACATGTTTTGTCAAAGTTTATGGATTTTATTGTATTTTCCAAACAGAAAACAGTTGTTACTTTATAAATACTAGGATATTTTCACATGATAAATTTGTCTTATGTGGTGCCTTCCATATGTTCAACAATAACAACAACAAAACTACTTTGCACAGGACTTTATTTTATAAAAAAAAAGTTTTAAAGATGTTGATCTCTATATTTAGGGAATGAAGTCTTAGAAGTGGAAAGCTTGCATTGGCAAATGAGGCTGATGCTTCTTCTAAAGTGAGAGGGCTAGTCACTGAGATTGCTAAAAGAGGAGGAAATATTCCATACCATGCCACAGACAAAACAAATATTGGTTTAGCCTTGTGGAATATGGCTTTGCATATTGGCATGGCAATTCCAATCCTTCAAGTATTTTCCAGGTCAGATGTTTTTTCTAAGTACAAAACTTCAGTTGCAAGATTAAAAGCCAACTACAGGTATTAGCTTGGCTGTAGCTTGGCTCCTAGAATCCACAGAATGGAATTCAACAAGAACTGAGTTCCCACTGAATGCAGTGATTTTTTTAAAGACATGAGGTAAAGATCTGGCTTTAGATTTCAGAATAGAGGGGAATAAAAATGGTGTGACACAAAGACTTTGAGTACCGCACAATGATTCTACTTAATAGTGTAAAGTTGCTCTGCTGACTTATTTCTAAGGCAAATATTTATTTAAACTTAATTTTTAACAAGAATTGATCATTTTGTGATTGATGTCGATATGTTTTTATTTTTTCTCAGGTAGTTCTTATGTTTGGTACTGGTTTTATCTGTGTTAATAGCTTATGCTAAATCATTGTACTGGGAAAGTTGTGTCCAGCACTTTAGATCAAGTACACGCAAAGGAATTGTAAAAAATAAAGTTTACTGGAATATCTTGCATAAAGAAGTATCTAGCATTATCAAATACAGATTTGCCTATATATATGTTGGATATATTTACTGCTGCTTCAATAGCATCTTTGAAATTTTCATTATTTCAGTAATTTTCCATGTAATGGACATCTGTTGAAGGAATTATGATTCTGTTCATTCTGTCTTTGAACAGTTAGTTGTTAGGAATCTAGTTTTGATTCATACCAATTTTTTCACCCTGTTCTATTGTGGCTCTTGTATTGCTGACTATATTCCGTAAATGTCAGAATGGACTGAACTTCAGTCCTGCTGGTCTTTTTGGCATCTTATATTTTCTTATTTATAAACCTTTTTGTTATTTTGAGGATGAACCCCACCTTCCATTTAGGTTTAGAATGGAGAAAATAAAATCTTACTGATAGTTTATAATCTTTGAATAATCTGCATGCAAATTTGTGACACATCTGAGGCATGCCCCAGAAATTTAAGTGAAAATTGAAATGCCAAACTAATATGAATCAGGGAGAGCAAAAAACTCTAGAAATTGTTCTGTTTATGTGTAAGTCAGAGAAGCATCCTAAACACCTGAGAAAGCAGCTTTAAAACAACGATAAATCCAGGAACAGAATTCTGGAGTTTAAGTTCAGTGGAAGAGATGTTGAATGTAAAGAGGCAAGAAAGTTGAGTAAACTATCTGTTGGTCTTTGTTCCCTACTTTATATAGGGACAGTAGGCACTATTTCTTCACTGACTTTGAGTCATAGCAAAGACATAATTCAGCTCTTATTCATCCACAAGATTCCAAGTAACACCAAATTGTCTGTGTCAAGAGAAATACTAGTTTTGTACAAGGGGATATGTGAGCTGATAGTTGTCTTGAATCAAGATGAGACAAATAGAGGACATACTGACAGGAATCAGCGGTCAGCAGAGGAGGTAAAATAAGAGTTGAAATAGTGTTAAACTTAACAAAAGAAGTTGAAGAAAGATCTGAAAAAAAGATGACAGCTTCATAAGGGGAAATGAAGAAGAACAGAATGTAAAATAGGATGTAAAGTAAATTTTTTTACAAAAGAAGTGAAGGTAGAACAAAACAGTATCTGGGGCTTTCCCAGAACAGCTAAGAATAAGAGATTAATCCAATATTTCAGCAGTATCTATAAAATGCTGTTGAGAGAGCTGACACTTATAAGGGGTTTATATCCTGTGTATTAGGTGCACAGTCTCAAAGGAAAGGGATTGTGCAGCCTCTGCTAGAATGATGCATAGTTCGCACATACATTTGAAAGGAATCCTTATAAAGCATTTCCATGGTGTCTGTCAGAATAGTTTTGTTAAATATTTTGCTTTATTGAAACTAAAAAGTATTACAGAGCAGTGGATAATGTGAAATATTCTCATGCATTATAGCTAATCTCATTTCTACAGGAAAAAAATAATTCTGGAGACTTTTAAAGAACTTATGACATGGTTATTTCTATAGAAATAGATTACATCGTTATTTAATGACTATGAAAGAAGTTTAAAGACATGCAACTGAGTAATATCTTTTTAGAGTTAATAATCCTACAAGTAACTTGTCAAGTGCTTGGAAAACTGCAGTGTAATGGCTTTACATACAAAGCATATATTACTGCTTTTGCCTATTTGAGAAGCAACTTGTCTCCAAGCAGAGCAATACAGAGCTACTTGAATCACAGAATCATAGAATCAGAGAACATGTGTTGGAAGGGACCCATCAGGGTCATTGAGTCCAATTCACCCTGTACAGGAAACTTTGAAAATCACATCATGTGCCTGAGAGCACTGTCCAAACACTTCTTGAACTCAGATAGGCTTGATGCTGTGACCACTCCTTGGGGAGCCTGTTCCAGTGCCCAAACACCCTCTGGGTAAAGAACCATTTCCTAGTATCAAACATAAACATCCTCTGACTCAGCCTCAGGCCATTTCTAGTCCTGTGTCTGGTCACCACAGTGAAGAGATTGGTACTGGCCCTGTCTCTTCCCCTCATGAGGAAGTTGTAACTGGAATGGGCTCTCCCCTCAGTCTCCTCTAGGCTGAACAGACCAAGTGACCTCAGCTGCTCCTCATAAGGCTTCTCCTCCAGACCCTTCACCAGCTTTGTGGCCCTGATTTGGATGCTCTCTCATGGCTTAATGTCCTATATGGCAGTGACCAAAACTGTCCCCAGCACTTGAGGTGAGGCTGCCCCAGTGCAGAGCAGAGGGGGGGAATCCCCTCCCTTGCCCGGCTGGTGATGCTGTGCCTGATGCCCCCAGGCCACCACTGGCCTTCCTGGCTGCCAGGGCCCGGCCGACTCATTCAACTTTCTGCTGACCAGGCCCCCCAGATCCCTTTCCACAGCACTGTTCTCCAGCCTCTTGTTCCCCAGACGATACACACAACCAGGGTTGCCCTGTTCCAAGTGCACAATCCTGCACTCGCCCTTTTTAAACTTCATATGGTGTTACAGGCATGGTGTTGGAAAGATATGGATGTCATCTGCAAAATTTACAAAAAATCCAGTTAATCTGTTGGTACAGTGGCTTGAAATTGCAGAGGTATCTGCATATAAGGTTGAATTTTTAGGATAAAGTTGTTACAGGTCTTATGTTGACTGCAGTAGAAAGGATATGGTTACTTTTGGAGAACAGCACCAAAGGAAGTAGGTGCAACATATTTTGATTATTTTGAAGGCAACAGAATAACAATTAGTGAGAACATAATTTGCTTGAGTTTAAGCAGCTACAAGAAAAAGAGCTAAAAGCTTTCCTAACAGAAAAATATGCTATCAGTTTATGACAAGATAATCACCTGGAAAATGCAACCAACAAAATATAGCACCAGTTTAGAGTACTGCCGTAAAAGTTCTCTGCTCGTGATGTTAATATTTTAAATTTAGAGAAAAAAAGTTGCACAAGATCAGTAGAAAAAATCCAGTGGGTCAGGCAGTACATAGGTATAAATTCCTTCCCAAAAAATGGAGAAGCCAAGTATGAGTTTACATGTTTATTTTATTTCCTCTAAGAGCATTAGTTAAGTAAACAAAGTATATATTGCTAAAATGTAACTTTGAGGAAGGAAATTGGAAACTATGTACTTTTGGCACAAATTGGGATCAGAATCAGTGTACATGTTTAAAATCAACAAGATACAGTGATACTTGAAACAGGTGCAAAGCAGAATTCTGTATGGTATTTTTGCAGCAGTGAAATATAAACTAGGGAGAGTGCATTTGGTAAGTTATGCATATAATGACTGAGTCTCATGATACATGTTTTTAAATTAAAGTAAAATTTTTGTGTATGCCGGAATTCATTTTCAGTCAGCCACCCCTGGTGCTAAGTTAGAAAACTTGATTTATAATGAAAAGAGAAAAACAAATCTGGGCTGAGATGTTTGATAGCAACTGACACTTTGGAGCAGATAATAGAGAATCTTGTAACAGGTTGTGTTTGTTTTGTTTTCCATCTTTGCAACATTGTTTATAGCTTTGTAACCAAGAGTATAATAGTTTCTCTGCTAGAGAACAATTATTTGCTTTTTTTTTTTTTAATCTTTCAGTTTGAAGATCCACATGCAAGGGGTTTTTCTTTGCTTTAAACTGGTATGTTTTATCAGAAGGCATTATTTTGCCAGGTCTGTGTTCTTCATCAATGAATCTGGCAGAGAAGAAAATTATTTCCATATAGTTGTCAACATGATGTATAGTTGATTTCTAATTTCTATCATATTCTAATAATATGGATATGTATCATCCACAGTTATCTATTAGAAATGCACATAAATGCCTTTTAGTGGTTAGAATTTGTCTTTGTGGGGGCATTCACCTTACCATCCAATATTGATGTTCAAGGGAGGAATGAGGTGAAGGAAGGAGGGAAGAAGAAAGAGAGAGAGAAAAGACATAAAAAGAAAATTAACCAAGGGGTATTGGGAGAGGAGGAGGGAGGGAGAACAAACCCTTTGGGTATGCAAGGCAACTTATGCTTTCCATTACAGATACTCTGAAGTGTTTATTATAATTTCCAGAAGTTTCAGCTTCCCATTTCATCATCATGCTTGTTTAAAATTTGGTTTGCTCTTGAGTAAAGCCCAGTTGGGCTAAATTTACCATTGTGGTGAGTTCCTAAATGTTTATGATACATCCACTTGCTTATGGTCATCTTATCAAACAAATTGTAGCATTTTTTTCAAGAAAACCTGGACTATCCAGCAATTTACTTTTAATGTCCTACTGAAACACAGTTAATATGAATTTCCTATGGTCAACATACAGTAAAACACAGTAATATTTAGTGACAAATGCTATTTTCCATAATGAATATTTATTAACACCATTGCTAATGTGAGGTGAACCACATGAAAAGTTAGAAATGTAGCTTCTATGCACCTTATGTTAAAGCTGTTATGCTCTGTGAAGCTACTTTTCACTTTTCTTAGTTTTTCTTTCTTTTTTTTCCTTTTTTCTTTCAATTTTCTGCTTTCCATTTGGAAGGAACATAGTTGAAGTCAACTTTTGGAAAAATCATACTTCATCTCTCTGGGATGGTGTCAGGTTCTTATTTCTTTTCTAAATTCCTGTTTATCTTCAGCATGTTTGACAGCAGGCTACTTCCCATCTGGCTTGGGCAGATTTTCTACCGAATTGCCATTTTCTTCTATGTTGAACCTGGAGCACATAGATGGCTGACAAGTGAATATTTGGAACTGATTCCATATGAATAGAACTACTGAACATGCACCTTTCAGATCATCTGCCTTTATGTGGCAGATGAGGAGCATCCTATCGGTGTATGCCAGACAAACTCTGTATGTGTGGAGATATATGCAAAGTAATGCCTTTGACATTTTGAAAATGACAAATGGAATCTGTAAGTAATCTTAAAAAATTGCATATATTTCTTCTAGCTCTTAAGAAATACAAAATGGAAAGCAGGACATGGATGTGATGCATAGAAGAAATTAGAGCTAGTAATTTCTCTAATGTTTCTCTGTTGCTGAGCTGCAGAAAATTGCAGAATTAGATTAAGAGGGGGCTTTAGTGGTGTAGCAGTGATGTTCTTATAACACCTGATAATGCTGAAGCAAAAAAAAAAATTGAAAAAGGTGAAATATCCATTTCTTTACCCTTTATTCCTGTGCAGTTAACACAATCAAATTCTGCTATTAATATTAATAATGAGTCAGTTGGAAAATACAATGAGAAGAATCTTTGAATCTGTTACATGATTCTCTTCACTTTTATAAAGTTTTTTGACTAAGTTTTCACTTGCTGTGATCAAGTGGATCAAACTATGCATCTTCTAGAGCATATCACTCTTTGTATACCTGGCACTTCCATATTGATGGGCTACCAAGATGCCCTGAAAAATGCTGGAAAGAGTTAACATTCAGGTGTACTCACCTAACTATGTAGATACTCTTCACTGTGCATGGGCACAAAATACATCTCTCAGGATATGAATGATGTTAAATGATGTATTTTGGGGTCAACATTTCCAGCATTTCAATGCCAAGATAAGTCTTACATAAATACCCATTATATAAAGTTACAATAACTTGCAATAGTAATACAGATACAGGTATGAAAATTAATTCATATAAGTGCGTAAACTAGATCTGTACAGGGTATATTTATGAGTTCACAATAGAAAGTTGGCAACTACTGTGATTTTATTTTTGCAAAATCAGAGCCATAGTGGGGTTAGTTTCCCTTCTTTTGTAATTTTTTTGATTTTCAGGTAGCCATGTAGTATGTAATTAAAATGTTTTTCGGAGTGTGTGCATTTTGAAGACAGTAAAATTCATACAGTTTCATCAGACTTAGAATCTAGACAGAGTATTTCACACACCACTCAAATTAAAGATTTCACTGCAGAAGAAAGTTTCAGACAGTAATTTATGATCTGCTACTTGATATCTTCTCTAGGAATATGACTTCTTTAATTATTTATATTTATCTAAGCCTTTAATAAATTAAATACAATAGCATTCTTCCTACCTCAGTGATAGGCTGCTGGCATCAAAGAGAATTTAAACAAATAAATAGTTTAATCAGTAAATGTAGAACAGTTAATTATCATGTTGTATCCTGTAATTATGTATAGATTCAGCTGCTTTATATTACCTGTTCTGTCTCTAGGGAGTGACCTATAAGAGATATTCACAGTAAAAGCTTTTATGGTATAATACTGAATTTTTTTAGCTGACCTGACCATGTTCTTAATGCAGCTGTTTTACAAAATATTTCAGTATCTGCCTTTTTTTAAGGGCATGTTTCCAAATATAGAAACTTTTAAATCAGGCACAGCAGGGAATATAAATTACTCAAGACAGATCTTTTCTTAGATACTTGGAATTTCAAATATTACAGTTCAATGTATGAAAAATACAAACAAATAAATGATTCATTTCCTAAATATGCAACAGCAAGTGAAAAGAATAGTCTTAACTCTCCCCTTAGAGTTCAGCCAGCCTCCTTCCTTGCTACATTTATTATTTCAGAAAGATTTTGCAGCCTGATATTTTGGGGGGAGCTTTTTTGTTTGTTTTTTTTTTTTTTTTGTAAATATCTAAAAATTAGTTTACTTTTGGGGCTTGCCTGCAAAATAAAAATTAGATAAAATAAGACTTCATCATTCTATAGATTTGTAGGATGTTGTTCCCTATGTTTTGCCTAACTTTTAAAAGACCAGAGCTTTGCTGTTTTCAACAGCTTGTCTGAATAGGATGTGTGGGAATGGTTCAAAGCTGCACCAGGAGAGCTTTAGACTGGACATTAGAAAGCATTTCTTTATCCAAAGGGTGGGCAAACACTGGAACATACTTTCTAGAGAGGTGGTTGATGCCTCAAGCCTATCAATGTTTATGAGAAATTTGGACAATGTCCTTACCAATGTGCTTTTACTTGGTCGGCCCTGGGTTGGTCAGGCAGTTGGACAAAAATATTGTTGTAGGTGCCTTTAAACTGAAATATTCTATTCTGTTCTGTTCCATTCTATTCCTTCGATGCCATTTTTATGCAGTTCATTTTCTCTTTTTCTTAATTTCTTGCCCTTTCACTTTTCCTTTTTTCCCTTGTCCTTTTTTTCCTCTATCTCTTTCATCTTTTTCTCTCTCTCTCTTCTTTTTTTCCATTTTCTTTCTGTTTGCTTTTGAACTTAGAGAAGGTTACTAGATACACCAAAAGGGTTGGGTTAGAACGTTCTATTTTAATCACTGAGTGCCTTCAACTTACTTCAGTATTCTCAGTATGTTTTAGTGTAGGCCATCAGACCAACCACATTATTTCAGTTCTTACAAGGTTCAGTTCTTTGTTCCTTTTCCAACTGCTTTTTGAGGACAGATTTTGAGGAAAAGACTTTTTTCCCTACAGAAGTGTTTGACAAGAGACTTTTACATGCTTAATGCTTCCGTTCTTTGGTGCTTTTCTCTGTTCCTGCACTGTTGCACAAACATTCCTGCACATTTTCAGCATGTTCCTCTAATTTTAAAATACTTCTATTAGAAACAACAGGGATAGGAAAGATTTAAAGGTCTGATTCTGTGAACCTGATCATTTATTAAATTAAAAAAAAACAAACTAACAAAAAAAAACCCACAACAAAAACCCAAAACAAAGTGCCCCAGTCTTAATGGTTGTCCCCTTAACATATTTGAATATGAAAGTAAGACTGAAGTTTCACTGTCATGTCAAGCTACCATGGAGCTACTGCACTTTGCAAGAACTGACAGCTATTTGAGCTGGTTTAGTGAATTAAACAATTAAACCAGCAGAATAATGTTCATCTTTTTTTTTTTTTTTTTCATAAAATGATCTTGCTTCATATTTATCTACATAGCTGCTAATGAGGCTGGAAGTATTTATAGTATGAAGGAAGCAATGATAGCAGGTAAACAGGGATATGGAAGGGAAAATGGGATTTCTGCACCAGCAGTTGTTAGGCCAAGTCTGAAGGCAATCCTGAGAGACTTCCCTACTTTCTGATAGTTTCAGAAAGGTCTAATGTATTACTCACTAGCAGAAATAAAACAGTTGTAGTTTAACAGATGTGAGTAGATACAGTGCAGATGTCAGCTGCAAAGTGACTTTTCCATATGTTTAAAACTGTTTTTTCCCAATACCTTCCATTCATTCTATCTCAAAGTTTGCAGAACTTGAGCATCATCCCCTTCACATTGGTGCTTTTTTTACCTTCTTTTTCTTTTCTCCTGGAGGTCTGGGCTAAGAATCAAAGAACATTATGGTAGCAAGAGAGCCACAAGACATTTGGCTTGACATGATAATACTGGCTTATATTAAAAACATTTTAAAAGAAAATAAAGGGATCCCACAGATCCTTTCAAAAGTTACTGTTTGGAGTTTATAAGCATTCCTTACTCTCTGAAGTTAAGTCCTTATTGTAGCTAAGGCTGCTATCTGTATCTTGACATAATTCTCTTCTCACACCTCCACCAAACTTAAAAGGTGACATGTTTTAAAGAGTTGTTTTTAAAACTTTCATGAAATCTCAAACGAGACTGAAAAACAACTCTAGTGAGCACAGTGACTGGCACTGAGCATTACTGGCACACCTATTTCAACTAATGCATACATTTGGCAGTCAGTGATCAATGCAGAACATAATTTTAGACTTTTTTTTTTCCAGGAGACACAGGCAGGTTTTTTCTTAAATATTTTTATTGCTTCACTTAAACATTAAGCAATTCTCTAAAATCGGAATTATATGTTGCCTTTTTTTAAGAAATAAAAGAGAAAGAACACCTTAGGCTCCACAGAGACAGCTAGTGAGCTTTGCTTCTACTCTTCCAGTAACTCTCTTATGTCTGACACTGGTGGGTAAACAGAAGGTCTATTCTTTTTGCACATCTATGATTAAATATATTTATGTAAAACCAGCAAAGCCACAGAATGAATGATACACAAATCTTTCAAAAAGCCAGCAGTTTCAAAACTGAAAGGAATAACAGCTAAATTACATATAAATTTGGTCCCCAAAGTTGTTAATGATACACTTGGTTGATGTAACTGAAACAAAATTCTACCTATCTGAAAATAGTGAACAATTCAGAAGTTCAAAATTTTCATTGTTGCAAATGTATTCCCGGATTTCCTCTGTAAAGTATGAGACCCATCAATCAATACTGGCTGTCAATTTAATCATTTAAATCAGTGATACACTGAGGTTATCTGATCCACCTTTATTACCTGTTGCAAAGTACTGCTCCTGGAGAGAAGTTTCCATCTCACAATCCAGTACTTTACTTAAAGACTGCGTATTTTCTTATGTATGCACATATACCCTTAGTTAATTTCAACTTTTTTTCCCCTTTGAATATGAATACTCAACAGACAAACATCTTCCCCTGTCTACAGTTTTCAAGATCTAAAATAGTAGAACTAGTAGTAATAATAAAAATAATGATAATGATAATAATAATAATAATAATAATAATAATAATAATTCTAGGCAATAATTTGTTTTTATTTTTAAGACACCCTAGCTCTCTTGAAGCTACTTATTGCCTTCAGACCATATAAATTACATAATATGAGAATTTTTTACCAGTCCTTGGAGACGAGACATATAAACAAATCTGTCTCCGTTGAAATAAATAGGAAACCATGTACCAAGACAGAATGCCTTTTTCTTCTGCTTGCCTGCACTTAGTCTGTAATCCTTCATACAATCTGAACTGTATTATTCATCACTTATACATGCATAAAAATGCTGAGCTTCAGTTCTCCTGTAACTAAAAGAAATTAACACATTTGTCTTCATTAGTTGAACATAATGCAAAAAAAAAAAAAATGCAAATTATTTTTTTTATGCTGGTCAAGCCATGTATTGAAATTAATTTGAGAATTTCAATTGCCTGAGAAGTTAATTTATTATTTCTGAAATGTAAGAATGTACAGCTAACAAATTTGATGAAAGAACTGTTTTTTATAGTTGCCTCAGGATTGTGAGCATATTGAAGTACTATCTGGGAGGCATGCTGAGACTGAGCTTTATATCAACAAGGAATTTCCAAAACAGTTAACATCCGGTAGTTGTTGTGAGCAGACTGCCTTAGAGAAGCAGCTTCCAGTAAGAATTTATCAAACAGATGTAACCAAAGCAAAGACATTATTAAAACTTCATGTTGATGTTATTGTGCCTAAGACCATAACACATGACATTCATATATGTCGTATATGTGGTCTAGAAGTAAGTCATCTGAAAAGCAACTGAGGGAGCTGGAGTTGATCAGCCAGGAGAAAATGAGGCTTAGGAGAGCCCTTCAAGAAGTTCAGCCTTTTCTCCCAGGCAACTAGCAACAGGACAAGGGGAAATGGCCTCAAGCTGCCCCAAGAGAGGTTCAGGTTGGACATGAGGAAGAATTTCTTCACTAAAAGTGTTGACAAGTATTGGAATGGGGTGCCCAGGGAAGTGGTGGAATCACCATCCCTGAAAGTGTTCAAGAAACAAATGGATGTTGCACTTTGCGCTATGGTTTGGTTGACAGGGTGGTGTTTGGTCAAACATTGGACTTAATGATCTTGGAGGTCTATTCCAAACTTAATGATTCTATGATTCCATGAGTCTATGGATTGCATTGACAAAGACTCATCTACAAATTTAAAATATATCTGGCCTGATACATTGCCCTTAAATAGAGAAAAAATGGAGTATTACATCCCAGCACATGGTGCTTCCATGGTTTGCAGTTAGATGCACCCAAGGCCACTTCAAATCTCAGTTCATACCCGTGATGAAACAGTTAATAGCAAGATATTGTTTAGAGAATTTCCCTTATAGCTTGCTAAAGGATTGGGGTGTTCTGCAAAAGTTTGAAATGGACTTTCAGGTCTGGACAGTTTTGTTCTGACCTTACACTTTTCTTGTCCTTCAACATAATCTTATCTGCCTGACCAAAATCTTCACATATACCAGAAAAGCTTGTAGAATTTCTTTAGGCTTCATTAATTCATCTGTTTATTGCTGGGTACTGTTAGACAAATATTTCTTTCAAAGGAGACTATATTTGCAAACCATTCATATGTGAGTGTCATAGATTTGTAAGGAGAATTGAGAAAAAGAAAGCACTGAATAAATATTAAATACTTTTATCTGTGGCAAAAATAATATCATTGATTTTCTCACTAGAGGTTTCAACAAAGATATCTTCCCATTCTGCATCTGTGTAATTCAACAGGGGTAGAGAGATAATAGTGTATTATAATTATGATCTTTTCAAATTGTCTATGATGTTAAAATGCATGCAGAGTCTATAAAAAACGTTACTAACACTCATTTGTTTAATCTGCCTAAGAGATGTGCTTTAGAGTAGTTTCCAATGATAGTTTGAGGAGGGGCTGAAAAAACTAAATTGTGTCAATAAAAAGAAAAAATAATAGAGTTGAAATAACTAATGCAATAATTTAATAATGATCTGAGTATTTAAAACAGTAAAAAAAATCCATAAACATCTTAATTCTGTTCAGGTTATCTTGGTACTACAAAAAGAAGGTGTATATTTAGTATTAAACCTGTTATCGTCATATCTTATTTGAATTATTCATTGTAGGCAGCCATTATCCTGTTTTGTTTTATAATGCACTCACTGGGGAGGATAGATATGTTTTAAGCTAGTTGCAAATTAACATTTTTAAGTATTTTTCTTTTCCCGTCCAAAAGCAATAAGTACTTATGAACATGAGAATTACTTCATGGCTACTGTACTTCCGACTCCCAAATATTCATCTAACTTTGATATCAATTATTTTGCATATTTGTGGCTGGGAAATTAATATGCAATAAATCTCAGCTACATCATCTATCTTGGTTACAATTCAGCTTTATATGCCTACATGACTTTAAAACAATGGTTCCATGAAGAAACGACCAGAAATTAGCCTCAGCTGGGAATGGTTATGAGTGGGAAGAAGTGAAACCAATTAGAGAACACAGGACCTGAGAAAGTGGTTTGATTACATTTAGCATAAAATACTGATTTTAAGTGTTTCCTGACTTAGCAGCAACTTGTCTTTTCTAGGCCATACAAATATGAATACACACACACACACAGAAACATATATGTAAATGTATAGAGGTACAGTGAGCAGGTTTGGTTTGGATTTTGTTTTGAATGTTTGCAGTTTTAATTTAGATTCGACATAGTTTAGACTACTGTAAACATCTACTGAGGATTTTCCATTATAGTAACTGCAACTTAATAAATATTTACTGTTTACACCATGTCTACTATTATAATATTATAATCCTAATATAGCATAAAGTGTCTGGGTTAACAATAAGAATCTACAAGCACTGGTTTTGTTTTTTTTTTTCATCATAAAGTTGATTTTGAAAATGGAGCCAAGGACTGGGAACTGGGAGAATCCCTTTCCTTTCTTCATATATTTCTTGCAATTTTTAGAACCCACAGGCTGGAAGAATGAACCAAGCTGTATTGACCCTTCTTTCTTTCACTTCCTACCCATCCCATTTAGAAGAGGTAAAGAGGTTTAGGGAGCTGAGGCGGCTGTAACTTTTAAAACATAAAAGGTTTCTGTGGAGACAAAGTAAGTGCCTCACCTATACCCAGTTCCTAATGATTTCCTATTGCCTGTTCTAGCTGTGACTGTCAGTCTATTACTGAGTGCTGACTATACTCTAGATTCCTAGAAGGTTTTTCATGCCCTATGATGTATGAGGCTGTAGGAAATAGTTTTCCATGGTTCCTCATAATCTAAACATCTACTCCACACTTATGTGTAAATAAAATATCTTCCATGTTGTTTCTGTCATGCCTATGGCTGCAGTCTGCATGATACTTGTGAGAAACTGAACTCCACATACAGTTATCTCCTAGGAAGTCTGTTCCAAAGGACTGAACTGAATTTTGTCTTGTAAAGGCAAAAAGAAACTTTTGTCATAGTGACAGATGAACAGGGATAACAGAACAGTACAAACCCCAAAACTTTCAAATATGGTATCACTAAACATGTGTCGCACTGCCGGACACGAAAGAAACACGCAGATTTCAGAGTAGCAGTTCAGGCCACCAGGCAGGACCACCAAAAAAGCCTGCCTTTCTTTATTCGCTCATTTACATATCTTTCTTAAGACAATCATGGTTTGGTCAATGAGGTTACCACCTCTGTAAGTTCACAGGATAAAGACATGGTCAATCATCTTTCTCTGCCTTAGGGGAAAGGAATGAAAAACAATTTAAAAGTTCAAAACAATCTTGGCCAGTTAGGAAAACAAGGACTATGTTTATAGAAAATGTATGAGAACTTCTACTACAGAAATAAAAACATGGAACACCACAAAAAGCAGGGCAACAAACCCTGCAACCAGGTTGGTGGCAGAACACTTAGTCTGTGGTTCTTGATGGAGCTAAGCTATTGGATAACAGACATTGTTATGCTAAAACTTAAATGATTCACCCATTCCCATTAGTATAAATAGTATTAATCATCTTTCTTATGGGAATTTCAGGTATGCTTACACTGGAATGAGATTGTGACTGCAGTATATTATATTTACACACGCACTATCTTTAGGATAAATAGATCAAGCTGGCATAACCACAACAGAAATGTGTTCATGCTGAAAAAGAGGCTCAAAGCAAATAAGCCAGAGCTCCCCCATTCTGAGTTTACTGCTTTTTTCTTTCAGCTGGTAAAACTAAAACTTGAACTGTTTTTTTGGTATACGAGTCACATACAGCTTCAAAACATATATATATCTTTCTTGTTGTATGTGGCTTTTTCTTTCCAATGAATATTTTACTACTCAAAGAAGTTCGAAATTACCTAAACTTTGTACCTAGGTTCTGAATGTGATGTTATATTCCTAACTACCTTTGTCTTTTGCTTAGGCCAAATACACAGAATATGAAACATATGAATATGTTGCAAGATAAATAAAAATGGTCTTGGGATAATTAATAACAAAAGAAAAAACCCAAATAGAAATAATGTGCTATCCATGGTCTCTGTGTATTCAGAATGTATTTTACTATCTATCAAATCAACAGTGACATATAAGGATGTCCTGTGGGCTTATTTTAAAATACTAGGCAATTCATAGTGATTCCTTTTGTTAAAATGCACCTGGCATGATGAAACAAAAACTTTCCTGGTTCAAAATCTTCTTATTGAAGAAGTTAGCAGAATGCTGCTCTTCGTTTGATTCACTTAAAGTCAAAATCAGTTCTACAGGTCCAAATATGCTCCAACTGCTTTCATATGATAGAATGAGTAAAACAGACTAAAAGTTACCAGGCAGGAGATTTTACTAAGTTAAAATCTAGTAGGAAGCATTTTCAAGATCAGTTAGATCAGCAGAATTTCAAAATACTAATCTGTATGCAGTGAAGTCTCAATATAAAAGCTTATGTGCTCATAACTTATGTTTAAATGTATCATTATGTGCATAAATCCTTATATATTGAGACTTCAGGGCAGAAAACATATCTTTGTATAGCGTCTGAAGTAACTCTGGGAGACAGTTTCATAGAGATGCTTTAGAAAAAGGTGTTTTATGCGTATTTTCATTTTTATTTTAAATTTTCGTAAGCAGGTAATTACAACTAGAAATTATTGCATCCCCTCTTGAGGTTGCTGAACTTGTGCAGGAAGGCAGAAAAGTCTCTATAATCTATAAGAGAAGGGCTTGAAATTATTCTGGCAGAAATTCTTGTTCCTGCAAACAGCAGTTAGAGTAGGATCAGCAAATAATTTATAGATTATATTCTGTAGATCTGCCAGTCCCAGTTTGTCCTGGGAATAAACAATAAGTTGATAGGGAAATAAAAGAGGTAAAAACCAACAAAAGAGAGGGGAGAAAAAGTCGGATATTTCCATACTGGTCTTTTCTCTTTCTCTTTGCTCAGTAGAAGATTATGCACTCAGTTTTTTTCCCCTGATTTTGGAAGAGAGTTTTAAAAATCACAATGAGTCCCCTCCCTGTCTTTCCCCCATGCACAGACCTGTAAGACTGGGTTTTTTTTCAACTGCTTTGTCTTTCTGTTGAAGGCTGAGATGTGAAGTTTCTATTTCCTCATGTTTCAGAATTTTATTTGTTTCTTTTATTTTTCTTTATTTTTTTTCTTATGCTTTGTTACTTCACTCTTATTCATACTGTAGGCATTTTGCAAATCTGTTAATATATATTGTCTGTGAGTCTTAAAGTTCCTATTTTTCTTTTATGATTTTTTTGTTTTTGTTTTGAACACTAAATTCTCTTTAATGAGTATTTAAAAAAAATTATATTAAACACTTTAGATTTAAAAATGGAAAAAGCAGGATGTGGGCTTCTTGCAACACCTCATGGAAGGGCTCGAGTCATCTTTCAGTCATGCGATGAAAGTGATAGGGAAAATTACCTGTAAATGTCAAGAATCTTTTGCATTTGCTTGCTAACATTTTTCAGTTCTGCAGGGAAAACAGCTGCTACATGCAGAGTGTAATCTGGGTGCCTTGACCATGTTCTGTATTTATTGTTTCTTCCTTTTTTATTCTACCTTTGTCATCCACAGATCAGACTGTGATACTTTTAGCCACTTCAGGTGCTTCTGGGTGGATTTTCCATTGCTGGGACTTGCAGTCCTGTTTGTAAAAGAAAAACAGCTAGGAGAATACCTAGTCTGAGGAAATAATATTGTTCATATGCTTCCTTTGTTCTCTTAATAACTACTTGAGTCAGTATAAACAGCATTAAAAATTCTTTTTTTTCAAAATATCAGATTATTAGGTATACTCTATATTTGCTACAAAATGTAAACGTATGAATTTAGAGCATTTAAGTCCTTCAGAAATAAAATAGAACTACAGCATTCAGTGCTAGCTTTTTGATGGGTATAAATTTTTAAATACTTTATTTAACTGCAGCAATATATAATGCTTGTCATCCTACATTTATCCTTATTTGTGACAGGATCACTTCTTAGACAGGATAATAAGGTATAATAAATATAAACATTACAATAGAAACACCAAAGGTCCTGTAATATGTCCATTCCATGACTATTTGTGAAAAATTTTGCAAACTACCAGCAGTAATACAAATACTGTTGAACTGAATCACTATTAGCTGCGTGTTTCTAATGCAACCCTCATAAATTGTAGACTGTATTAGCCCATGCTTTATTGTTTCTGTCTATGAATTCCTCATTTAATTAATTTTTCAACTGCTTCAAATATACTAGAATTGTAAGTGTACAAATCTGATCCCCAGAAAATATAAATAATACATGAAGAATAGATGGTACTCACTATATTTAGACCAACAGAAAATGTGGAAAAAAAATGCAAATCAGTTTAATTAGAAAGCAGCCTGTCAGATCAGAAGACAGCTTAAACTGAGTCCAAGACTATTTCTCTGAATCCAATGTTATTTAAGTTGTTGTTGTTAAATATTTATATGCAGTGTAATGTTGAAAATATCCCCAAAAGATTACAGAATACACTTACACTTCCCCAGGCTCTTGTGGACTAATCACTTTCCTTCTTCCGTCTGACTGAAACAATGTGTCAGGTACAGGGTTTTGCAGAGTTCCAGCATAATGAGGATGGTCTGAAATGATTTGACTTAGGCCCTGGAATGCACAAGAGAGCAGAAAAGGGTTTGTTTTCCTTTCTTTCTGCTTCCTATATAGTCCTGTGCAAACACAGTTTACCTCCTAGCACAAAACATCAGTCCTTTCTAAGCATAGACAATAAATGTACAATTCCTTGCAATTTAAATAATTTGAGGATGGCTCTTCCCACCTTTTATTCTTGACTAAAGGAAAAGGTGCTTTTATATTTTGTAATAAGCAGTCCTTCTATGTTTTATGCTGGCACAGCAGCTCTTTGTTGTAAACTTTCTTCTCAGGATAAATTCTAGATATGTGAAAAAGAATTTTAAGAATTACAGAATAAGTTAAAAGAAATTAAAAAAATAGTACGTATGTTTTCTGATAGTGTAAAGACTATAAAACATCCTATCCATACATTTCTTCAGCTCCTTCACAGTTGATTACAGTACATTAAATAGTTAAACAGGCAGCATCTCTCTAGAGGATACAGGGGATTTTTTTAAAGGTAACAAATTAATGGAAATGTATTTTATTACTCAGCTGAAAGAAACCCTAAAAACTATAACCAGCAAGTAGCACTATTATGATAGAAAGAAATAGAGGAGGGATTAATTATAGAATTGCATTCATATCAACTGAAAGAGGGGATGCCATGCCTTTTCATCTACTCTTTTTCTTTCTTTTCTGAGATTTCTTAACCTCTTTAATGAAGAGTCTTTTGTTCCTGTTTACGAAGGAGGACAAGAAAAATGATGGTTTTGTTCTCTACTTAAACATTGCACAAGTCTTAACAGAGAAAGCACTTCTAACTGACATGGCTTACTCTCTAACATTCAGAAAATAAAAGCTTTCTCCATTGCCATTATTCCATTATCAATGTGCATTTTAAAATACCCATTGAAAAGCCCTTATGCACAATGTAAAGAAAACAGATTGCATGCAAAGATATGACACCAGCATTTGAACTACCTCTTGAAATATTGAAATGTTCAAATGCTAAAAAAATTATCATGTCATTTTCAAATATTGAATGATGAGGAAGTAATACATCAAAATATAAGAATTTACATCCCTGTTATCCAAACACACTTAATCTTATCCTCCTGAATCTCTTGCTACCTGGTTCTGTTGATAAGTAAGTGCATGTTGGAACATGCTTTAAGTGCCTGATGATCTATCAAGTAAAGACTTTTGTGGGTTGGTCCTGAAGCATAAATTGTTCTTCCCTCTTTTAATGAAGTAGTAGGATAAGATGTTCATTAAATATGCTTTAGGGTAACAAGCTATGAAGCAATAGCCTGTATATTTATGTGTATTAGACTAACTCTACTGAAGCACATTTAAAAACTTATTGGGAAAAAAAATTGAAAAAATTGAAAGAAGAGTACTGTTTAACTGAATATAATAGTTGGGCATGAAGATGCTTGAGACCATGGGACTAAATGTGATAGAAATTGTTGCATCAAGTGGCCAAGCTTATTGGCAACACCAGCTGGATAAAGTTTTATGGATATATATTTGTGTGAGCGAGTGGCTTTGTATATATGCGACCAGTGTGACTGTGTTGAGAAGCAAATGGCTTTTTGATTAATATTATGGCTGTTAAAGATACAGTTTTTCATGAGATACTATTTATCCTTATTCGGAATAACTAACATTTCATGTAATCCATGATATTTGTTCCCTGTGGTCTCTTCAGGTTCTCCATACAGGGACAAGATCACTATAGCCATTCTTCAGCTGCAGGAAGAAGGCAAGCTCCACATGATGAAAGAGAAATGGTGGAGAGGCAATGGTTGCCCAGAAGAGGAAAGTAAAGAGGCCAGTGCTTTGGGAGTTCAAAATATTGGAGGCATCTTCATCGTGCTGGCAGCAGGATTGGTGCTTTCTGTCTTTGTGGCAGTGGGGGAGTTTTTGTATAAATCAAAAAAAAATGCCCAGTTGGAAAAGGTAAATATTGTTATTACCTGTTTATTTTATATTTACAGTCTATTTAAATAATACTTTAAGAATTTAGTAACATTTAGCAAAATGTAGGTGATGCACACTTATTGTTTATTCTTACAGTAAAGTATTTGTATAACAAAGGATGACAACAAAATATCCAAAGTTTCACATTTGCAGCTTTTAATTTTTCTTCAATGTGTTTAATTGTAGCCAGATTTCAGGACAAGTGACTATTTCTCCTCTTATTCAAGCCTGAAAAAAGACAGCTTTTTACTCCTGGAAGTTCACTGCAGTTAATTTTATGGATGAAGAAGAAATCTGAAACTGTAATGGGAAACAAATTAATCTTCTACAGATAATTCTGATTTTCAAAAGACAAACTGTCTGTAGCTCAAAGTCAAATCTAAAAATGTCTCTATAGAAATGTTCTTTATAGGAGTTTATATTTGCAAAGTTGTCCTGGTAACATCTGGAAAAGATTACATGAATATGATTATTTTTTTGGTGGGTTTACTACTGATATGATGTCCTGTAATTTCAAACTGACCCAATTTTGAAAATCCTATTGTTAACTTGTTGTGTACTTGCAATTTATGCAACCAGAATACTGTAATTGTGTTAAGGCTAGCAATATATTGAGAAGTTTGAAATTATAATTTTTGCATAATAATTAAATAAACCTTTCTATATGTATGTGCCCATGTCTAAACCTAAATGAAAACAGTCTATTTTATCTCTATTGCAAAATCTGACCTATGACAATTTTTAAATTTATGTTTAGAAATTTAATTTAATAAAATCAGTAGTAAATCCAAAAGATATATTTATATTGGTATTTTTCCAGATGATGCTAGAGAGCTTTTGTAACTTGAATCATTACTCAGAAAATTTACTATTTGTTTTCACTTCTTTTGAGGCAACCTTTTGGTACTCAAGTTTCCTGTTATAAATATATTGTTAAGAATTTTTTTTCTAACACACACTAAGGCGGTGTGAGGTGTCAAGGTCCTAAACATTGTTTGAACATGGGTACATTCATTTAATTGTTAAAGGACCCTTTAGGTCCTCTTCTTTACAATACTGCAGGCTGTTAACATACTATTGGAATGTTATGTTTCTGAAATGAATTTGTAAGGAAAAATATACCGGTTACTTAAGAAACCCATGTAAATATCTATAATTTTTATCCATTCCTAAAATGGATATGGATCTCATATGAACATCAGTAAAGTTTGGTTCAGTTTTTCTGGATTATTAACAAACACTGAATTAGAAAAATAGGACTTTGAAAATAATTTTTTTACATGAGTTCAGTTCTTAACAGGATGTAAATACATATGTGACAATAGCATCAGCATGTTGGAAGTTGTGAGAGGAAGCAAACAGAAATTTTCTAATTAAGGATTTGTTTCCTAAGTCCTTTAGTTTGGGGGGGTGGGGGGTGGGGGGAGGAAGGGTGTGTTTATGTTTGGGTTTTTTTTAAATTTTTCTTTTGTGTTTGCTTTTTACCATTTGTTGGTTAATTAGTGTTGGATAGAGATAGCAATGACTGGAGGAATGTAACCTTTCAACAGCATTTGTACCAGAAATGTTTCATCATCAAGTATTTAGGTATTTTAAAGAGTTAGGAATAAATCTGAAGCAGCTGAGTTGAGTCAGGCCTCTCTCTTCCTTGCCTCCAGTCACTTACCTTTCATCTCCTCCCTGCTACTCCCACATACCCTGATACCAGCAGACCATTGACATTTCTGTGCGATTTTATTTATGGAATGGAACTTAAGAGGAAGATCTTGTTTGCATCCCTACACATGGTCTACCCCAGCATCCCCTCACCCACTCTTGCAGCACCCAAAGACCTTCAGAAAACATCTTTCAACCTCTCCAAGTGTAGCAAATCCCCTTTGCCTAGGAGAGGGAGAAACAGCAGCCTAGGGGGAGATGAGAAATCCTGTCCTTTGGCTCCAGTCTCTACAAGTCCTCTGCTGAGATGAGTAAACAATGCAAGTAATGCTGCTTTGCATATCCTGTGGGGAGAGAGGAGGCACCTATTTTTGGTAACATTTGTGGTTTCATGCCTTTGGAATCAAAGTATCATTCTGGCATAATGTTCGTCAATATTTGGAAAGGGGGAAGATCAAAGGTTATGTTAAGAGCCAAGGAAACAAAATGAATCAGATCACTTCAGCTGCTGAGTATATGTAGTATCCTGAGATATAAGTGGGCATGAGTGTTTGCTTTTTAATGTGTACAAAATATTCAGTTGTACTTCCAGCAGGGAGGCAATGCAGATTGAAATTGTATAACACAGATGTGAGGTTTTAGAATTTGCTATGTCACTCTGCTCTTGGAGCTTACACATAAACAGAGGTATTCGCTGGTGTGAACATATTTGGAGGAGTGAATCTTGAAAGGAATGAAGCTCAGAAAAACAGCAGATAAAATGGTGTTATTTGCTAAAATAAAAAATGTTGCATCTTGTAAGCAAAGATGGCTCAGAACATCCATGCCCCTGGTGTGTTTAAAAGTCCAAAGGAAACATATGTCACTCCTGAGACTTTCTGTGAAACAGGTGATTTTATGCCACCACAACACTTTCCAGACAGAGAGAAATTCCTCTTTTATTGACACCTTTCAAAAGCAAAGATAAGCCTGGATGTTATCACAGTTAGACTGCCAGTCACTGACACTTACTAAAGCTAGCTTGCTTGAAAACTAAGTATCCTAAATTACTAACTATTTTCCAGAAAATCCAGAAGATATGAATGTGAAAACAGCTATATACAGATTAAATTCTGCTATGATTTCTAGCCATTCAAAACTTATTGAGCCTTCAGCACGTTGGAACTAGGTATGCTTGTGTAAAAATAGCAGATGAAAATTTTATTAATTTTGAACTATTAATTGCTTCAAATAATGTGAAACGAGGCACATCCTTCACTATTTGTTCAGAGATGAGGTCACACACTTCCTATAGTAAAAAGTACTAAATTAAGTACATGTACTGAAACAGTAATGCCAACAATCAAATCATAACATTAACACTAATTCAATTAACCTCTCTGAAATATTTATTTATTTTTAATTTATTATAAAAGCAATAAAAACAATAACTACATTAATACTTGTTTATATTTCACGTGCATTTACAGGGAAGACAAACGCTATTGAACTTTCCGTGTCAAATAATTCACTGCTCAGCTGCACAATTGAGTTGAGAAAGATCAGTGAGAATAATTTATCTCACAAGGCACAATGACTGAGCACTTGGCAGGACTGGGCGCAAAGCAGAGATTGCTAGCTAGTAATATACATACATAGGTGTTACATACAGAACTGTATGTTACATACTTTCAATTGCAGATTCCACAGAACAAAAAATTCTGAATGCTGAGCTGTGACCTGTATATGAGACTAACTATGTCTTTGAACACAGCACAAATTTATCTGGATGACTCTTTCCTGAAATGAATAGAATACAATAATTTAAAACACTTTCTGCAAAATGCTCAAAACATGTTTTTATAATGAAAGGATAGCAGGAACAGGAGTTTCTGATCGTAACTGGTTGAAAAATACAGGTAGCTTTAATGAGCTGCCGAGTCTTTCGGTTATGGTTCAGTTTGATCTTAAACTTATTAGAAATTAATTGTGGTTTTGCTATGATTGCAACTAATTCTGAATTTTCTACCTCACACATGTTTCAATAATGTGATAACCTTGAGTATATTTTGGACTAGATAACTCTTCTAGTCTTGCCCAGTACATAGTCTCACTGTTTCCTTCATAGAAAGTGCTGGGAATGGCAGAGCACTATCTTTGTCTATGGCAGAACCCTGACATTCCAGTTGGTGCAGTGGGAAGGGGTAGAAGGAGATGGTAGGTCAGAGGCTGTCCTGACTGCATTCCTGCAGAGCAGCCAAAAGATGGTGCCTTCTAATTTCTGAGAGGGAAATGTAATTGTCAATTTTTAATAAAATGTATCTCACAATGCTTACCTATTGTTTAATTGCAGCCTTTCTGAAAATGCTAAAGGCTTGTATTATTTCCCATTGTTTATGATACAAACATCTAATTATGTCATCAACTTGGAAACATGCTATTATCAGACCTTTTTTATCTAGCCAATCTTGACAATAAATGCTCAGTCATTTGCATTTTATAATTGCTTTTGCTGCTGAATGACCTGCTCCCTTATTTTAACAGACACTCAGAGGGCAGTGAATAAGCAAGGTTAGAAAGAGAAGCCATTTAAAACAATTACTATGTCTTTTCTCTTTTCTTTTTCTTTTTTTTTTTTAATTGATGTGCCTCAATGCATTATGGGTGTATGTCCATGTCACACATTTAATTTTGTATAGTTCATATTATTATTGTAAAGGCCAGGGAAAACATTGACCTTAAAGACCATTAATATTTAGCATAACATATTGATGATTCTCAGTTTGAGAATTTATTGACCTTTCCTTTGATCTTGTGTGTTGGATATTTTTTTTATGTTTTCTCTGAGATTTTTTCCATTTTCATACCACCTTTAAACAGTGATTAGATATGACTGTAAGTGTCAGCTGTGTGATAGAAACTACACATGCACTGCTGAAAACATTAGGATAAAATTACAGTATTGATGAAGGCAGTGCCACGGATATATAGGTCATTGCTCATTTTCACTCTTGTAAATTGCTGTCCTTGTGCCTATCCTGGTCAGGGTTTCTTTGGAGAGGGTGGTATTGGCTGGAGAAGTTATCTGCAAACCTGGTTGTATTGGTAGTGGTCCCACACCTTTCTCAAGAGGCAAGGAGGGGCTGAAACAGCTGTTGCGCTGTGACCATATGCAGTTATATGTCATCCTGATTTTGCTTCTCTCAAATATGATTTAACTGTTCTCAATTTGTTTACATGGAATCAGTGTAAATATTAACAAGAGTTTATTTTCTGAGGTCCTTCTATGCTCTATTTGTTCTAGGATAAGTTTCATTCATTATGTCTTACAATGCTTCTTTTTAGAATTCATGTCAGCAAAGTGCAAATATATAGCTTGTCCTTTGTGGAAAGGACTTAGAGGAAGAAGTCAATGATTACTGAAATATGCTTCTTTGTCAGCAGGATGTGTAGAAAGTCAGTATTTTAATCTTTGTTTTAATTGTTGTCTTACCAACAATGTAAAACCAAATTTCAATAGTTTCATATGCAAAAATGAAAAGGTTTTAGGATCCTTCTTATTTCACCATAATATTTTATGGTGTGGTGGTTTGGGTTATTTTTCCAAATTTTACTAAATTAGTTTTCACTAAAGTACTTTTCTTTACTTTCTCAAAAAAATGCATTAATGTCAGTTTTTCTGGAGTTCAAAAATATTCCTAATAGTTTAATATCGAAAGCCTTTGAATTTGGGACAGTAATTTATAATAGTTTTGGAACAATACCAAAGTAAATCTCAGCCTAGTGATTTTTTTTCCAGGGGGAGACAAGTTCAAAATATTTTAAACTTGAAAAGCCTGTTCCTCAGGCTACAAGAAACAAAAGAATGTGGACATTCTTGGTAAATTGAAGTAAAAGGTCTGGGATTTATATCCCAACTAGCTTTTATACAATCTACAGTTAGTGATGTAGTCTGTATTTTTGTGTCACATTTTTTAATGGAGTAACCTCAGAAATTTTAATTTTGGCTGGGAAAAAGAGCAGCTGGGACAGGTCTTGAAAGAAAATGTTTTTCCAACATTAGCACACTGCATTCTGCAGATATGCCATTGGAAAATTGGAAACTTCTATCATCCTGTAGTCCCCTGAGCACTGTATGAGTATGTATAAACTTGTACGGTTAATTTGTGTGTGTGTAAGTGTAGAGATTACTTGAATTTCAGGTATTAATTTTAATTAAATGCCCTCTTGGAAACCATGTAAGTATATATTAGAAGATGTTTTCTAAGGGGAGGAATTGTTGCAAAACCGAACAAATCAAAGCAAAACTCCCCAAAACCAAAATCCAATCCACACCCCCAAATACCTTTAAGAGAAGAAAAAAACCCAAAAAATAATAAAAAAATGGATAAAAGCAAGTTACCAACTGTGGCATTTTATAGTAATTTGCAAACAATAAAATACTAAAATCGAGAACTCTATTTTGATTTTTGATTGCAGCTCAAGCAGTATCTGTTTGGTAATGGACCTTTTTTTCTGAGGTGTTTTTCATGTCTTAATTTATGTCTTTCAAAAAACAACTGAAAATATGGGAGTGTATATAAAGCTGACCATTAAATAAGTATGTAAGTATACAAGTACAGGAAGTTCACTATAGTTCCATATTCATTCAGTCAATGATCAGAGCTTAAATTATAGGTCTGAGTTATGGAATATTTTGAGTTTGACAAGAATGGATAAAAAAATTTGGAAACCTCTACATGTTGTTTACTTTATTGCAAATATAGTTCACTTTCACCCATTAGTAGAAAGAAGGAACACATTAAATAATTATTTTCTTCTCTGACAAAAATATTTTCATTCCAATGGAAAAAATGTCAGATCATAAAACATGCCTCTCTTTCTAATAATTTCTCATCTTCTTCTAAATATTACTTTAGCATATAATATTTTAATATAAAACATTAAACTTTCGATTTTGAATTGATCAGCCATGCTATAGTTAAGTGTAGTAGCAAATAAGTTTAGTTCAACTGATTTATTTACTTTGACTTTTTTATAGGTCAGCTAAGTAACAACAGGCATTTCCTACTATTAAATTGAGAAGGTAACCTTGACTGTCAGATGAAACCATATAATTGTAGAGAAATGGGTGCTAAACCTTTTGATATTATGTACTGCAGTATGACTATAGTAGTGTTTCCCAAACAGTAGAAAATCCTGGCATTAAGTTAATACTGATAGTCTCTCTCTGTTCAATATGATTTGAGGCCATGCCAAATTTTTCATTAAGTTCATACTATCATACTATAAAACTAGTATAAATTTTTACAGTGAGTAATGTACAGAGAACTTAATCTGAGCAAACTTTGAAAAAAAAGCTGTTTAGAACTCAGGTAAGAAAGGTTATATTTATTTTCTAAAATATTTCTGGAGAATCAACTAATTGTTTTCAAATTATGTTATAAAAAGCATTTTAATCCAGATAGATTGGTACTACAAAGCATTAATTACATATCATCATCACTTCCTTTCACCATGCCTGGTGATCAACAAACCTGACATTCCTTGGACAAAAAGAATGAATTTAGATGTAGGATCAAAGATGATTCAACAGGTGAATGAACCTCCACATCCTGTGGCTGAGAATGCAAGATCTCGGGGGATTGACTCAGTGCAACCAGGATGACCTCTGCTGAAAGGCAGAGAAATACCCTGCACAGCTGTGATTGCAAAATACAGACCCAGTAACAATGCAATGGATATTGTTCTAAACCAATTAGGCAGTGCCATATATTCTGTTATTTATTTTCTCAGTGGCAGCCACATGGTTGAAGTACTATTAATTGCTCTTAGTGCTTATTAGACACCTGCCAGTCATTGTAGCCATTGTCCAGGGACACAAGACAGCAGTACCATGCTCTGGAAGAAGATCTGTACTGGTGTGACAAGGTTTACATCAGTGGAAATTACTGCCTCTGACTGAAATGCTAATGACAAATAGCACCTATTGCCACTCTTTCTATTTGAAAACACAGACCCAAACCTAGAGAAATGTGAAACTGTCAGCCTCTTCCAGAAGAGGTTAACTGAAAAATAAGGATAGAAGACATCTTCTGAGTGCTTGCCTTTACCTGTCCAACACAGCACCTGTCTCCCTGGGGTTAAATTGCCATCACCCCCCTATTTCAGCCAGGCACTGGAAGCTCAAAATGACTGCACCATCCTGGTCTGACAATAGAGTAGGACTGTATATCATCTGTGTGTCGATGACACCACAGCCCAAATTATTTCATTATCTCCTCAGTGGCCTCATATACATGTTGAAAGGAGAGATGACAGGATGAAACCTTGTGGAATCCTGCATGAGAAAGAGCCCTCGGGGCTGATGAGCAATTGCCCTATGCCATCCTCTGGGATTTCTCTGAGAGGAAAGAGTGGAACCACACAAGTGCAATCCCTTCTGCCCCAGCCTAGGTCCACAGGTGAGTCAGAAAAACATCACGGTCAGTGTGATGGCCAGAAAGGCTGCTGGCAGAGATAAACAGAACCACTTCAAAAAAGCTTTCTGCACTAATAGAAGTTCCCCATCAATCACAGGAAGAAAGGTAGCTGTCAGGATGGAAACAAGGAGAATAGTTTCAGAAGACTTTAAATGAACTCAAATGTTGCTTTCCTGGAAGTCTCTGTCATCCACCAGAGTGCATTTTGTTCTGCATTTGTTAGGAAATAAATTTTAGAATTTGAGAGTGGCTGAATTGTTTTTTGGTGGTTTTTTTGTTTACTTTTTTGTTTGTTTTATATGGGCTTTTTTTGACACCATTTGATTATTTATTTAAGGCAAGCTGGAAATTTATTGTCCCACTTGGGCGATGCTTACGATAATCACAAGAAGTGGCCTGCAGTGAAGTCCTGTATGTCATCTAAGTTCATCTCATAACTAAAACTCAGAGAGCACTTCAGCCTGCAGAAAATTGTTTCAGTGTTCTTTTGTTATAGGAAGGGTCAGTCCCATCAGGCTTTTGTTGATCCTTTCCATCAAATAGCTGCAAAAGTCCTTGAAACAACCACCATTCAGTTACAGGGTAAAGCACCTCATGCTTCATCAAGCTGTCTGGTACTACTCTACTGGTGGTGACTTTGTAGATACTGTGATAAATGCAAAGATTTCTTTGTGGAATTAAAATTTTCATTTTGCTTGATATTATTGTCTTCATTTGAGCGGGCAGTGAAATTTCTGTTTCATACAAGTGACATATATTTTGGTCTGAAAATAACTTCCTAAAATGATTGCATGTTCTTTTTCTACCAAAACCCCAAATCTAAATCTAAATCTAAAATTGAGAATACACTGGTGATATGCTCAGGTAATTGGTGTGAATTTAGTCTGAAGTGTACTTCTGCATTATACTTGCTATGGATTCAAACTGCACTGCATCAGAAAAGTCAGTGGCAAATATTTTTTATGTAACTATATTATGCATATACAGATATATATAGTATGCACATATATATGTGCAACCTCTGATCTACAGTCATACTTAAGAATAAGTATATAACTCAAAAACCTAAAAATCTGATCATTACAAGTACATTTCAACTTTGTAATGCTTGTACTTCAACTACCATGATATATGATTTTACTTTTTCTGAGGTTACTTTCTCTTTAATTGTTCATCTCCTTGTGATTCTAAGCCAACGTTTTGATAGGATTTGTTTTTCTGTCTAGAGGGCTTAAAGATTGACAGATCTTTCCATACACATATTTTAAATCCCTGAAGGTGTAGTATAGGAATCAGAAACTGATTAGGAGGGAGATTCAGGGTGGGACTGTGCATTCATTCTCAGCTAACTTCAAGACCAAAAGCAGTTTGAATGATATGTCCTCCTAGCTGCTAAAACAATGACCCATAACACAACAAGACAATACAGGATTACTGCTGTTACTGCTTTAAGATAATTAAGCAAGTCTTCAAATAATGTCTGACAGACAGTACTGGAAATAATGAACTTCTCAGTAAATCTTAAATCTTTCTATTGAATGTTAACAGTCAGCTTTATATTATCTGCATCAAAGGGAAAAATTTAAATCAGTGATTGGAGATTTTTTTAATTTAAAACACACTGACTATTAATCACTTAAATCAGAATGTTTAGAGTGGTGCAGGCATGCTGTTCTGTCTTCCTGTTGCTCTTTTCAGGCTGTTAAAAGAAAAACCTATGGTGATAGTCTTATAATTCTGTGTCTAACAAATGCTATTATGGTTTCTAATTACCTTTGTTAATTCCCGTATAGCAAAATAATGAAAGCAGTGTAAGTATTATATACCTTTCATATTAATACACATGTGCAAAAATACATTTTTTTCTCATTCAGTAAAGCCATGTACAAGCTGCCTAAACAGCTCGTAAGCAGTGGTAACATTTTGCAAAATTATCATCTTGATTCTTCCTAATTAGTGAGACGTCAGCTGTGGCAAAGAATGTCAGAGGTGTCAGTTACCTCTTTATTCATCTTAAGGAGATGAACTTTTTCAAAATTGTTTTTTGTTAGAAGGCTAAGAACTCCAGTTCTGATTAAAATTATCTTTTGTACACTTTTTTTGTAATGTTCAATCATCATATGCTGCAACAAAAGAGATGCACTTATATGCACTATGGTTTAGAGAGCTGTATGTTATCCTTAAATTCTTCCAGCATTTGATTATATCCAAGATGACTTGGAGGCAGCATTTACTTTCTGGTAGCATTTAAGAAGACAACTTATGATTTTGTAAGGGGTAGTGAAAAATCAATAATAACTGATGTTCTTGTAACATGCCTGCAGTGTGGAAGGTAAGTTGGGAGCAAGAGTTTATTTTCTTTGAATTAAGTGGAGAGCCTTGTAATATATACTAAAGTGCTCAATTCCATGATGGACAATGGTTTTGAAATGTAGCCTTTCAGTTCTGTAAACATTTGGCTGTTTTCTCCCAGCAATTGAATTCAGGATGAAGATATTGGATTATCTTTTCTAAAAGCATATCTGAAAATGTCTTTTACCTATCATAAAAAAAATATTCTAGAGCTGCTTCTTATTTTCATGTGTTATTATTCAAAAAATTATATCTTAACTGAAAGAACATAAATTTTAATGGTATAGAAAATGGGGACTATAGAGATTTGAATTGAGACAAAAATACTAATATTTTCAATTTTAAAAAGTAAGCTATAAATCCTTTCTAAAAATTATTAAATATGACATTTTTAATGTGTGAAAACTATTCCTTATATTTCTCAGATAGAACCCAAAGAACATAAAAGATCTGCTCATGAACTCTTACATAGCCTTGAAAGAAAATTTTTAAAATACATGATAATTTCAGTGAGTGAAATTTGAAACGAGCAAACATTAAAAAAAAAGGGAAGAATACTCTTAATCAGAAATAATATTTTTATTACTGTATGCATATACAAGTTCCCATAAACAATTTATAAAAAATAATTGGAAAACATAGAATGGAAGAATGTTCTATATAAAATAACTCTCTCAAAGTTGTGGTATCTGCTTTTTAAGACTCAGTCATTCAAACATTTCTCTTTTAATGAGTTTCCATATCCAGGTAAAATTCTCAGATAAAATGTGTTGCCAAGTTTCTTGAGATCTCATTTTCAGGGTATTTCAGAATGTTGACATGTATCTTCTCACCTCTTGGATGTAGGTTGTAATCAATATCCTACTGATATTACCTAAAAATTTATACCCTTTGCAGACTTTTGCAAAGGCTTTGGTGGATTGATTCCTCTTGAAAAGGATTTGTTCTAATTTGGCACTCTTAGATGTCTTGGCAATAAAAAGACAAGGGACACAATTTTGAAAGTTTTAAGAGCTAATGCGTCATTTTAAAATTTAGATGGATTTTTTCCTCAGAATGTTTTAGCTGGGTATTTAATTTCAGAGGTGAGAACCGTAAAATGGCTACAAGTGGTGTAGTTCTGAGTTGCACCATTCACTTCTTAATGGAGTCCCTACAAAATTCCTGAGTTATTTGCTAGGTTCCTAACATAGTGGAAATGCCAAGGTCTTCAAGCCATAGCAATTTACCTTGTAAAGCATTAGGGAATACAAAATTAAATCTTGACATTTTACAGTTTTTCAGGGTTAATTTCAATTTCATAATCATAATGGTAGTTTTGATATTAAGCAACAGCACTTTATTAAAAAAAAAGGAAAGTCTAAGAGAATTGAATATTTTCTTTTAATGTATAGCTGGATGAGGAGGTACAGTTTTCTACTTTCTACACAATGCTCAGCAAAGATACTATATGCATTAAGATCGGACATATTACATTCAGACCATTCAGTTAGGAATTTTAGCCATCTCATTCACACAAAGAAAGCTTTCTTGGATGTCAACCCAGTGCACATTGTAGAGCTCACTTTAGCCAGAAATGCCAAACTTTTGCTTCTGAAGGACATGTATGTGACTCTGAACCAGAGCTTCTCCTTTGGACTCACAACTTAAACTTTTCTTACTTGTAGGTGGCTAAACCCTTTCTATTGCAAGTTGACTAGGCATTATTCCTTTATTTCAAACTCCGCAGGAGAAAGAAATGCTTCAAAAGAAGTGCATCACACCCAGAGCAAGACTGTCCTTTCCTTTGCTTCCCACCTGTCCGTTTCTTTATTCATGCGAAGGATTAGGGAAGAGGGCATTTGTTCAGGATTTGATGGATTCATGTCCAGTTATAACTCCTGATTAAGACAACCCATGTTTGCACTCTTCTGCACAAAACAGAATTTTATGTAAAACTATTGAAGTCCTCAGTGAAACAGGAAGTGCTACTGAAACCCTTCCTCTGCCACTGTGTGCTCTCAACCCTAATCTACAGTTTATGTTTTCCCTGTCTTCCTTTCTCTCACTATGCTTCTGTTACCTGCTACTGTACCAAGTGGAACAGGATCAGTAGGCAGCAACTGCAAGTGACTTTACCTTGGAATTGTCTAATGCCTGTAGGTTATAGCTGTTTACTGAGACACAAACGTAAATCTGTCTGGCAGAAGACACTATTATATTGACACTCTTAAATGTGACTCATGTTCAGCTCTAATGCTCCAGCTGATGACTGGCTGCTCAGAAGAAAAGGGTATCTGCCACATATTCTTCTTTAGCTGTTGCCACATTTTTAAAGGAACTTGGTGTGTTAGGTCTTTTCAGAGCATACCTATTGGACTGATAACCAGTGTGTTTCACAGAATTTCTACTATTGCCAAATGACAAAGCTGTGAAATTTAATGGGGGAAACTGAGTGTCTTACTGTTTAGAGTGCTTTCAGCCCTGGAGGTTGGAAGCTGAATGCAGACTTCTATGAATACAGCTTCAATCTAGGTTCCCAATGAAAAAAGGAGGGTGAGATACCTAAATATTTTCTGGATCTTATCTCCAAGCTTCAGGTTTGTATGAATAATGAAGATAAAACAGTTCAGAAATAAAGCAGAGTTTTTATTTGAAAGCCAAATGAGACAATTATATATTGACTACCACTGATCAAACAAAATCAAAAAATAGTCAAGAAATAGTTATAGTAAATCTGGGTGGTTTGACTTTTTTGGTTCTTGTTTGATAGGTTGTTTGTTTTTCATTTGTTCATTTGCCTTTTTTTTCTGATCATCTCCCTGGCCCAGAGATTAATTATTAAAAGAGAAAAATGCAAAGAATTAGACCACACCTCAAATTTGCTTTGGCTGAGAGCAATTACCAGAGGCTTGGCTTAACATCTCTGCTTCTGGGATGTATTATTTAATTAGTACATTTCTCCATTAGCTGGAAAACTTTTAAGTTAAACTATATGATTATATATAATCATATATATATATATGAGGTCTCAAAAGTGAGACCTTTTCTCCTTACTACCATATGTCATTCAATACTCTAATTCTCACACTGAGAGAAGGTTAATTGCACAATATTAGCAGCTGAGAATTCAGTTAGACTGAGGAATAGGGAGATTTTATTTTACTTTTCAAATTGCTTGCACTGCAAACTGGAAAAAAGGCTTTGAGGATTTGATGGAAGCATGTTAATAAACTTTTTCTATTAATATGCTTTCCACAAAAATCAACAAAACTGAATTGCTGGGGTAGTTTTTTTTTTTTTGCAAACACTTACTCCATAAATGATAATCAGTAGTGGGAAAAGTGTTTATATACAGAAAATATTATAAATAATGCAGTAAATATCAGTTTTCAGTAATGGATCTGGATTTTAACAGTATTTAAACATGAATTCAGATAAACTTCCTAAACTAAAACTTAATGTCTTGTTAAAGAAATCCGTCTTAAGTCTCACAGAAATGCAATTGTTATTTGGAAATATGGCTAAAGAGATTTTACTGAATGCCTAACATGTTACATTCAGATACTGTACTGTAAAGCTAACCTGTTGACAGAAAATCTGCTTGAAGTAGTTATACGTAATATATGCATACAGAGTCAGTACCTGCCAGAAAAACAATTGTGAGGGAAGGTGATTTTTACAGAGTCATCACAGTTTGATAAGTAATTTTAATTATTATTCGATGCATATAATCAAGACAGCAATTTTTTTTGTGCTACAGACTGAGACAAAGCAAAGACTGACAAGGCTGTGCCAGTACAGTGAATCTGCTTCTAGACATTGCAGTTGTAGAGTTGCACCATGGGTGTTATAGACAAGCAGGCCTGGAAGGCCTGGAATAGGCCTTTTCCCTAGGCCTGGAGGTGACCATGGAAACACATCCAGCTCACCTGAGATGGGCTGGGGAAAAGTATTATGGGTTTGTGGCCTTCTTGGCCAGTTGTGTGAGAATATTGTGGTTTGTGACCTTATTGGGTATTGTTTACCTATTACTATAATAGGTAATATCTAGGCAATACTCCAGGTGATAGGGACACTCTGGGATGCATCTTTCCTGTTTATATGAGGTTATGTCCTGTTTGTGCACTGGTATTTAAGGAATTTTCACTGCGCAATAAAAGTCTTTGCACTTCTCCATCTTGTGTGAAGTCTGTGCCCTTGCATGAATCATACAGCAGTGAGTATTTTCTTACAGTTATTTTTTTTTCTTGTTCCTCTATTTCCTTCTGTAGAGGTCCTTCTGTAGTGCCATGGTAGAGGAGCTAAGGATGTCTCTGAAGTGTCAGCGTCGATTAAAACACAAGCCACAGGCCCCTGTTATTGTGAAAACAGAAGAAGTTATCAACATGCACACGTTTAACGACAGAAGGTTGCCAGGTAAAGAAACCATGGCATAGAGCTGGGAAGCCAAATACCCCAAGCACAAACTGTCGTCTTTTTTCCAAACAACCTTGCGAGAATGTTTCCTGTGGAAATATGCAACAAGTGCAAAATAAAATGAGTTACCTCATGCCGCTGTGTCTATGAACTAGAGACTCTGTGATCTCAGCAGTTGCAATGGCCAGACTCGAATCACAAGCATCATGGATCAACCAAGTTATGCAGGGTTACACTGTTTGTCATGGGTTTCCACCATTCTGAATGAATGAATGTTCCATGTGAGTTTTGTGGCTGATTTCAAATGCAGTCTCAGTGAGAAGTTACAGGTTCCTTTTGAAGTTCAACGGTTGCCAGAAAAGGGAGAATAAATGTCCAAGATGATACAAACCACAGAAGGAGTCTAGTAAAAGTAATGTCTCAGAACTGTAGTGGAACAAGAAACCATATGTTCTTCTGAACTTCCCAGCACAGAAAAGTTGGTAACTGCTGGTAGACTGAAACTACCATCTGGAGAAGGCGATATGAGCTTCCTGGATGGAAGAAATGTTAAAAGTGAAGAAACATGAATATCTTGAATAGAAGAATAAGTATGAGGATGCTCACCTGCCTTTTTTTTTTTTTTGGACTGTTTGTGACATTGAACTAAGAAAATAAATAATAATTACAAAAAAAAAATTAACTGGGTTGGAACTTTTGATCTAAAAAACCGACAAAAATATTTCCAGAATTTTGACCCAATTTTTAGATGAATGAAAGTTTCCTTAGTACAAAGGAATGTATCTTACAACCTTTAGATATAAGCAATTACTTTTCTTTTCTATAATTGTGAAAAGAGGGAGGGAGTGGGAAGCAGTGTATTTAACACTTAGAGGGCTTGCATTTTAGCCTGAATGGGTTTTGAAACACTTGTTCCTGATACTAATTGAACTCAATGGAGCCTGTGCAATTCTCGCTAATGTTGGAAGTGGGATGGGTCACCTAAAAGGAGTAAATGTCAAGAACTTAAAGGAGGACTGCATTTTTCAGTACAGTCACAGTACTAAATGAACAAAATTCTTGAGCAGTTTTTTTTTTCAAAAAAAAAAAAAATGTTCAGGTTTATTTGTGGAAATGCAAGATTTCTATGAAAATAGTTTTTGTATGGAAATTTTTGTAATACTTTTTATCAACAAAATAAGAACATGTGTTTCCGTCAGGGGTGTGATGCCAAGCATGAGTGGTAGTGCGTGCGCACCACCAACGTTTGGTGAAAACTATTTTTATCATGAAAAAGGAATCTTAGAAGAGACATATTTTCAAGTTATATAATATAAAAAAATAGGTGCACTACCACCACTGCTTATCATGCTACACCCCTGGTTTCCACTAAGCTGATAACATGCTGTCATGAACAATTGTGTGTAAATGGTAAAAGACACAGACCTCTTGACCACATTGTGATAGAAGTTAAAATGCACTCAGTTTGCTGTTTGAATCCAATGCACAAAATTAAAAAAAAAAAAGAAGAAAAAAAGAAAAGAATGCATTAAATTTATATCAGTTTTAGTTGGTTTGGGTTTGCTGTGTGATTTGAGCAACATATGTGCAGTACTTTGTGTCAGTACTGGTACTTAGCTTCAGCTTAGTGCCTATCCTGATGATTCTTGCCACTAAATTTGTAGCAAGTGAGTTTGCTGGGATTTCTGATGGAAGCCATTAAAACACATTGTGATAATATTTGCAGGATTTGGCTCATAGCTGCTTCAAAGCTCATTTATATGTCCTGACTGTGGTGAGTTCCTGGACATAATATTTTGAAATACTGCCCTACAGATGCTGAATCTTGCACCTCTGTCTATTGTAAATTCATTTGTATCTCAAAAAGAAATGTATAGTATGGACTATGTAGGGGTGTTATGTCAGCCAAAAAAGATTACGAAGATGGTCTTTAGATGGAAAAAAAATAATCTCACTAATCAGGAAAACCCCCCAAAAACCATTGAAATAATCATAGATAATAAGTCTGGTGAATAATGAGATTGCTTGTTTACTTGGGCTTAATTTAATTTTATCATCTTTATGGCACAGAACTATATCATCCAAATTGTAGAAATTATATTGTGAAATTTGGGGGTAAATAGGAGGTTTGTGTCTACTACCCAGTTATCATAAATCTTCATAGAGATTGAGCTGGCCATTTCCATTGTGAGCAGGGACTGAGAAAGCAAATTCTCTTATATTTGTCAGTTTCATCCCCATTTATGTGATAACAAAGAACAGGTTATCTTTGTCTGAAGTATAAGGAAGATAAAAACACTTTTAGCAATTTTTTCTGGAAATGAGTATACTTACATAATTTATGTTTAAGTTAATTCTTTAAAACACAGAGGGGAAAAGAGTAACTGTCATATAACACGACAAAAACTCCTAATTATGATGGCTTGGACTGGAAAAAATTGGCTATTGCATTTGATTGATGATTCACAATAAAATTTGTAAAATCATGTAATAAAATGCTGTATTATATTGAAACACACCTTTCTTTTCTCCATTGAGGGTGTTGAAATAAGCAGGACTTCATTCTCACCTTGATGCACAAGACTAATTCTCATTAAGCTTTATGTGAGCCAAAGTAAGAGTGAATGCAGAATATGTCCCAAATATCTTATTGGGTCAAAGTTCACCAAGGGACAAAACTTCTACCATGGAGGTAGTGTGGCTTAATTAAGATTTCAGTCAGAATTTCCATTATTGAGGAAAATATGCAAAGTAACTGGAGATTTGTATTAAAGGTCAAGAGTAGAAATGCATGGCTCCACATATTCATAGTAGGATAATTGAGTTTTTTTCAACAATCATACACTAACTCATGTTATTACTTTGTTGTGCATTAGTAATTATTTCTGTATTAAGACATTTACAGAAAATTGACTAACAAAGACCTGACCCCCAAAAGATAGAAAATACAACTGTTTGGTGCTTAAAAAAGCTCAGTTTCTTTCTGTTTCTTCAAAAGCTTCATTTTCTTTTCACTGCTGTGAAAAAAATCCTCAATTCTGAAGAAAAATTCCTTGTTTTGAAAGGCCTCTGAAAGGCTCATCCCAAAATTCCAAAATTCTCATGCTGTGTAAATTTCTATACTGTCATTAAAATTGATGGATCTTCCCAGAAAAATTCAAGAGAGTATGTGGCCCACAAAGATTCAGAATCCATATATAACTGCTTTATGTGGTTTCATATAACAGCCTAATTATTCTGCTGATTTCTCAGGACAGGGTGATGGGTGCTTCTCTGGCTGACCTCAAATGTCACTCTAGAGAAGAATTTTAAAGCAGTTATTGCTCAGTGAAAGGGTGCTGCCTGGTGGATGACAATTGGAGGTAAAAATTCAACAAGAATTTTTTTCCCCCTGTGTCTGTTTCAATGAAAACAAACATCTACAATCTTTAAGACACAGAAGACACACCATTTAGGTCTTCAGGTTGCCTCAGCATGGTTGTAGAGCAATAGATAACTAGAAAAAAAAGATAAAAACCCCTTTTATGTTGTGGATAACTGTCATTTGTGAAGGGCTGGTAGTAAAAATTATGAGCCAAATAGTTGGATGAAATCAAGGGATCTCTGGTGCTTTACAGTAAATGAGGATTTGCCCAATTATAGACAACAGCAGGTCTTTTTACTGGTATTCTCCTTTTATATAAACATAAAGGCAGACATATACAGGGAGTATCTGTCAGATTTTATGTGTGATATTTCTTTCTGAAATTTCTATCTCAATTTTCAGTTGAAGAATTCAGTATAAATTTGAAATAATTTCTTCTTTCATTTTATTATTACTTGAGGCTCTGTGCATTAATCCTTCCTGATTTCATCCACAGAGTGTTCAAAACCCCCAAAATAACACAGTTTAGTCCTACTACACTAACTAGTTAATATTTCAGAGTTGAAAAAACATTGTTTATGAGGGAAAAAAAATATTGTGTCAAAATCCAAAGCTGCAAATAGGAGAAAAGCCCTGATATTCTACAAAATAAATTTTTTTTCAGGAAAAGGGAGCAGAGGTAATATCATACTAAGAGGTAAAAGATAATGGAATAAAATAATATTTTATTGTTTTTATATTAAGGATATATTAGAAAAATATGTGAAGTACTTCAGACACAACTTCACCTAGTCTCCAAATACATCAATAAACACAAAATATGGTAACTGAAATACTCCCTTGAACGAAGTGTCAAAACTCCTACTTAAGAGGAATCAAGATTTTATCCAATACAGCCCCAAATATGTATGGACATAATATTTAAGGCATAACTAGGTGTACAGAAGGGATTGTGTTTCTGTCAGAATTTCAAGGATATATAGGAAAACATAGGGTCGCTGAGGTTGATTTGTCTGACTTAGAAGATCATTGCTTTCCAACCTCAAACATGCTATGTCCTGTTCCCTTCCAGTCTTGCCTCTCTGCCTCCCTACAAGTACCTCTGACACTATGAAATTTATTTGCAAAGCCCTTTTCTTCTGGCCTTCCTTTAAATATAGTTCTAATTTAAAATAAAGTTACTCAAACACCTCATCTCCCTAGTTTATATCCACCAAGATAAAAACATTAGCTCTTCATGTGACTGTAATCTAATTGTCTTTATTTTCATTTACTACCCCTCTCTGTCCCCTGCCTGTGTTATCTTCTCCTGTTGTTCTTGTACTTGCCTAGACTGTAAGCTCTTAGGGGGCAGGGAATCTGTCTTTGATTTGTTCTATGTAGCACCATGAATAATGGAGCTATATAAATAATAAAAAATGTAGATCTTCTTAAATGATGTTTGAAGTGATAGTGATCTGATTGACTGCCAGTCTAGTAATATATTGTTTTAGCTCATTGCCTGAAATCCTAATCACTGCAGCAATAGAATAATCAAAAAATAAAAATAATAAAACCAACCCAAAGGAGCTATCACACTGACTCATCTTACTGGAATTTTCCCTACATGGTCTGGGTATAGGAGTAGAATATCATGTGCACATACCTTCTATAAAAGTTTACATATTAAATCAGCTACATTAGAAATGAAAAAAAAAATAGGTAAACACAGATATACAGGATGAGCTTTGGAATGAGAACTTTTGATTGATCAAAGTTTGGAAAAGTTATGATTAAGACATTTATTAAGCTGAAGACCAGGAACCTTTCCTTCCTTCATCTTATCTACCCACTTAGGTCAACAAGCCTCTCATTGCTGAAATCTATAGCAATTCTATTTTATTAATTATGTTATGCATATGATTAGAAATTTTCTACAAAATGTAATTCTAAACAAAATTAAATAAATACTTCCTTTTTCTTCTATTCAAGAACACTATCTTCCTGTGACTACTGGAATGAAAAATTATGAGATTTCAAGAAAAATGCTAGCTGTATAAATGAAAGGAAACAATGCATATGGTCTTGAGGACAAATATATCAGGTTTCCCTTTTACCTTTTTCTTCTTCAAGGAATGACATTCTGTGTCATTGAAATTAGTTCTTCTGAATGTTGAGGTGTATACTGGCAATTATATATGGATCTGTCTTTCAAGAATTCTCAGAGCCAAGGGAATGCCTTTCTTTCATGAGCACACAAATGTATTGTTTTTCCAGATACTTAGGAAATCTAATCCTAAGTTAAAAAGAAAGACAAAATTTTCGTTTCCTCTTTGCCATGACTGTAGGAGTTTTGCTTGGTAGAAATAGGATACATTACATTAAACTTACCTGAAAAAAATTGTATGAAAACATTGAAAATTGGTAAAGGATATGTAGTTAGTGTTCCTTGGGCAACACAGACCACCATAGACCAAATCTGTAGTGACTGGGTTTTGAAGGTACAAGTTCAGTCTATGATGGATTTATGCCAAAGATTGTCTTTTGGCATTTTCTCACAAGTAGACTGCTGACTGTTAAGCCCAGGGAATGAAAAGCAGCCTAACACAGTGGTAACCATTATAATTCTCTTTATACTGTAACCACACTAGTGGCTGGGCCGTTTGGGCTCAGGTAGATCAACAGAAATTTCTGATATGCACACCTGCTAAGCAATTTTATGCATTGACAGCTATCTTAAAAATGCTAATTTGACATAAGTACAACTGGCCTGTGGGCTTATCATCAAAGAATCATATCACAGAATCATTGAGGTTTTGAACTGTTGAGCCCAATGCCTTTTTCAGGTAGAAGGATCTTCTAGAGACTCTCGAGTACTATGCCCCTGTACAAAGAAGGGTCAACTAGATGAGTTTCTCCATGGATGGAGACTTCCTAACCCCTCAGTTTCCAGTGTACAATTATGTTTACAGTGAGGAATATTTTTTTTTGTTTACACGAAAGGTAATTTATTGCATTTTAGCTTGTATTCACAGTCACTTATACCCTCACTGGCCACCACTGAGAGTCTGGTTCCATTTCCCTCCTGGCAGAGTCTGCTGAGACTTCTCCATCTGAGTGGTGCCAGGTATCTCAGCCTCTCCCTGTATGACAGATGCTCAATCCCTTAATCCTCTTTGTGGCAATTCACTAGGGGCCATATTCTGTTAAGTCCCTATCTCTCTCATACTGGAGAGGCTAGAACTGGACCCAACACCCTAGATGTGTTTCACAAAAAGGGAAAGATTCTACTCCCTGATCTGTTGGCAGAGTTCTTCCTAATGCAATCAAGGCTAAGTTGCTTTTCTTAGCTGAAAGGACATGCTGCTGGCTCAAGTTCAGTTTGCCGCCCACCAGGACCCCCATGTCCTTCTCTGCAAAGCTGCTTTCTACTTGGCTTGCTCCCAGCCTGGGCTGGTACATGGACCTATTCTTCCCCAGGTGCAGGACTTGGCTTTTCCCTTTGTTCAGCTTCATGTCCTTTCTGTTGGCCCATCTCTCCAGCATGTTGAAGTCCTTCTGAATGCCAGCACAAACTTCTACTCTATTGAACGCTCCTCCTTTATGCAATATTCAGACTTGCACACTGTTCTATCATACACAAAATTAATGAAGTTATTCAACAATATGAGACTGGTTGGATGCATGTCTAGTTACTGGCCTGTGGCTGGACTTGCTGGCACTGATTACAACCCTTTTACCTGATAGGTGAGCCAGTTTTCAATTTACCTTATTTTTCACAGATCTAGTTCATATGTCGTAAGTCTGTCTGTGAGGCTGTTACAGAGGATAATGCTGAGAACCTTGCTAAAGTAAAAATAAATAACATCCACTGTTCTTCCCTCTTCCACAAAGCTAGTCTTCTCATTATAGAAGGCTATTGTGTTGGCTAAAGATGATTTCCCCTTTGCAGATACACACTGACTCATATCAGGCACTTTCTTGACCTCAGTGCTTGGAAACAATTTCCAGAAGAATTTTCTCCATCATCTTCACAGATATGGAGATGAGGTTGACAAACCTGTAGTTTTGCACATCCTCCTTATTGCCTGTGCATCTCACAAAATCTCATCAACTTATATATGTTTAGTTTATTTAAATGTTCCCTAAGATGATCCTTTTCCATCAAGGGTAACTCTTATTTTCTCCAGACTTTCCCATAGGTCTCAGGAACTTTACTTTTCTGAGGGCTTCACCATAAAGACACAAATTGAGTAACTTGGCCTTCTCCATGTCCTTTGTCAGCAGTTCTCCACTCACCCCTAGTCCCCCCACCCCCCAACCATCTCATGATTTCCCTAGTCCTCTTTTTCCTGCTGATATATCTGTAGAAACCCTTGTTTCCTTTTACAATGCTTGCTGAATTTAGTCCAGGTGGGTTTTGGCATTTGTAAAACTATAACTGCATTCCATGACTGCATTCCAAGACTGATTTTCTTGAGATTCTTACAAGTAGGTCTTGGAATACCGAAGGCCGAATTCTGTTTTCCTGAAATCCAGGATTATGATCCAACCATTTGTCTTGATACTCTTACCTCAGAATCCTGAAATTCATCACCTGCAGGCAATTCTGTCCCTCACCCTGATTATTCCATGTTTGTAAGCATTAGATCATGCAGACAAAGCCCCTCTTAGCTCCTCCAACACCCCTGTTAGGAAATTATCATCAAACCCTGTAGAAATCTCCTGGGCTGATTGTGCCTTGATTTGTTGTTTCTTCAGCAGGTACCATGGGTCTTCAAGTCCCCATGAGGACTTGAAGACTTTGAGAGCATGAAGCTTCTTCCAGTTTTCTAAAGACATAATCGACCTGAAATTTGCAACATGCAAGACAAATTTTGTACTCTACATCAGGCCATAATATCCTGTCATCTTCATTTGCAGCATCATTTCATCTTCATTCTCTTGCAAATTTTTAAAAAATTCTCTCTGTTTAGAAAATAATAAGAAATAAGGGGTTTTTACAGATTTATTGCTATTTTCTGAATATTATTTTTTTTCTAAATATTTCTGAGCATTGCCAAGAGAACCATGACTATATATCTCTCCAACTGGACTTCTGTTTTTAGGGAGTTGTCTGATTAGTTGTAAAAAGATTAATCTTTTCAGATATGATAGACAACATTTGCTATCTTAGAGTGAGCAGAAAGGTGACTGAAAGCAGCTTTTGTTGTTCTGCTTTGAAACATATCAGACAGTTCAGTTGCTTCAAAATGAAGAGATATTTTCAGCATACCTTATTAATTGACATGTTTTCATCTTTCTCTCTGAAAGTTTTGAAGCAAGGTTGCCTAATGAGGAAAAAAAAAGAAAGAAACAAACAAGTAAACAAACATAAAGAAAAAAAACCTATTTGTGTTCAAGGTTTATGAAACTCAGGAATAATTTCTAGACCAGAATACTATAATATGACTTAGTAAATTTTCATATAGCAGGATTTTAAATCACAGACTCATCTCACCTTGGTAACTGCACAAACACAGAATACACAGAATACAAATGTGTATTGCTTTCAAATTTCCAGAAGATGAAATAACTACTATGGTCTGAATCAGTCCTAGATTCAGAAGAAAGTGTCCAAGAAACATGTCTGCAGTACAGACAAATATTTACCTCTATTTGGTAAAGGTTTTCAGGCTTTTTCATTGTAGCTTTTATCTTTAACTCAAATCTACCACTACTTGCTCTGGATTCTTGCTTCTCTTTATATACTTTAAGGTCAGTACAGAGTTCTATCAGACAGAAGATCTTTGGCCAGAATCTAACCTGAGGGAGACAAAATATGGCCCTGAAAATCAAAGGAACACAATTATAACCAGGCTACTGATGCTGGCAGTTGTCCACATTTAATTTCAAAGTTTTCTTTTCTGGTGATAGGTATTCTGGTTGCTAGACTTATTTTCTTTCCCCTTTTCTTTATTGTAGTTTTACATGGGTTCACATTAGAGTAATAACTAGTCTAGCATCATATTCCAGAAATTGCCTATGAAGTTAGGGTTCATTTCAGTTTCTACAAAACTGTGAACCAACTCAGATTCTACTTGTGAACCTGTGAGAGATTGTATTAGCAGACTGAGTTTCATTATAGCAACTGCATTTTTTCTCATAATTTCATTGAATTTTCTCTACCCTTTTAGTTTTAGTCCTGGTAACAGGATTTGTTTGGTTGATTTGCTTTGGTTTTGACCTTTGTGATTATGTAAAGTGCCTGAAGAAAAAAGAGAAAGCTCTCAAAATGCAACTGTTATGTTACAGCAAAAGAACAAAAAATTTAAGTTGTTTCTCAGATTGATATCCATCTTGCCTCCAAGATGTTCTGGTTCCAGATGTTTATGTGATGAAATCACATTAACTTGAGCTGAACACCCACTTCCAGGAAACAAGTTGTTCAACTTTAATGTGTGTGGACTATCTATAATGTAAAAAATCTGTACTACTAGCATCATTTTGGCAAGACCAAGTTCCACCATGCTGCACATCAACAATGTGTCTCTTATGTCTTTTTCTAATTATGGAACAAAATTAATGTGATAAGACTACAGAGACTGTAGGACTTCTAGTTTGTCTACACACTTAGCCTATGGGCCTACCAAGATTTCTTTGGGAGCTGGTAAAAACCAGCTTTATAAATCAAATAGCTATTCTTAAACTGTGACTTTGGAAAAAAAAACCACTGCAAGTAGCCATTATATTTTAAATGGAAGACACAATGAAATACGGTCTTTTTAACAAGCTATCCATGGATTAATAGGTACTTCATGAACTACAAGGAGTCTTGTTGTAGAGTAGAATTGAATGACCCAATTTTTCATCTGTTTGTTAGGATGTCAAGCTCTTAACACATTATAATTAATATTGACATTTTTGACACTTAAAAGTGAACAGTGTGAACTTTGCTTGAATGTTCTAAATTCTGCAGAACTTTGAATTTATCCAAGTTTATGTATCTCACTTGTCACAAAGATGCTATGAGAACTAGATAATTGGTCCTGAGCCCAGTGATTTTTACCCCATTGATGACACAGATTGGTTTTTAATATGGATGCTGTCCATTGTCAGTCATTTTTCAAGCAACTGTTTATGAAGGTGACTATGCTATAATTGTCCCACTTACTTAACACCTTGCCCAGCACAAATGAAATTAATGGGGATTTTCGCAGAATATTTGGACTGGTAGAATATGGGAATGGATATGTATTGCCAGTGTTCCTCAAGGCTTACCTATGTGTAATATGGTGGGGTTTTTTTTCATGAACTCCATATATTGATGCACTGAATGATACACGAAGCCTAATTTCTTGGCCTCCTAGTCACTTCAATGTTACAGTTTTGCTGCCTCTTTTTAAGGTGACAAATGGTTTTGTCAAGATAAATAGAAAAAGAAAATACAGCTTAAGTTACTTATTTGGAAACACATTAGGCAATAGATCTTAAAATTTTAAATATGGCATGAAAATGAAAACGTTAATTAATCCATTGAAGAGTTGGCATTAAGACATTCTTTAAAATTCTGTGTATTAAAAAGCAGATAAGATTGCCTATTCTTGGGTGAGACTTTTTTTTTTGCTTCTCATTAGTAATCTTGAATCCTATTTCTAAACTTGTATCACGCTCTCTTTAAATCTGACAGATAACCAGCAAATGACTGATAAGAGATTTCATCATTTAATGCTCTAAATTTCTTTTCAATAATCTAGATGATTCATAGCTACAATTGGCTCCATTTTTGTCTGCTAGCTTAATTATGAAATCTTAGCAGTGTGTCAGTTTTTGTAAAGATTTTCAGATAACTAAATTATAGATAATTTTTGTTATAATTCTGAAATAATTGCTTAAAATTAAGGGTATTTTAAAAATTTCTCAAATAAGGATCCAATGTCCTTTTTTACCCCATCCCGGAGACAGTTAAAACAACTTGTGGTTAAATTTACTCATATATTTATACCCCCATCTGTTGGAGATGCAGATATTTTCTTTGTGCTCCTCAATGACTCCAAACAAAATTTTTAGTTTAACTTTACTTGTAATAATTCTACATAGTATATATTTCAAGAAGGGATCTTCATTATAGTGTTTGATTTCCTAACAGGCATCAATATTTACATCCTCATAAGGAACTCAAAGAGTATTGCATTCCAATTTACAGAATGGCATAAATGACAGAATGGAAAGAGAGCTGCCTAAAATTAGATGAAGGCCCATGTCTCCAGTCTCATGACCATCTGAATGCAGCATAAATCCAGGTTGCTGCCAAAAGGATAGATTCTTTTCTTTCTTTTCTCACTCTGTTTTCTAGTCTTAACTTCTCTGAGCCATCATTATTTATTTATTTATATATTTTGACAGTATGTTGAGAAGGATCATTACTAAACTAACTGCAGGCAATTATAGCCATCTAGTTACTTACATAAGAACTATGTTTTCCCCTGAGCTGAGAGAGAAATAGTTCAATAGCACATTTCAGTACTTGAAGGGAATTGGAAAACGATGCTGGGTTATGTCTGTTCTAGCACAACTTCAGTGGCAGGAGGCTTGGCCTTGTCATTACAGGCTGTGGAGCCCATTCAGCTTGGATGCTGCCAACCCTCTTATGGGTTATAGCTGTTTTGAGAAGGGGGGTTCTGCAGCAGGTGTGACCCCCAGCATCTCTGCTAGCAAGGACCCAGAGTTGCTCTGCACACTTTCCCTGCCTGGATGGGTATCAGGTGCTCAAGCCAACCAAGTCCTAGTTTCCAGATCTGTTCAGTGTGAAGACCCGGCTCTACCTCTGACTTATTTGCAGCTGGAACACTGCAAATGGACTGAGAAGACTGCAGCATAGAATGGAGAAAACCACTACGCTTGATTTTGAGACAGAAAAACAACCACTGAAGGCATAATCGCTTTGGAATATTTTGAATCAGAATTTTCCTTCTCTGAAGCTTCTCAAATATAATGCTATTTTCCAAGGCAGTGTTTATCTCTTAGTAAATTAATTCACATTTTGCATAGTGAAACATGGATATCTACAAGTACAAAAAATGAACAGTCATTGGGAGAAGAAAAAGAATGTCACGTCCCAGAAAAATGTTTTGTTAAATGACTTGGAGGTGCATTTTTTTCAGATCTTGTTTTACTTTTTATTGTTGTGATTTTATCTCCCTTTTACCCTGGTATTTATTTTTCTTACTTTATCACTTTAAGAGAGAACTGTGAGTTGTGTAAAGCATACTTTTATTCCATATCCTTTCTTTTTTTGTATCTTCAGATTCTGATATTCAGACACTCTCTGGGACAGAAATGTAGCATTATCTATTTTTCTTCAGTACAGACCAGGTGACTCGTCTTGGTTTAAATTGTCTTGCCTACTATTATTCTCCCAGCTTGAAGACCACTTTTGGATGCTAACATAGATAGCCTTAGCTTTTCAGAAGCTATATCTGAGCTAATGCATAACAATACTTAAAACACAAAATATTATTTCAGTTTCCAGACAGAAATAATTTTGTCCCATTTCTGTAAGAAAAGGAGACAAAATAGTAACAACTTCTGTAACAGCTAAAATCATTTTGCCGCTATCCTTAAGACAAAGTAGGAGTGTTACTCTGTTACTGTAGTTCAGTTTCTGTGTATGGAAAAAATGAAACCAACAATAATAAGAATAAATCTCAAGGAAACACATAATTAGACAAACTAATTCTGCTTACATTGCAGATGTGTCAGATGCTGACCAAAATTATGTTCACTCCACCCAAATCTACCTGATGAGATAGTCAACCATGTACTTTTCTACTTCAGAATTCCTGATGTTGATTCAGCTTACACCAAAGTTTCACCATAGAATGGAAACCAATCTCGAGTCCTTCCCCACAAGTCTACTTTACCTCTTTCTTATTACTTTTTTTTTATAATTTCCTTTTTCTTTTACTTTGCTTTCTATCTTATTTTTTACTTCTGCTGCCCCCTTGCTTTATGGTTTGTGGGTTTTTTTTTGTTTGGTTTGGTGCTTTTTGTTTGTTTGTTTGTTTGTTTGTTTGTGGGGGTTGCTTGTTTTTGTTTGGTTTTCTTTAAGAAAAAGTTATTTCACATGGGAGAACTGTATAATTCTCTACGGTGTATCAGTCTGTCTGTATTGCTGTCTATTTGCAAGCTGTATTGTGTCATTTTTAGCTTTTCCTCTTTAGCCTGGGATGCTTGTGCTTCCTCTACTGTGAAGAACATTACATTCACGGAACATTTATTTTGGACTGTGAAGAGAGATTTGTGTAGCTGCTGTGCAGAGAGGGAGGTAGAAAATGAAAACTAAAATCAGTGTCTAATAATCTGTCTTTGTCTTCTGTTAGCTCAATTCTGTGTAAGTATTGTCTGGGGAAGGTAATAAGTGAGAATACATGCCATCAAGGGATTTCCTGCAGGAGGGGTTATTACATAATCAAAGGCTCATTAGTGAATAAGGCTGGCTTCATGCTATTTTCATTCTTACTCTCTAAAACTCTGCCCATTTTAGTTGTGGGGCAATCAAAGCACTGAATTGCATCTCATATTTTTAGAGAAGTCTAACTTACACATTAGGTGTAGCTTTACGTTTTTATTTTGCCCAGCAAAATGGATATACTGGATTCGCTTATAAGACCTTCAGATGCTGAATATGTGGTCTTCCTAATCAGTGGTCCTGAGGAACCTTTTAAATGTATACTGAAGTGATGATCTCAAACAGCAGAGGAAGCTGATCTTGGAGACAGGATTGCAACATGGCAGGGTTCTGGTTTAGCTTGGATTGTAGTGAATAACACTGCTCTTTGTGAGAGAATTAGCACAGGAAAACATGCGGAAAGCATTTAAGCTCTGACTTGAATGATATGAACAGCACTTAAAAACCTATTCTTAACCTTCATTCCCCAAATGTAAAGCAGTAAAGATTAGGAAGGTTCTTTTCAACATGTTATTTATTCGAATATTCTCAACACCATTTTTAACCATCTGTTGTTTAAACTGTAGACAATTCTAAGGATGAACCTTAAGAGCAAATACTTATTTTGCTTTTTTTTTCTTTTAACAACATAATCAATATAGTGGTATGAAGACAATATATTGCATTATACTCTTGACATTTTATGAGTATAAATCATTCAAGGTTTACCTTGTTATTGACATTTTTAGCTCTCTGAAATATTTATAGCATATTCCTTTTAAAAAGAAGGTGCTGATAATCCTGTTTATAATGCTTGTTTTGAGAAGACAGTTTTCTTCTGTGAAGATTCCAATGAGACAGGAAAAGGCTAATGAAATTGTGCCACTGAAGCTGCAGAACAGATTCCCTTTTTTGGGAAAGATGCTGCACTGTAATGCAGTGAGATGATAACCTGTAGCAAAATTTCAGTGAAGAACATTTTTTTTAGCATGAAGAAATTCAGCATCCAAATCTGTAAGAATACAGAAAAAATAATAAAAATAAGGAAATTCACCTTTTGTTGTTCTTTAACCTTCAAGGATAAACACTGTATAGCACTGGATGTATTCCATGAACACATGAATGACTGGCCATAATCTTGCCTTCCTTCCAGACTGGTGAGAATTATCTCACTCTTGATATAGAGAGGTTTTTTGCTGCCTCTGCAAGCCAGTTACTGTACCCAGCACACAGAAGTCTTGTGTTCCTCCATTTACTTGTTCTCTTTGCTTCTTTGAAGAATGTAAAGGTAGAATAAGTTCTGTATTTTCCTAACTGATTTGGCCTCTTGTTCTTCCAAGATAGCAAAGTAACAGTATCATCATAATAATCTCCCCGACAAATGTATCATAACGGAAGCTGAATTAATATGGCACAAATGAGTGTTCATATTTAAATATGTAGTCAAACACCCATTTCACTAGTCCTATATACTCTTTTATGTACATGCAAGAAGAAAAATGCCTCAACTTTGCCAATCTTTTATTCTACATGGAATTTGTTAGCTGAGCTTCATAAAAAGGCTGAGAGGGGTCCCTGAAAAAGAGACATCTCTTAGAATACAAGAGCCTGAGAAGCTGAGTTTACAGTCTGATATAAAAATCACAGGCACAGCACTGAATCAACCTACAAGCAGTTTAACAGGGAAATAAGAGGGAATACAAGCTTTACAAGTGTCTGAGATTATTAGAGCTTTAAAGATATCCTATAGACTCTGAAAACCCTGTCAACACTGCAGCAAACCTAAATAGAAACTACGCTAGTGAAGCTGTAAATTGAAAATGAAGTTGGCAAAAAATGATATAAAGTTTTGGGATTAAATATTTATGTTGTTTACAGAACCCAACCCTCTGCTAGGTATTTTAAAGACTATTTAACAGACATGACATTTTCCCTTACTGCATCCTCCCCCTCCATTTTCCTTGCCTATCATTGTCATGAGAGTTTTAGACAAGGAAGATGTGACAGAACTTGCTAATTTTTTTCTATCTCAGTATGCCAGTGTGTATTCCAGTGTATATAAAATATCATTGAAAGAATAATTAAACTGTTAGAGCAAGACACCTGGTTGCTAAAAGGCTTTTTTTACCTTTGTGTGCAGCATGTAAATGCACATGTTTAGACCACAGGTATCTGCAGGAGTCATTTTCTAATTATTCCATTTACATTCAATTATGCCTTTTGTGGACCTCACTGAAACAATTACCATAACCCAGGGAACAGCCTTTTAGGTTGCTACACAAAAACATGTTATTATCTTTCACTGTTAACAAAGGCAAGCTGAGAAAACTACCACAAAAATAGCACAACCTGCTCTTGTGACTTTGTTTGTGGAGGTACTGTTTAAAGGCTTCCTTCTGTGAAGGTTATTTACTAACGAAGTTCCAGATCATCAGGAAAAGGAATGACACAGCTAATGGTTACTCTTGGATATTCTGAAATAAAACAGACAGACAGACACACAAAATAAACTGGAGGGTGCCACAGGGCAGGTGAAGCCTTGGAAGACGTTTTTTTGCTTGATACTGTGAGCCAGTCAGTGACTTTAAATGACATACACAGCCCACTGAACTCATGAAATTGTAAAACTTCAGCCTCTCTAATTATGGGTTTAAAGCTGCAATATCTTAAACAAGAAATAGTGAGAATGTGACACACAATGTGATATCCTCTTTGCTCCAATTTCCCCTCACTTTAAAATAAAGAAAAGGCGAGAAAACAAAAGCATACAGACTGTCTGAATGGCATTTAGCACATGTGTGGTAATTTGGACTGTTCTAAGATGCATCCTCTGTGAGGATGAATAACAGTTCTGATGTTTACAGACTGTTAGCAGCAACTGAACCGTGGCACACACACACCCCTTTTCCTGACTGGGCTTCTATAGCTTTGCTGTACGAGCCTGCAGCACTGACCTACTGACTGTTCTGTCTTTCCATGCACTTGTCCATTATATAAATGCAGAAAGGTAACTAAAACAGGTTTATATTTGAGCATTTGATGTATTGCAAAAAAACAGTGTTGTTACCTGCAGCAAAGAGTGAATAAGAACATCTAGCTTTTTGGAACTACACATTTTCTCTCTGAGGGTGAAGCATTGGGTCCAATGATCCAATTGGAACTGTTGCATTTTACTTCAGTCCATGTAACCCTCAATGAGGCAGCAGAGGAAGATAAACATAAAGGATGTATTTAGCTCTTGCTTTAAGATGAACAAGAAAGAATAATTCTGTCTATTGGTTAGATAACTGCAGATAGACTGCAGAAAGACAGTTTCAGCTACGCAATGAAATAGAGCTGCTCCCAGTAAAAGCATACTAAATAACAGAAATATTTTCATAGATTGGTGAGGACGTTTTTTAATTGTTTTGGGTTTTTGGTTGGTTTTTATGAAATGCATCAAACAGAGTGAAAGGTGGTCTCTTAATGGCTTTCCTAGTAATTACTGTGCCTGTGTGGCTAACCATGCTGTCCTATACTCAAAATCACTGCCAAGTGCTACAGACTCTCCTACTTTGTTTCACTTGGTTGTCATACAACCTGCCCCCTGACAGAGTTTATCCCTCCCAAAGCCACTGTGTTCTTGAGGTATCAGCAATCCAGAAAAAGGTTCTGTATCTGCAATAATTCTAGCTCTGGGTTCTGGCACAAGGATAACTAAGGCAATCCTGTTATGCAGAAATATTTCCTAGGGCTGTAGGAGCTCCGTGAGCATTCTGGTGATGCAGGTGGGAGGATCCCCATCTGTGGACAGACTGGGACCTCACTTCTCATCTGTCTGCTCTCTGGTTAGAGAAGAAATAGAAGAGAGATCTAGCAAGAGATACGGGGAAAGGGAAGTCTATTTACACAGGTCTCAACTGCAAATACTGTCTTGCAGATGAAAAGATATTATCTTTTCTATTACATCCATTTGCACCCATAGTTTGAGATGTTCTGAAATATCCTTGAAGGATAAAGGAAGTAAAGTTGAAATTTGTATTATTGAAATTTAGTCTGGTGGAGAACTTTAAGAAGGTCTACACATTTTTCACTTTCAAGGCATCATAAGATGTTAATTTGTGTTAATGCTGGAAGAAAGAATTGCTAATTTATAAACCTAATAGGCAATTTTGACACAGTTAAAATTATCTGTCACCTGTGTGAGAGTTTTCCTCTACATATGTGAAAATGATTAAAGATCTCTAGGCATCAGAAACATTGACTACCATCTTTCTAATTATATATTAAATAAAATACAAGTAATTTTCTATTACCCGTGAGAAAAATCATTTTTTAAAGAGAGCCTAATAATGAGGTATAATAAGATGAAATATTGAAATACTCCTAAATATAAGCTGTGACATACTATGTGAAGAAATAAAAATCAGGAGTTCTGTAAATATGAGCACGTTACTGCTCCACAGTATAGGGAGAAAAGGTAACCATGAAGGTTGGAATGCAATCTCTTTTAAGTTATATCTAGTACTGAAGTGAGACCTAAGAACACTGACTTTCAGCGGAACAAATTTTGGAAGCATGCAGGAAATGATGGGTGAAATTGAATGATTTTGAGTAATGGAGAGAAAATTAAAGTGTTTAGAGAGAAATTTCTTAGGCACAGAGATTATGCATGCCACCTAGTAATAAATATAGTGAGAGGTGGGTATTATTTTGTTCCTTATTTTTTTTTATAACCAATATAGATTAACAGGAAAATGAAAAAAAATGACCAGTGGTAAGAAAAATGCCTACAATATGGTAAAGAAGATGTAGGAAACTGTTCAAACACTTCAACTGCTTTAGAAAAGAACTGCAGTTAAGGCAGAAATTGAACCCCAGCTGAGAATTTCATGTATTTGAATTGTCTTAGATATATAAAATTCACATGGTTTTACCTGAATATGAATGTGCTAGGGAATAATTGCTACTATGTTGCAAAGCCCATTGCAATAGCCTGTGCTATCATTCTGAGTATTTCTAGGCATTCAAAGCAGAAGAATTTCACCTACCTGGTAAAGAGCTGATTTCAGTGCTTCCAATACTGTTGGTAAAGCAGTACTATTTTACATTCCCAAGAGATGATACAAGTCCTGCATTTTGCAGTGCACAGACACAAGACTACATAATCATTCTTTCCCTTGTTCTTCCTATTTCATTTGAATGAATAATCTTGATTTTTAAAAACTTTTTCTTTCTGTTTAGAGCTGCAACTGAGTAAAAAAAGAATGGGGCCAAAGAGGCTGAAGGGGGCTACCTTCATGTTGCACTGTTTCTGCATTTAGACTATACTATATCAGGGATTAAGTGTGCCTTTGTCTAACATTTCTGAATCAGAAATTTAGAAACAGAATTCAATAAGTTAAAGAGTGCATTAAATTCAGTTTCCCTATGGGACATTCATATTAAGTGCCTATAATAATAACCTGGTTTATATTTATCCCTTAAGGTATGACAGGCTCATGTTCTCTCTGGTTCTTCCTCTGGGACCAAAGGATTTTCTTCTTCTTAGTGCATTTAGATGAGTTATATTTCCATATTTTTCCCTATTCATTTTTATTCTGATACATGGATGGTTTTGTCTTGTTCATTGGAACATGATTTAATTTGCTTGCAAAGGACTTTATCCTGATTCAACAACGTTACTTTGCTGATGAAGTATTATCTCACAAGTTCAGCAGTGTTACTGATGCAATATATTTCCTTAGGAAGGATTTATTTTCAACTAACACTACATGACAGTGATGTTGATAGCCATACCTAAACTAGTAATCCAATCCTCTTCAGAAACAGATTTTTCCAGAGAAGTAATAAGGTTTAAAAGGAGAGTAGGCTTACTAGTCCACACAAAGTTCTCTACACACTGCCAGTAACAAAAGCTAAGTGTGTTAGCTTTTGTACCAAATAGGTAACCAAAACTTTTTCAAAGAATTCTGGTAGTTGCTTGGTTGACTGACATCTCCAGAGCTATGAATTATTTCACTGCTTAAAATATTGGAGAAAGGAAAAAAAATGTTCAAATTATATTTTTCATATTGTAATGTGTTTATCTATAGGCATCTTAATTAAACAACTAACATTTAATGTCCCTAAGGAATTTTATTACTTTTACATTTTATTAAAATGGATGGTAGGCTTTATAGATAGAGATTTGGTTTCCAGATATTTCAAGATAGTTGTATTAAAATTGAATCCTTTGGCTATATTCATACCAGTAAGTTAAATAGGTGATTTCTGGACACAATAGAATTGAAAGTTCCCTGGCTCCTAGTAATTATTTGCGTGGTCTTCTAACCATTCCCTCCACTCCTCTCTCCCCTCCCAAAAAAAGTCCTTGTCTTGGTTTAGGACTAAAGACATGTTCTGGCTTAAGGTGGTTTGGATGGGCTATCTTTCTTTAATGGGAAAGATCTTCCTGTGGTGGATGGCCTTAGTGTCATAACCTGTCCCATCACATTTAATTTACCAGTATGCTGAGACTTGGGGACTAATTGGATTAATTAAGGTGGTGTGCAGTTTTAAATTATACAATATCATTCACAATGTTGAGGGAATGCAAGTCAGAGTTGTATTGCAGCCATCTAAATCTTGAAACACTGACAGGTTTAGAATAAAATCTCCAAAACTGTTGATATTCCAAACACATTCATTACATCCTGTTCTTTCAGTCATGGATATTATTACATGGATAATATTGCACAGAAAGAAAAAGCACAGATTGCATAGTGAGCTCCCTTCCATGCCTTTCCTAATCTAAGGAGCAATGCAGGACATGGAAGTGTTAAATTCACATACCCCATCCCTCTGAGGATTTGTTTTCCTAGACAAGTATAGCCATGAGGCGATAGGTAACCCAAGGTTCTCTGAGCTGTGTTGAAATTTTTCAGTTGAAGTTACCATAACAGTAATAACTAGAACCACAATGAGTTCCCTGCCTACTGACTCCCACTTCAGAATGTTAATTATCTGATGAGGCAGGATGAATGACAGAAGTAGGAGAGAGAAAGGGAAAATTTCTGCTTTAGTCCTGTACAGCACTGCTTCAAAAGCAAGTCCTCCTCATTCCATGCTAAGGCCCTAACAAAGTGATACTTTCACTGGATAAAGTGGTGCAGAGAAAGATGAGGTGAGTCTGTACAAATATTTTTGAAAATACTTGTCAAATATCTATTTGTATAAACAAAAAAAATTAATAACTCCAAGTTTCATAGTGCTTCTGTTCTGCAAGGTGTGGGTTAGAAATAGCATGTATATATGTTGTGCTGTAAATTTACAAAGGGTGAAGGTAAAACTGAGCAATAGCTTCTGGGTTGGTCTGTCTAGCTGACTATGCACTGTTATTAGTGTAACTCTTAGTAGATGAAGCTTCACTAAAATTGGTGGAACATAGGATGCTAGGCAAACCTTTTTACTGAATTTAGGGTCACAAAATTATAACAACAAAATTCAGGCATCAGAAGGAATACAGGCAGGCTAAAGTTGTTCTTTGAAATGCTTATGCTGTTTTGAAGTCCTGTAGGAGATATATTTTACTGTGGTGTGTTTGAACAAACAATGCTTTCAAGAGGTGATGTGGTATCCTTCCACTATTCTTTTTTCTAGTTAGATGCCATAATAAAGTCCCAAAGGCTAAAGGCAAAGCTGTAATAATTCATATTGTGAATAAACTCATCCTCTGTCTTAATTTTTCTATAATGATTACTTTAAAGAAGTCACATGGCTGAATAGAAAGGACACCTTAACTGTTTAACATTTACATTGTTACTACAAGTGCAATTTGACTTGTGTATTACAGGCATAAAATGAGACAATTAAATTTCAAATCTGTAGCATCAGCATTAGAATTATAGTGTTGTTATTAGCATTAGAGTTATAGATGCTGATATTGTAATTAGTATAATTTAACTTTGAAAGGGTACTTTCCGAGAATCTTTACTGTGCTTTTTAATCCTATATCCTACATTTTTATCCTAATTATCTTAAAACTGATATTGAACTAAGCATCCTTACAACGGGTGTATTTCAATATAGCCACAATGATAATTATTTGCAATTCTTGTAAAATTTGGCTTTCTTATGCACAATTTATTTCCTTATAAAATTTTATAATTCCTGCATAAGACTACTGTATTTTGTATAGATGTCAATGTCTTCATAATCATGGAATAAATTTATGTACAGGATCTACTCATTGGATTTTCTTATAGATTTTGGCTACGGAAGAGAAGGAAGTATATTAAATGTCTGTGAATCTAGCAGGTTTTTGGCTACCTATGGCTGGATATATATACAACAAACTTTTGAGAACAAATAATTAATATTGTAAAAGTACTGCAACAACATGACATACTAAGGTTATAAGAAAGTCAGGGAAGTTATCTTTTGTTAGATGTTGAAGAAATGTTTCTATTTTTGACAAGTGGTCTATTTTCTTCAGCTATATTCCAACTTGGTATAGAAAACCAAAAAAACCAACAAAGAGGAAACATGAGAACCATTCACTAAAAATACAAATTTAAAGGGTTTTTTTAAAATGAATCTGAAATTCAATGACTAATGAAGGATTTTCATGAAATCACTGGGAATAAAAGATGTATAAGGGCCTCTTAGTTCACTTAGTTCACCTCCTAATCCAGACATGAATCAAGTAGACCTAGAGATTTTTGTTCCAGAATCCATATGACTTGTACACACACACACACAAATAAGAGTGCATTTCACAGCTTTTATACATGACATTGTATTTCACTGCAAAAAAAGTTTTGAGTTTTTTAATTTACAAATGTTCCCTGTTCTGCATTTTCAGAATGACTAAACCTAATTGAGGTCAAAGAAAAACAGCCTCCCTGGTTTGGATACACCATTTGCCTCAAAAACACCCACCTAGTGTCAATCAAACCTATTATTCACTTATTTTTGTAACACTGATCTTTATGGCACTTAATGCTTTTTAGTTCCACCTACAACAAATTTCATTTCTGACTTTTAACATAGCAGAAGCAAAAAAAAATATCTAAAAGAACATTAAACATGTAAAAAATATTTAGCCACAATTTCTATAAGGTTTATCTAAGTATAAACGAAACGATCATGACAAGCTCAAATGTGGCAGACAGTAAAAAGACACTTTCTTCCTCTTTTAGGAAAAAACATTCAGCAAATAATTTTTACCAACACTAAATATTATTTCTCAAGAGAAACAAATTGGGCAAGACATTAGAGAAGATTCAACTTTGCTCTTCAATCCCAAAGTTTTTAATTATAATTGAAAGAAAAAAGNCCAACCAAACAACCAAAAAAAAAAGAAACCCAATAAACCCACCAATCAAAAACTGTGTGCAAAAGGGTGGAAAGTCATGGTACAAATGTGACAAATTAAATAAAGGATTTGTCAAACAAGCATATTAAAAGTCTTCTGGAACTGCTGTGGATTAAAAATTTAGATTATGAGTTAGAAGACTGTGGATTGTGTAGAACATTTTTGCAGTCTTCTTAAGAAGATTCTCATCTAAAGAACTTCAGAAGTACAAATCTGCCCTTTCTCTGAATGTCATACACACAGGAACTCTCATATTATAAAGCATTTAAAAGTGTAGTCACATTCTTTGATGCATTTGTGGAACTGATAGTTATTGAAATGATAAGAGGATATTGGATTTCATAACTAGAACATATTGCCTTTAGAGAGAAAGATTCTCAGAAGAACATGGGCTTTTAGCCAACCCTTTGCCCCAGTCTTTTGTTGCTTTTTTTTTACTTTGTGTTTAACCACTGATACATATACACCTATACACACACCCCTATATGCACAATTAAATGATATATTGCCCAAATAAGAAAAGGTCTGTCTCTTGTTGTTATTCTAGCCATAAAAACTAGGAATATTGCACATTGAAAAAGTAGAAATAGGTCAGAACATATGAACAGTTTAGGACTTCTTACACTTTATGTATGGAGTGCCATAAGTGGTGGTTAAAGCATAGAGGTGACAAAGTAGTGGTAGCTGACTTGTTTGTATTCACCTTAAAGAATAATGTAGATACACAGAATTTATTCCAAATATATCTGTATGAGATCATATTAGTCAGCAGAAGATGCCAGTTTTTATTAGCAACTGATTTTCAGCAACATGCCATGTTAAAAAAGTAATAATTTGAAGAGTGCTTTTGTGGACAATTTTGATAGCGCAGGACAGTGTTAATCATTTGAGTTACGATATGACATACCAAATCGAAGATCTAAATTTTTGATATTAAAAGAATGGGTCAGATTCTGACAGACTTAGGATTTACTGCATACAACAAGAAACTTAATGTGAGTACCTCTCAGTATAAGAGAGAACTTGGTGGAATTGTTACATTAATTGGGCCAGTGTATTCAGTGCAGCTATTATTGAATTATTCCAGAATTATATGTACCCAGACAAAAATAAAATGAGAAGTCTTCATCTTTCAGGAAAGAAGTTAAGTACTTAAGCATTAGTGGTTTTTGACATCTCATGTACTGGCAAGGCTTAAGAATTTAAAGAAAAAATATTTATAAAGCAAGAGACAAGCTGGCATTTTGTTTTTGAAGGCCAAATAATCCCTGAATACTATTTTCCTCAATATGAAAATTTCAATTAATAGCTATTTTCTTCTCTAACAAATCACAGAATATGCCGAGTTGGAAGGGACTCATAAGGATCATTGAGTCCAGCTCCTGGACCTGCACGGAACCACTCCAAGAGTCACGCCAGGAGAGTATCCAAGTGCATTCTCCAAATGCTTCCTGAACTCAGTCTGGTTTGGTGCTGTGACTGCTCCCCCGGGGAGCCTGTCCAGTGCCTGACCACTGTCTGAGTGAAGAACCTCTTTCTAATATCCAACCTAACCTTCCCCTAACACAGCTTCAGGCCATTTCCCTGGGTCCTGTCACTGGTCACCACAGACAAGAGATCTGAGTCTGCCTCTGCTCTTCCCCTCACAAGGAAGTTCTAACTGCAGTGAGGTCTCCCCTCAGGCTACTCCAGGCTGAACAGACCAAGTGACCTCAACTGCTCCTCATACGGCTTCCCCTCAAGACCCTTCACCGTCTTTTTGGCCTCCTCTGGATACTATCTAATAGTTTAATGTCTTAGACTTTGACACCCAAAACTACCCCCAGAACTTGAGGGGAGGCTGCACCAGTGCAGAGCAGAGCAGGACAATCCCCTCCCTTGCCCGGCTGTGATGCTGTGCCTGATGCCCCCAGCACACGCTTGGCCCTCCTGCCTGCCAGAGCACTGCTGGCTCATGCTCAACTTGCCACCAACCAGGACCCCCAGGTCCCTTTCTGCAGTGCTGCTTTCAAGCATCTCATTCCCTGATCTGTCCATACATCCAGGATTGCCCTGTCTCAGGTGCAGAATCTGGCACTTTGCCTTGTTCCCTTCATATGGCTGGTGACTGCCAGTCCCCTATTGTTGAGGTCTCTCTGCAGGGCCTCCCTCTCTGTGAGGGAGTCATCAATTCCTCCCAGATTTGTATTGCCTGTGAACTTTTCCAGAATCCCTTCCAGTTGTGCTACAAAGTCATTTAAATATACGTGTTTTCTTTGAAGTCACACTGAATTAAACGTTTGGAAAATAATAAATTACCAGAAACTAGATCACCGTGAACCTGCACTGCAGTACACATACTGTGTACTTATAATGACAGATGACTAATGGAGGAGCCCAGTGCAGTGACTTTAAAGGGAATATTTTGTTTCAGTCCACTTACCCATATAAGTGAATAAACAAAGAAAATGACTGAAATTGTACATGTAATTCTGACTGATATTAACGAATCTGTAAAATATATCCTAGTTTTGAATCAGAAGCAAACAGTGAAACTTTGAAATTAGAGATTTTGATTTCTATGCGTGCCTTTGTTGGTGTCCAGACTTACTCACTGATTAATAATCTAATAGAAGCTAAATCTCTAACAACTGCGAACAAGAACAATATGCCCATTGGAAGAATACCACTTGGTTAAAATATACTCCTAAACTCTGTTTCTCAATTGTTATGTATTTTCCTTTTTTGTTACAGTATATTTTCCAAGCACTCTCTGGTGTCTCACACCTGCCAAGGTTTTGATAGACATGACAGTTTTTTTGGATGAGTTTGAAATTTCTATGTCTGAAATATTTGTCTCCTCACAATCTAACTGCTCATTTGAAAAGCTACATAAGCACACATTATTTCTTTAATTAAAATTTTCTGCAATTTATTAACCCTAGATTAACTGATTGATTGATTGATTTCAGGAATTGATTAAATGGCTTCTTTCAAAGGAAAAAAAATGGTTTCTAACTAAAACAGAATTCAGCACTTTGAAGTATTTCATTCAGGCTAGTACATGAAAAATAAGCCAATGCAGAAGAATATAATTTTCGATAATATTTAATGAAAGTGTTAATAATCTGAAATGTCTGAAATGTTTATGATTAGGCATTTTTTATAATGCATAAATTTTGACCATATGTTATTGGATAAGGCTTGTGTAGCCAAGTACTCAAGTGTGCCCTCTTTTATTTGATTTCCTATTTTGTTCCATCTCCAAGAAGGAAACAAAACTGGTTTTTTATGGTTCAAAAGGGTAAATTTGTGTCTTCTATTTAAATAAATACAAAAAGCAAGCCTCTATATTTAAAGACCTATTTTGTGAAGATCCACATGATAATCCTTATTCAGCAACCTATTTAATTATTAAAGCTTTTTGGGTTTTTCTAAATCTTGTGCTGCAAGTACAAAATAAGTTAATCTGACTTCTTCATTAAGTATACAAATTCATAGATGAATGCATTTAAATATGTGATCAAAATTGAAACGAAGTATTTAATTGAAGACAAACCTTTCTCCTCTTGAAAATGGAGAACATATTTGGAATTCATTGTATGTTCTGAAGCAGGAAGTTTTGAAGGAAGTGACAGCAAGAAAATCTAATTCCTTGACCATTTTCATGCATCAAATGATATATTACATTTTTGTGGTTTTTTTCTCCAGTTCCTTACTGTCCATTACCATTTATCTTTCATATTAACAATAGTACTAGACATATTAACATCTCCATTTTAATATATTCAGTTGAGGTAATAACATAATTTGTCCTTCGACATCCCTGTCTTGCTACAGAACAAAATAATTCTTTTTGAAACTACAATAAAATAAGACCTGTCACTCTGTGCTTTTTAATATTCTCAAACAAAGTACACTTTTTGTGGTGGTATAACTTATATCAAAACTTTCCGGCATAAAAAAGGAGGCAGAGTCGGAAATGAGGTATCCCAAAGCAGTTATTACAGCTTCTGCCTCCAAAAAACTCATAAAAACCAGGTGAGCACTGGAGAAGTTCTGTTTTCTGCTTCCGGTGGACTGACAAGACGTGCCTTTCCTCTCCCCCCTTGCCCCGTGCTGGTGCAGGGGGGGGAGGGGGGGGGAAGAGGAGAAGGAGCCCAGACCCATCTTCCAGTTTCGCGTGGTAACATTGTGCGGGAGGTAACAGTAACAGTGTTGCTCGGCTCCGCTCCGAGCTGAAAGAGGCTTTCATTCTGCTGCTCCAGTGAGGGAGCCTGGCCTTTCAGTTTCTCATGGCAGCTTCTGCAGGCAGGGACTGAGACAGTTTTGCTCGGTTCCGTTCTGAACTAAGAGAGAGCCTTTACTTTTGCTGCTCTCGGCCAAGGAGCCTCGCTGGCTGCACTCTGTCTGGCTCGGGCCGGGCCGATTTTCTCGCGGCGGGGAAGGGGCTGGGCCGGCCTCGTGGTGCCTGGATGCACCTTGGCCGGGGAGCCCCACGGCTCGGCATGAGAAAAGGGCTCGGACAGTTC
>VZTZ01007956.1:0-21190 GCA_013400955.1 Drymodes brunneopygia | reverse complement strand
GGGGGGAAGAGTGTTCTAAAGAGGTTTTGTTCTGATTCCTAATTATCATTATTACTTATTTTAAGTCTGTTAATAAATTTCTTTTTATATTCTTTAAAGTATAAACCCACCTTGCCTACTCTTAATCCTTATCTGACAACAAAATCAAGCGATTTTAGTAGATGTACTAGCGTTTAGCCAAAAAACTGCTACAATTAGTATTTCTACCTAATTTTCAATTCCCCAAACCTCTAAACCCATAACACTTTTAGAAGCCAGAATAAATTCTAGTGTCAAATACAAGATGGCTATTCGCACTGAAAATATTAATTCACAACTTTATAATACCAAAATCCTTTTAGGTGTAACTGTCTCATAGCTTTTCTTGCATGGTAAAATGCACATGGAAGTATGTATTTTGGAAAAAAAGGAAGGTTTTGAAGATGAAGACTTCAGATAAAGAGATGTGAATTCTGTAGACAATATGCTTTCAGGTTTGAATGGACATGTCTCTAGAAATGGGAATACTCCTGGGTCTGTGCTTTGTAGACAGTTGCAGCAGCAAGAAACCCCCAAAAATTTCTGATCAATCCAGCCAAAAGCAAAAAAACAATCACTTAAAAGGTTTATCAAAAGACTCATGTTCTTACATTTTGGTGGAATTTTACTGTCATTTTAATTAACTTATTTTAAGAATGTTCATACTTTGTATATGTGTGTTATTCTATGCAGACGTCCTACAAGATAACAATATGAAAGAAAAAAAACGGTTAGACAGATCAAAAATTCTTTTTATTCATAAGGGAGTGGTCCTGAAATATTTCCCTTGGCTTTCATAGATCTTGACCTTTTCATTAGAGCTGCAAAGAAATATGGATTCATGCCTGGGGTACTGTCTTCCTCACTGTGCTGAAAAATCTATCCATTGCCTTTGCTGCTGTTCATGGCTTTCCTAATTTGCAGCTGGCTAAATGCTAGTCAGATTTATCCATAGTTTGTCACAGTGATTGGAAACAACAGATTGAAAAATGGCTCATTCCATTTTACTGATGGTGCTCATAACATAATCATCAACATAAAATGTCAAATTCTCACAGGACGTAGTACTTTAACATGCTTGTTGTGACCAGCCTTTCCCACATATGAAATAGAAGTAGCATTTACAAATCTATTTCTTTTTTGAAAAAAATCAAATCGTTTTAAGCCAGGCTTCTGTCTTCCAGGGGTATGCTTATAATTTGGAATATGATTTTCACAGCACAGAAAGAATTAGATAAACGGAGCTCTGATGCTAGAAAAAGCCATAGGCAACTGCAAGAGGAAACTGAAGAGCTTTTCATATCGAGAGAAACTGGACAACAAGATCTAATATTTATGATTTAATAGCCAGGAAGAACTGGATGGGAGCAGAGAGAATAAGAACTTTGTTTTTTTTTTTCATTTGTAACCCGAATTTTAGGGGAAAGGAGCAGACAGGATACATTAAAGGGTTTTTTTGTACTTGCATTATCCCTGCCCTATTCACCTGGGCAATATACTTTGAAAAAAAGTGTCTTTGATTAAATTTTTTTTGGTAGAAAGCTCGAAGTTTGAAGTACCCAAGAAACATTACCTAGGATTTCAGGTACTAGTCTTGCAAAACAATTTTATTTTCTTATCTACAAACACCATCTATCTCAAAAAGAGATGCAAACCCAGTGGACAACAGTAAGCTTCACAGTTCCAAAAACTGTTTCTTTTTGAATACCAGTATAGATTATAAACTTCTGGATATATTCCTCTCTGTTCTTTTCCCTTTTTTATCCTGATGCACTTGATTAACAATTCAATACAATGTGACATCTCTGTAGCAGGCTTACAAATTTATTTTAGTCAAAAATCATAATTTAAGGTTCTCTGTAGCAAATTATGGTTTCCCTCTTGTAATAAATGCTTTGTTTGAAAACAAAGTTTCTGCAACCTATTATTTTATAATATCCTCTAGTAATTCTGCTTAAAAGTTATTTCTTTTCATCTCGTTTAGCCTCCTTGTTCAGCTTCAGTCAATAGTGACTTAAGTGGCTTTCAGATCAAATTACATTTTTAGCTTCTATCTGATGTCTTCCAAAGGAGGCTTTCAATTCCTTATTCAAATAATTACATATTGGGTTAAAAATTTATCTCTGGGTCATCTGTGTTATTTACTTGTATTTCAGACAAAATCTGAGGACCTACTCAACCGAAATCTTTCCGACTAGGAAAGCTGCATGAATTTTCATCGTAAGTTTCCCTGCTGCTGTTAAGACAGTTTTCAAGAAATGCTTTTATAAATCCCCTTCCATGACTCATTACTTTTGTAAGGGATCTCTCAGTGACAATTTCTTGTATATGCATAGGCTGATGTGAATAACTAACAGTGAAGATGGATTTGGGGAGATGAGCATGAAGAGGTTTTATGATGGATTTCTATGTGTTGGCTTTATCTGTGAATGAATTCTTACTCTCAGTTCACTTAGATGATAGCAATTAGGAGTAGATATTTTAGTACGAAACACCTTCTTTGTTCCCAGTTAATTTCACAGATATATTTTACACAGAAAAAATGAAATGTTCGAGTAAGAGAGCTGTATGTGAAATAACACGGGTACATGTGCAACAAGCAGAAAACTACTATGTGCATTAATCAATCATTTGACTATCAATTAACAAACTATTAGTTTTCTATTGCTCATTGTGTAGTTCATAATTTAATAGAGCTTCAGCAAACTGGTCTATTTTTATTACTCAGCCTTTCTGAAACTGTTATATTAATTAAACTATTTTTGAGAATATTTGGGAAGAGTCTGTGATAAGGCAAAATAAAATTACTTTTTTTTTTGGAGGCAGCTGCTATGAGTACCTTGCAGTCTGTCAGCAAGGAAAGTATAATTTAAGTGTGCTTAAAATAGCCAAAGATTTCTATCGGGTCTTAGTTACAGCTCATGCTGTTGTTTTTTAACATTGGAATGTCTCAGACTGGTGTCAGGAATTAATTGTGTTACACTGTAAGTACAAACACTATTTCTGAAGGATTTCAGTTACTTCTCTGAAGTAGTCTAGAAGTAAAATGAAAGAGATGTGATTGTTTCAGAACTGGAGTGGTAATAAAGACAAATTTATCCTTTTTCACTCACTTTTGGTCTTTGACATTTTGCACTGTTATGGGAAATGCTCTTCATATAAAAACAAAAGAACACCTTTGGATGTAGTGGAATCTTTCAAATAAAGGAAAGAGAGTCTTTTAAGCCTGATGAAAAAGTAATGCTTTGTCCTTGTTTCTTTCTTCCCATTTTCATGAAAAATAGGTGAAAACTGTAAATAAATTTTGATTTCAATTCAGGTAAAAGCTGCACTTGAAAAGCAGTTGCTGTTGAGTTTGCACTTCCATTCTTGAGCCTCTAATAGGCACACTAATATTTTATCAGACCACTTAATAGCAAGGCTTTTTTCCACTTGGGAAGGCAGGCCAACAGCTGCTTCTGCAACTTATGTTTTTGCTTTTTCTAGGCTGGAGAGGCTTTTATCCAACATGGTTGACTCGTCACCTTTTCAGTTGAGTGCATCTTTTCCATAACCTTCAGACTTTCTGACAATTCACATGCTTCATTTAAGTGTTCTCTAAATGCAGTTTCCTCCCTTCCTCCCAAAAATTATTATTTTGGTTTTTGATTAATGGTATCTGAATTACATTTGTGCACTAATTCTGTTTTTTTCTGCAAATCTTAGTGAAAAATCATAGAACATAAACACCAGCAGAAAAGGACCTCAAAAGATCATCTCATCCAACCTTATAAAAACTCAAAACCAACATAAACCTCCTCAGTTTAAGGTCTGACAGTTATTAGCATATTACAATAAGTCATCCACAATGATTGAACAATAACTATGCAGTAGACAAATTTTTATGGATTAAGATCGCAGATCTCAACATCTCCGATCTCACTGAGTACTGTTCTGTTAAGAGATCAGTGTAAATATTGCATCTTTCAAAATAAATTGCAATCTTAAAACTACACAGATGTGTGAAATGAAATCAGAGAAAACGACAATATAAATATATGAGGAATTCTGTTGAATTTTTAATTTTTTTAAAAAGATGCTTAAACACTTCATACAAAATACAAAATAATGGTATCTGTAGGGACAATATTTTGCTTTTGATATCATGAATTTAAAAATCTCTGAAGGAGTCCACTCTAAAGTCATTTATGCCTTTGCAGGCATGCTCACTGTGGGAATTACTTTTTTTCCTTCTGGGACAGGGCTGGAGAATGGACAGTTATTCTTATGCAGTGTAAGAGTCTTCAGTACTCAAGAATTCAAACAAATATTTTGGAGCAACTTTTTTTTAAAAAAGCCTGATTCATAGCTTTTTCTCATTCTTAAAGATATCTTCGACATACAAGTGGGACATCAACAAAAAAACCAGGAATCTGAATCGAATTAGTTTGACCAGAGCACTTCACACAGGGATGAATAAGCATAAACACAGGTAGAGATTTTTCAAAGCAAAATAGATGTAAGGTACATTCTTCAGAATTATCATAGGTTAGACCTCTGAGTTACTGCACAGCCACTCTACAGATTCTGTCTGTCTGAAATTATAATGGTGGAAAGCTAAAAATATAATACAAGTCACAACTCCAGGGAATATACCTAAAATGTTCTAGTAAATTTAGTGTTGAAAAACAAAATACTCTATTCTTTGCCTTAGGCTTAGTCTACATCATGAAGATAGTGCACCAAGAAATTTTTGGTTATTGCAAAATATAATAGTTCCAGTTTAATTTTTTCTCCCCTTACCCTTAAAGCAAAGAGCTAGTAGGCACAATAAGCTGTTTTCGTGGCTGAATGACTTTCAATTCTAACAAAAGCAGTCTTTGAGCATTTTAGTAAAAATATTACTAACTCCTACAAATGACTGATTGACTAACTTTAATACCAAAGTTGTTATCCTAAGCTTACATTCAAGAGATAGAGCTCTAATTGTGAGAGTCATGACAGTTTCACTTTATACTGTCAGTTAAGACTTTCTCTCTATACCATGATAATAGCAAATTCCAGTTCCAGAGTTTTTTATTAAAAAGCTTTAAGGCAATTTTCTGCAACAGGTCCTCAATAATCTCATGACATGGCCCTTCAGGAGCTGAGAGCAATGAAAATGTTGTCAAGATGGAAAACCTGCAGATTAACTAACAAAGCACCACCAACAGTTGTGCTGAGACCTCATATATTACAAATATATACTAAGAAAAAAACTAAGATCAAACTTGCAGAGGTCATATTTTGAAATTTTCTTTACATTGCTAAGGTTAATACGGAGAGATAATATAGAAATGCTTTGGTCTCTGGGATTGTACAGGTATAGCTATGAAAAAATCATTTACCCACAACCTTTTATTTCTACAATATTTTAGGGGCTTAGAATAGAAAGTGCCTCTGATGGCTGAGCAACAATATTTAGTAAATATTGGCAATTGTTGAAAATATTGAAAAAATCTACTCTGAATAAAACCAAAGCTTGTGGTTTTGTTTTTGTTTTATTTTTTAGAATTACTTTTATAATAAAGGAAATAATTACTTTCCTTTGCTGATGAACTCTGTTTGATAGCAGTAGGTAGTCCAAACCTCTATACTTCATTAATAAGAAGAGCTCCTGGCACTACTGACTTTATTAAAAAGAAAAGTAGGAATAGAGCAATATCTGTATTAAGAATTTCCCCTTTCACTTGTTTGCTTTTGAAAGACAGTCTTTAATTCATTATTTTAAATCTTCAAAGGAATTTGGATAAAAGCATACTCAAAAATTAGGACCTAGTCCCCTGGAGCTTTTTCCAAAAGTCAGTTTTAGTATTGGCAGTATTCCTGTTAACTTTACAGATGAGAAAGGGACAAAAAGGGGTGTGAAATGACTTACCATGAACTGCCAAGTCTTGCACCAACCTATCCAGTGGCAAAGCTAGATAGATACAGAAACACAATGCTGTGGGGAGGGATTAATATTCTTTCCCCCTCCGTTTTGCCTATGCACTATTCTGTATTCAATCATTTATGCTATTATTCCTAAACTCTTGAATCATGACAATATCTATTTACTGAGACAAATCTTCATTTGCTAAATTTTAAAATTTGTTATTTTTTTCTATTACTCCTTGTAACAGCATTGTGATATCTTTGTCACAATGAGAATGAAAATTCTTCCTTACATTTTATTTGGGTTTACTAAATATAGTCTCCTCATACTACAGTAATATTTTATAATGAACATGTGCTTTTCCATTTTCAAATGATATTCATTACTTCTGTTGCATTCATTAGTTTGACTCCCCATGTAGATCACTTTTAATACAGTGACATGATATCTGGAATAATTTGTTTCCTACCTTTTATGTAACAGATGAGAAAAATAACAATGAATTTGCATTTATTGTCCCTTTGCCAGTGTGTTAACTGTTATCAGTGAAGGACATTATTCTTTTCCATAAGAACAGGTCTGAAGAGACAAGTAGGAAAATATTGCACTATGAAAGAACTTGCTCTGTAAATTAAAGTTGATAAAGTTTTTCCAAGATTTTTGTTCAGTGACCTTGACATAAAGAAATAGCTCTTGTTCTAGTGTATCTCCCAAGTGTAGGCTTCTTTGCTCACAACAAAAATCACAAGCATGCTTTTTCTATGGAGTAGAGTGCAGGTCAGTGGAGGGATGAAGCTCCTCTGTATTTTCTTATGCCAGGAAGCTGCACAATGTGGAGGACCAGAAGTATTACACTTGTGAAGATTCACAGGAGAGACCACATAGAGTGAAGGCAGTTTTTTCTCCTCCCTACAATATGTCAATTACTTCAAGTGTGTATGAGACTCTTTTCCAAAGGTGATGATAGTTTATACCTGCCCTGAAGTTCAATTGTGATCAGAAAGAAAATGAAAAGAATGTCAGAGTTCAATCTTTAGTATTTTCACGGAGCAGTAGAATGGTTTTATATTTTCAAAGACAGAGGTTAATCCAGTTTTCCTATTCTTAGCTACCTGATTTCACCACACACACAGAGAAACATATATGTATATATAAAGGGTTTTTTCTTTGATGTTTTTCTTGTCCAGGAGAACTGATCTATATAAAAGTAAACAGACCAATACACTTTTCTGTACTAAAAATAGCAAAAACTATAAGCCAGAGAGAGAGCTGGAAGAAAAGCACTTTCCAAATCTGTAACCTCCCTTCTCTCAGTAGTTTTAACACTCTAAGTAGCATAGCAAAGATAAATAGAACTGTGTAAAAATTAAAAGAAAATCAATTTTCTTAAAGCAGAATAAAACCTATTAAAATATTCTGGTCAAGCAAACTATTATAGATAAGATATGAACAACCTTATCAACTCACTGAGTTGAAACATATTAATAAATGATATATAGACTTCTAAAGCCAAAGTTGATTAAGGCCATTTCATCCATTAAATAATTTTCTCCTATTAATAGGATTCTTTTTTTTTTTTTAAAATGACCAGTTAAATTATGTGCTTTTGTATTATTGGTAATTAGAGTACTGAGAAGTTATTCATATAATAATATTTAGATAAAACAGTTCATTAGTTCACACAAAGTTAGCATCCAATAATATGTCCCATTGAGCAATTCACAGCAATTTTCACCCTTATAAATTCTCTTTCTAGGGAAAACTGTTTGAGATATTTATTCTTTCAAAAATTTCAGGACAATTCAGCTTTTGTGTATAAGCTCAGTATTTCGAATAAAAACTAAACTAATGAAGGCACAAAAATCAGTTTTACATTGAATTACTTTGGTTTTTAATTAATTTCTTTACGTATATTTTAAAAGGCTGTTTGCCTTAGTGTCTTTTCTTCTTTCTCTGAGAAGTTATGAAATTGATAACAGGAAAATGATACATTGCATTTATTTCCTATTAAACAGACTCCTAGAATTTGCTAGAATGATAATCCTTGTACATGCTGCTTCTCATTTTCAATTGTCTTGTTCCACGGCCATTTTGTTCAATATCTAGAGGGGGAGTACTTGTGAACCTTGCTTTTCAATGCAACACAGTAGTAGACTTGGTCAACTATCTGGAGACTAAATTAATTCAAAAGTTTCCTCTGTCTGTGCATCCAAATAATAGCGAAGTAGCACATATGGTTTAAAATACTGGGCACTTCTGAATGAAAATGCAGAGCAAGAACTATTTTTCAGATTTAGTTTTGAACAGAGAATTACTTTGGAATCTTATCAAATTTGTAAGGAAAACTAGACATTAATATTTCAACCTTTGGACAATTCAAACAGCTTAAATTTTGAGAGCAGTGTGTTCCAATCTTCCTAATTAAAATTTACCAAAGGCTCTTTTCTGTCTGTGTCTAGCAATTTCATTCCTGAATATCCATGTTTGAAATTTTTCTTTCTTCTACTCTTGGTGGTGGTGAAGACAAATTGTTTTATGAAAAATGTGGAAAAGGAAAATAGTTTTCCTAAGAATGACAGTTTTATACTTCTTCAAAGCCTAAAGTCATTGCTATACAGTGCTTTGTTTTTCTTGGTGCCCTTGTGAAAACAACAAAACTATCAGCAAATCATTAATTACATCTTAAAAGAGAACTGTGAAGGAATAAATGTTTCCTGTGCTGCTGACAAGTAACAACTGACACAAAGAGGCCTTGTGGGTTGATTTATTTCTGTGAAGAGTCTTTCATAACACAGTTGCTAATATATTTTTTGTTTTACCTCACTTCTGTGATGTCTCATTTCCTCTTTATATTTTTAGATAAAGAGGGTTTTTTTAAGTATCATCCAATCAAAATGTAATAAGGGACAGTATAAATCATGGAGGAGATATAATAACTTTATAGGCTATCAGACTGACTGGTCAAGGATTTGCTTTATTTACTGCTACTCAAGAATAACACAGGTGGAAAAGAATATATATTTCATACTTAAAAAAATCCCATGTTATTCTTTGAGAAGGGGAGGAGGGGAATTTTTCAAACAATGGCTAGTTTTGTGAGAACAACTTTATGCACTTTTTTTTCCATCAAAATTACCAAAAGTTGACAGTGTCTGTTCTGAAGAGTATGCTCATTCTATTACTGCATTTTCAAGGCATAAAGCTCTAAGTAGTTTCTGAGACAACTGTCAATATTCCATCAGGAAAGATCTTTTCAGAAAGTTTAGTAGCCATTAAATCACCAAAGCAGTTCTTGTGGTTTGAGGTTTGAGAAACCGGGCAGAAACACCAATTGTGTAGTGGTTTTAATTCGCTTATTCAAGTTTCTGGCTAAATGCCAGCACACTTACTAAAATTTACCTGATTCTTGTTGGGAGATAGGGATTAATAGTAGGCAGAGTAGGCTCACACTTTAAGGGATATAAAGAGAATTTATTAAGAGACTTAAAAAAAGAAAATAATAAAAACCAGGAATCAGAATAAAACCTTTAGAACCCTTCTTCCCCCCCACACCTCCCACTGACCATACAAAAGACAACACTTCAACTTTTAATTAGTTTACCACTTCTGGAATAGTTTTTTCTCAGTTCATGTAAGGAGACAAGTTTTCTCTTGCTTTACTATATTGATTTCCCCCATAAGAAATAAAGTGCTTATGGTTTTCAGCCTCAATACAAGCAGCTGCCCAGAAGGAAAAGATCTGCTTGTTTTGGAAAATCCCTCCCACTTTAGTACCTTTCCCAGGACTACTACAGTATGATGGTCACTGAGGTACTCTTTTGAGGATGAACATTTCTATTGCAGCGGCAACAAAATCCCCTTTTTCTCATTATCGGTAACATAAGTCTTCTTCTATTATTCCTGGGGCAAGGAATCTTTACACAGGAGTCTTAGTCCACTGGCTGTAGCTAGAAGATTACATCCCCCGCTTTTTCACTCCTTTAGACCATTGTTCATATATTACAGCATATATTATAGCTGAATTTATCAACATGTCTTTACAACAGAAGTTTCAGCCTTAAAGTTTAAACACTCCTCATCTCCTCCTTCTCTGGATATAGGCCTTGCTTCATTCATTATCTGGGAGTCTTTATGTTGTACCTTTTGCAGGTGTCTTCAACTTTTCTCTTTCTGTGTGGGGGAAAACAGATGTTTTCAAGTCCTGTCTTGGTATTGAAAAGGTTAATTTGTCTCTCAGTTAGGCGATGGTCACATGACCCCTGCCCGTGCTGTTTGAGTGTAACATTCCCAGTGCCCAAACTGAGGGAGAAGAGCCCGTCTGTGCTGTTCTCCATCCAAGCTGCATCTGAGTCACGGGGGGCCTGGCCCGAACCTTCTCCCACGCTGGGCCGCATGCAGAGCTGGCCCGGTCCAGCCCATCAGGGCCGGCGGGGCTGCGCCTGAGCTGCAGGGGCCGACCTGAGCCCTCTCCCACCCTGGACCGTGCGTGGAGCTGGTGCGGGCACGGCCAGGTGGAGCAGGATTGGCAAGGCAGAGTCACCTCGGCCTGGGGCAACAAAATGAAGCCCCTCTCGGCTCGAGCGGAGCTGAATGGAGCCAACCTGTCTCTCTCTCTCTCTTGCTTGCAGCTGCCATGAGGGACTGAAAGGCTGACCCAGGCCACCCCACTTCCCCCTCCCCTTCGCTCCATGTCGGCCGACAGCCAAGCCGCATGGCCTGGTCAGACCTCACCATAGGCACGGAGGGGAGAGAGCGACATCTTTCTCTCAGCTAGCTGGAAGTCTAAAAGAGGTAGTCTTTAGCTTCTTTCTTGGTTTTATGAGTTCTGGAGGCAGAAACTGTAATACCTCCTTTTGGGTACCTCATTTCCTGCTCCACCTCCATCTTTCTGTACTGGAAATCCCAACCAAGGCTACTCCATGACAGCAGTATATGACGTATAATGAGTAAATGTACTGTACGCTTAAATGATTTAGGTCTGAAACTGCTTCTGCAATTGCCTGGGACTCTTTTCTGTTTGTTTGTTCACCTGATATATAGGAGTGCAATAAGTGGTCAATCAATACATAACTGATACATGGTTTGGAGACTCATTAATGGTAAAAAGAGTAAAAAATTTCAGTATGATGAAGCTATTATTTCTATAAATGCTAAAAAAAATAATTTTTTTGCTGTCAAAAATCATCAACTCTAGCTCCTGTATTAAGCTTCTTGGGATGCAGTCATGCTCATGCTAAACCTCCATTTTATTTAATTTGAATTTTTTTCCCCTAGAAGTTAGATGCTTGGGACCTTTTCTGGAAAACAGTGTTTAAAGAGATAGTTCAAGGTATTTAAAGAAATGTGAAGAGGGCATACATGATTAATGAAGTTTATTGTAACTTCCTACTTTAAGAAAAAAGATTATAAAGCACACATCAAAATGCAAAGCTTGCTGATAGATCAACGTCTTATCCTTTTAAGCCTGACCAGGAATTTTAAAATCATTTGTCTTGGGTAAGAATTTCTCTGTCTAAGATATTACATTTTTTGTGTAGTCTTGCAGTTAGAATGGGCTGTAAAGCACAGCATATTATTTGATGTCTCTGGTTTCTTACTGTCTTCATCATCTATTAGCTGGAGAAGTCAAGCCCCATTCTGTTCCTAAGCTTGTCCATTATTTCATGTTTCTTCGTATATATATATATAGGTATATATTCTGCTCCATGACACCACATGCCAAAGAGGCCTTGTAGCCCTAACATGCAATTAGCTGGCAAAGAGGTTGGAGGTGTCATTGCCTCCACAAGTGACAAGATGACGTATCACATTCACCATGTGAATCTAAATTAAATTCATATGCCCTCACATGTCACCAGAAGGGTGTGAGAGAGTTCAGAAGTCTGGAAGGGAACGTGTAGAACAATAGCTCTTTCTGTTTTATGACTGGCTTGTTTATTTAAATAAAAAAGACTTGTGAAAATTTCTGTTATATTTTTTACTTGTTTCTTTGAATGCTTTTCCATAAGTATGAAAGAAAACCTTTTTCTTTTTTCTGGAAACTTTCACAATGAAGAGGTGAGACCTATTCACAGTTCAGACATGTTGTAAGTAGTTCTAATTTTACCATTACAGTGCAGGCCGTATTACAGACATTGTGCAACATAGAGTGAAGTTTTTTGTCTGCCCTGTGACATTTCCATTTCATGCAATTTGGTTTTAGGTCCCTTTACAGTGCAGGCATATAGCCTTGGCTGTTAGGAATCATGATTGCCTACACAAAAAGAAAAAAGAATCCACCAGATCATGTTATTGTGGCCAATATCATCATCAATAACAACACTAGATAACTCTGAAGTATACTCTAAGACTTCTAGAAGGAGTACAAATGATGTATAAATTATTATAAATAAAAATAAAAAGGGAAACAAAGACTTTTAGATCTATTTCTTATTCTGCTACCGATACAGAAGATTTTGGACAAAACTTTTTAAGATTGGCTATGATCTGAAAGAGAGACTAAGAAAAAGAAATAATTGCAGTATTGAACTCTGTCATCACTAACAACTGATAAAAATACAGGCTTATAGAGTTAGGAAAGGAAATGAACATTCACCTTGTCACTCCTTGATGGACCTCTGTTCCTGTGCATGTGGGTCTGGATAAAATAGATTTGAATGTAATGGTCTCTGTGTATCATTATACAGATCTGGCTTTGTTTTTCAATGTAAAATATGTTTAACTGACTCCTACTAGTATTAAAAACCCAGTAATTTCAAAGTTATGACATATATAAGAAGGTTATGAATTTGCTAAGGTAAGTATCCTATAGATTCACCCACTTCTTGGAATTTGCTCTATATAATATAAAATATTAAAAATTATATTTAATTTAAATATTACAACTTGTGAACTTGAACATACACCACACATTGTTTTCCTGGATGCGAAAGGCAGGCAGGACCATTGTGATTACTTTTCTAATCTCTGTAATGTAACCATCAATTCTTGCCCCAAAACTAGTTCATAGATAAAAGTATAACTGTGAAAAAAAAGACATTTATCTTCATTCAAGCTTGCTGGTTCCACCCTATGTGGAGACTGCTTTGAGAATTAGAAAATGGTATCATCGTGACTGCAGCTAGCTCAAACATATGTTGTGACTGCATAGAGATAGACAAGATGTATGTCAAATACAAGCAAGAAGACATCGTGTATAGTGGAACTCTCTATATTCTTCAATCTGTTATTCTTGGTCCGTCTTCAATTCATCCCTGCAACTGACTCCACCACCTCTCAGCAAGAGGGAAGGATGGCGGCTGTCATTAGATTTATGATTTTAGATAATTTTTCCAGATGGTGCACAGTAAGCTGAACAAAAATTCTTACAGTACAGCTGAATGGCTGAACGGGAGAACCACACAGACATGCTGAGATCACTCCAAAGGAGCAAGTTTCAGAACTGGTACAGTTAGAGTGATAATCATGATAAATTAGGTGCATGTGAGTTTGGCTATTCCTTCAAGGAATGATTATGTGATGGTATAACAGTTCAGGACAAAGAACAATCCACAGATACAAGAAAAATTACAGGACATCTGAAGATAAAAGAGAGTATCAAAATTTTATTTGAAACTTTTGAATTTTAGGCCATGACTATTAAATTTCTATGGCTTTTTAGTTCTGTGTTTTTGAGGTATGGTCTCTGTTTTTTGTTGGCTTGTTTGTTTGGTTCTTTAGCACTAAAAAAAGTAATTTAGTATTGTAGGTATTCCCCAGGGCTAAAATTAACTCTGGTATTTGCATGCCTTTATCATGGACAACTGGAATCTGCAATTTCTTTGTTGTCCGATGTAAAACAAGTAGATTTACATAATTTCTGTTTGGAAAGCATACAATTTTATTTTGTTTGTTCATATAAAGCCTGAGAAAACTTAGTAGTTTCAGTTTGAGGTATATACATGTGTCTTTTAGACTAGCATGAGGAAAAAAATTCCTTTCAAGTACGATTTCCTGCATTCTTTACCTCTTGTCATTTTAAAGACAATGTGCTGCATTGCTCAGCAGCATCATTGCATGCAGAAATAGCTGGCAGTACAAACAAAATATACAAAGAACAAATGAGATAAAACAACTCTACATCCCTGAGCAGATTGTAGAAGGAGGTTGTAGGCAGGTAGAATATTTCAGAGATTATAATCCAGTAAGCAAGAAATAGCTTTAGTGTCATAGATTGTCAAAATTCTGCAAAGAAGGATTTTTCAAAGTAAATACAGATTCCAAATATTTATAATGGTCTGATCAGTCTCGTTGCTGAGGAACTGTGTTGGCAGTGTGGCAGGAAACTAATCAAGTTTATTTGTATTTTGAAAGCTATTTAAATTTTGGAGAGTAAGCAAATTATGGTGAGATCTACACTGTGGAAAACACTCTGACTAGATCTACTCATAGGTATTTCCCCAGCCTTTTTTCTAAGAAAGTACTGACTGATGCTTAATTTTTTGTGGCCCAGTTCACCTGGAAAGAAGATTGCTTTTCTTCCCCATCTTAATTCTTTAGATTTTTAAAGCTTTGTTTTTTCAGGTCCAAAACAAAAAACCTAAGAAAAGACCCTTCATCTGTGAATTCAATTAACAAGCTGAAATGCTATGTAGCTGTTTCACTTTAAACCAAGAAGGGGAAACAGTACTTTTTTTTCCTACTCATCTCAGCTTTTGATTGCCCTTATTGTTCAAATACTACTACAGTTATCACCAAATGCTAAAAAATAAAAAAATGTGTAATTTCTTCACAACACTGATGATTTTTGTTTCCTCACACTGTTCACCACACTTTCCACAGTTGAGATACCGAGAGTTAAATGGTAAAAATCCAGTCACAGGACAAAAAACAAAAAAAACCTGAACCAAACCAAATCAAACCAAACAACAAAAAATCACAAACCAGTGACAAATCTGAAATCAAAATCACATATTAGCAAATGATAATTTAATCCTAGAAAATCTATAATAATGTCATTTAGGCATATTTTCTACTGAAAGGGACCCGATTCCATCTTCTTTATACCATTCCTTCAGGTATCCATTTATATGGATCGATAAGATCCCCCTGAGGCTTTCTTTCTCCAGGTAGAACAGTCCTAGCTCCCTCAGCTTTTCCTCATAGGAGAGAATTTCCAGTTCCTTAATCATCTTCCTGTTTGCTGGCATCTCTGTACTATGCCCGTATCGGTCTTACACTTGAGAATCAAGAGCCGAACCCAAAGGTCAAGATGTGGCTTCACCAGTACTGAGTAGAAGGAAAGCTTCATCTCCTTCAACCTGCTGTCAACACTCCTAAATTATGCAGCCTAGGATACCATCCTTCTTTTCCATGAAGGTAAATTGCAGATTGTTTGACTGGGTGTCCACCAGGACCCCAGATCCTTTTCTGCAAATCTGTTCCCCAGAATACCAGACCTCAGAATATTGCATTGGGTGGCTCCTCCCCAGATGTCGGTGTTTGCACTTCCCTTTGCTCAATTACAGGACTTTTTTGCCATCCAAACAACAGCATTAAATCAAGTACAGACATCAAGACAAGTTATGAAATCAGAAGAGGGACTTGCATGTTCAGAAGATTATTTGTTTCCAACTATTCTACAAATAGTAATAGCATCTAAACCCATGTGTTTTCACAGATGCCTTGGAAATGAGTTCTGTGCTAAATCCATTCTGAGGCCTCCCTGTTAGAACTTTTTTCATGATCTTTTCAAATTTTTTTGATTTTTCTTCCCTAAACTAAGGTTACAGCTTTTGTTCATGTGGACCCAGCTACCTTTTTCTTGCAATCTTATGCTCCATGTGACCCTTTAAAGAACAGCTTTTGACTTGGACAGGCTGTGTTTGAATGTATGGCTGTTTAAATAATACATGTCTCCCAGTTTAGTTCAACGATACAAGCCTTCTCTCACTTGGAATTTTCTGCTGAATTTTGATCTTAAAACTTAAATGTGTAATTCCAGCACTTTATTGCTAGCACTTCAGCACTTCCTGTCAGAATAAATGTATCTAATGGAGCAAACCATGTAGAAAATAACTTCTAGCATTTTTTTCATTATTGAAACAAATATAAATCATTCCAGTGCTCAGCCCCAAGCAGAGATGATATCTGCCTTTAAAAATAGCTACTTCAAAGAAGTCCAGAACCAATTTGCATAAACCAGTTGTCAGATTGTTTATGTTTAGTTCAAGGAAAAGAAAATTAGTTGTAAAATGTCATGTAGGGAATTTGTTTATAAGACGTCCACGGGGATGAACAACTTCATAACTTCAATTTTACAGAGAATGGTTCAAAGGACAAATTTCAAAATAATGTTTCTACTCCCACTAGGATTAAGTACATGGACACATCTCAATGGAGTAGAAATTTCTTTTGTTTGTTTAAATTTTGCTAATAAGATGTCTCCAGAAGGAGTGCATATTTAGTGTAATTAGACAGTGGGATCCTGTGGTGGTAAGTGGAACACATAGCAGAGGAAAAGTCTGTTTCAAGGTGTTGAATCAGAAGCATATATCAGATATGTACTGTTGGGATCGTTTCTCTAGGAGAAAGATCCAGGGGAGCTTTAGATCATAACACCTCTTGGTGGATCAGTCCACCTGGAGGAAAACTTCCCCCGGGCCAGGAAGAGACGGTGGTTTGACCCAAACTACAGTTACACCCATGTTAATGTTCATTGGTTTAGTTATCTGTCAGTGACATGTCAATCTTGTCCCTGGTTCTAGAATATTCTTAGCTACTCGGTTCGTGATTTGTTGTTCACCCTTATCTCCTCCCCTCCTCCTCTCTCAATGGTTGTTAACCCTTAAACCCTCCCTAACTCCTCCCCGTTAGTGACCCCTGATTGGTTGCTTGTGTCACATATAAGTTCATGTTCTGCCCCAGTTCGGGGCTCTCAGCAGCAGAGTCTAGAACTGAATAAAACCCCTTCTATCGTCTCTCTGAGAGTCGCTCCCTTTCTCCGCCTTTAGTCCTCAGATCCAAGGGGAATAACCCCGACCCTACAGCACCTTCTGCCCCTGGAGAACCAGAGCGTTCCCTCGTCGTCCCCACCATTCGGTTAGGGGATTCGAGGACCCCCGGGAGGCGGGAGGCTTCCAACTGCCAGAGAGGGCTTGGACCTGCGCAGGACCAGACGGACAGACCTCACGATGTCCGCTTTCCTTTTTATTTAATAAGTGGCACCCAATGTCTGTGATTCCTGCTTGGATCACAGAGGACTGCTCACATCCACCTGTGATCCAAGCACGTTGTGGGCCACTCCCCACAGGATCATCCTCAGTTTTAGTGAGGAGGTCCTGAAACGGGGCGGTCAGCGACCTCCTGCACGGGGTGCAGGAGAACTGACCGAGACGGAGACCCTCACCCAGACCAGGATTTTCTTTGGCTGCGTTACAACCCTCGGGGACACAGCGTCTAGAGGGACCCTTGGGGAGGACGTCTAGAGGGAGAGGATCGATCAGACGAAGGGACGACCACAGGGTGGTAAGCCTTCCGATTTTGTGTCAGCCACCTTTCCTTTTCTTTTCCCGTTTCCTGGGGTGAGGTGATTCCTCCCTTAGTAGGCAACATGGGAATCCATTTGTCGAAAAGGGAGAGGGAGCTTTATTATACTATTAAGTTTCATTTAGTAGATAGCGGGGAACCTTTTAACCACAAACTTTTAAAGGGATTTATTCGTTGGGTGGTGCGTTTTGTTCCGTTTGCAACTCCTTCCTCGATTCAAACACTTTCTTTTTGGGATATGGTGGGACACAGATTAACAGCAGTTGCTAACACGGGGGATGATTCAGTTCGCGATTTTTTTCCGTTACAGATATTAATTTATCGAGTTCTGACTAAGACTGGGGAATGTTCAGGAGTTCCTACCCCTTCCTCACCTGTTAACTCTCCCAAACCCGTTCACCCTCCACCCCCTGTTCCCAGTGGGGAATCTAGCCAGGTACCCCCCGTTCGCTGCGAGTCTGGGGGAGAAATCCGGAGCAGGGAAAACTCCGACCTGTGTAGCCTACCCACCAACCCTTTCCGCCCTGAGACTGGCCACCTCAGGACGGACCTTACCCCTACCCTTTTTCCTCACACCAACACCCCAGTTGCGCCGGTTGCGTTTCCACCTCCCCCTCCATTTTATAATGCAGTTAGTGATTTTCGTGATGCGGAGTGCGCACGTTCCAGCGCAAAGGGCGGGAATCCTTTTCTCTCCACCCCTCACCCCTCCTCCCTTCCGTCGGTTGGCTCTTCGTCGGTTCCTCCCCCTACGGCTGAAGGTGTCAATCCGGCGGGTCCCCTCCCATTTTCCCAATCCCACCCCCAAGTTCCCTCCACCCCTTCGGCCCCTCGCCCAACCCCTTCCGCCACCCAGCCCGCCTCCCTCCCTACCCCTTCCACCGCGAGCTCCACCCACCTTCCGGCTTCCCACGGTCCGGTTTCCAGTTTCCACGGGCTGGCACCGGAAGGAGGGAGGCCTGAGGCCTGCTGGGCTCCGGCTCCCACCGCGGCCTTTCCATTCGCCGCGCCGGTCACATACAACCGGCAGAGAGCAAATCCCAGGTGGGAGCCCATCCCGCAGGCAACCATCAAGGAGATTTGCAAAGTGGGAAGGGAGTTCGGGAGGGATTCACCTTACTTCAAAGGACTTATAACAGCTACTTTTGAAACATCTGTTCTGGTGCCACATGATATTAAAGTTCTCATGTCCAGTTTATTAATAGAATCCCATTTTTGGATATGGGAAAGAAAGTGGAAGAGAGAATTGCAAAATTTATTAGAACTGTATAAGACCAACAGCCGAGTTGAGGGGGAAGAGAGGAATCAAGCCAATGCCTGGAAACGGAGAAGGAGGAAAATAGAAGAGACAAACCAACGCGATCCTTCGTTGAATGCAGGACCAAAGGCTCCGCACAGGACACGACGTAACAGCATCTGAGATAGTCAGACGATCTCCAAAAGACCTTGCCCACCTCGGAATTTAACCCCATCAAAACCCCAAATCCAAAAATAACCTACCCGAGTTCAGGGACGGGACCTAACACACTAACAAAGGAAACGGGGAATGGTGGTGGGGAGATGTTGGGGTTTGATGGGAAATTTAAAGTTAAATGCCCTGTTCTATTATTCAAAATATTCCTTTTATCAGTAGACCAAACCTACCAACCCACAGAAAAGATCGGAAGCAAGACAATGCCTACAAGCACACTGGTCATTGCATTCCTTGTGTTGAATGCCCTGCCGGAATCAACGGAGTGGCTGGTCCCCCAGCCGAAGGAAAACATATGGGTCACCCTAGCCAAATCACTCCGTCAAGATAGCTTGTGCCTAGGCATGGATGCTGTGGCAGACCCCATGTCGACTTGCCTGGTGGGTATCCCCCTGCAAATAAACGAGTACCCATTTGCAGGAAAAAGGCCTAACCCGGTGGACACGTGGGACAACTGGACGAAGATCCTACCGCAAACACCAGAGGAACCCCAGGAATTGGACCTGCTGGGGTCCTCCAAAGCAGCCTTTTGTGTAAGATTCGGATACCAAGTAAAAGCAGCCGATTGGCTCAATAACCCCGTACAAAAAAGATTCCCTTACAAAAATGTTGACCCCACGGATTCAGCATACAATTCTGCATATTGGTGTTATTACACATCACATACCCTGTCTAAGACCAGTAAGTTCCCTAGAGCCCTCCCCAGTGGAGTCTTCCTCATCTGTGGGAATCGGGTTTGGGCCGGGATACCGTCCCGTCTTCAGGGAGGGCCGTGCACTTTGGGCAGGTTGTCTCTTCTAGCCCCCAACAAGACGCAAATTATGAATTGGCGCAAAGAATATGATCAGGCCGTCAAAAGCGAGAATTGGTTAATTGGGACCCAAATTGCGATTCCCAAGTTGTTGATTGGAGCTTTTCAAAAAGAGTGGCCGCATCCATCTTCATGCCCTGGGTGGCGGCTGCCAAAGCGTTGGGGGAGTTATCTCACCTGGAATGTTGGCTTGGTAAACAAGCCAACCTCACTTCCAGTCCACTGACCCAACTTTTAGAAGATGAAGACACCACCAGGCACGCCACACTGCAAAATAGGGCGGCAATTGACTTCCTACTCCTCGCCCATGGGCACGGGTGCGAGGAGTTCGAGGGGCTCTGTTGCATGAATTTAACATCACACTCCAAGAGCATCCATGCCACATTAGCAGAAATGAGGAACCAAATCCTGCAGTTAAAGACCTAAGGGCGTGACTGGTTACAGAATTTCTTAGATGACCTGGGCATCTCTAAGTGGGGCATGGGTTTGGTCCGGTTTTTGTTATGGATCTTAATAGTCGTTGTCATTGTTTTGTGTATGTTTGCGTGTTTAAAAAATGTTATCGTCTCCCTGGCTCACAAAGCTTTCATAAGTAAAAGAAAAGGGGGAGATGTTGGGATCGTTTCTCTAGGAGAAAGATCCAGGGGAGCTTTAGATCATAACACCTCTTGGTGGATCAGTCCACCTGGAGGAAAACTTCCCCCGGGCCAGGAAGAGACGGTGGTTTGACCCAAACTACAATGTACCAAGTGAGAATAACTGAAAATAAAAATAACTCTTTCCTTACGTATTTTTCAAGCATCAGGCTCTAGTTTTCCATATTGCCAAATTGCCTTTTTTTGACTGAAACTGTTTATTGCCCCATAACAATGCAGACATCCTGTCTAAGAGGTTAGACAGCTTAATATATTGATAAGTCCATGGCATTCCATTCCAGTTGCCCTTAACATTAAAAAGCAGACCTTGTTGTATTGAATTTATTAGTATAAATCTAAGGACAGAGGGTCAGAAACATGGATCAGTCCTATGTACTGCAGGTTTGCCTTGACCTTTTAATCTCATCTACTGTCAAGGCATAAGTCACCTAATGGAATATAGCCTAAATCTATTCCTTAGATAATTCAAAATTAAGTTGCAATGATACATCAGCTGGAAATCAGTGCAGCATGGCATGCAGATGGATGAATTAGAAAGTAATTTATATTTTTGAACAGATTTCCAAAATATTTTCATGAACAATTTAAAGTTATTGGCTTAGATGATTTTGAATGCTTTTAAACTTGTTTTAGTTTTTTCTATGATTTCCCAAAACCTGTCACTCTTCTTTTCCTGTAACTTCTTTCACTTGTTCTTCAGTCTGGCAAATTATGTTTGAATAGGATAAGATTTGATATATTTTAAAAGTTAAATTCTTGGCAAGCCATTGTAGCTCAATAGTTTCTGTTCTATATCGGGAAGGGAAGGTTTCGGG
>VZTZ01007955.1:464607-615477 GCA_013400955.1 Drymodes brunneopygia | reverse complement strand
AAGATCCAAACTCTGACATGCTGCAGATTTGTTACTGGCTTGAGGCATACATTAGTCTGTTTAATAGCTTAATTTGATCTGGAACAGTGGGAAAGAACATAAAAAACCTGGTAAGTTGGTAGCTTGGACGTTTTCCCCCATCCTGTGATTTACAAGACTGGGTCATGATGAAGTTAGCAGTAACTCCTGGCAGTCAGAGCATGTGCCCCCCTGAGCTTTCTGGCAAGGAGAGGATTTTGTGCCCATGGACACCTTCTCAGAAGGTGCAGGGTGGCTCTTCTCACACTCATGACATCAGGAAGAGCTTGACAGATAGCTAGACATGGTGCCCACCTTGTCCTCCCTCTCTGCAGCCACACTCCTTATTTACCCCATCCCAAAGGTGGAGAGAAGCTTGTAGAACAATGTGAAACATACACAGAAACTTTCATTCAAACATAGAACTTCAGTTAGAAAGCAGAATATTGATTAAAATAATAAGGGGCCTTGGGGCTTGGAAAGTTGGAAAGTTTTCCTGTGCCATTCACATAAGTAAAATTTCAGGAGTTTTTGCTGGGGCTACGAAAGTATCTAAACATGAGCAGGTCATAGCCCTGAGTCTTTGGCTGTCTTACCTCTGGGTAGATAGGAACCAGCTACACACCAGGTCTTCATTTTCCCCACTTTCATTTTACAATCCCTAGTTGCAAATTGTGTGGAAAATGATTCATCCTAAACAACCAAAATGTTAATGGGATGCAATATGAAATAATACAGGTTGTATAATCCTGTTTTAAATGCAACATAATAGACCTATTGTTAACTTCCAAAGGTATGAATGAAAGTCTTGCTGAAATGACACAGTTAGCCAAGCATACTGAGTCTATACAGCCTTTGAAATAAAACTCTTTCTGTTGCCTAACAGAAAAGGGAGTCCTTTTTATTTCCCCCCTCAAGGATCCTGATGCTGAAAAAAGTAGAATATTCTTCTGGTTTCGTTCACACAAGAGAATAAACACTACAAACTGGTATATTAATGTAGTAAATCTTCCAAGTAATATGTTATCACTTTTCTGGTGTGTTCTATGAGATTGATATCAGAGTAAAACTACAAGAAACATTAATACATTATTGAAAAGCACATTGAAGCATCTATTTGCAATTTCATACATTCTGCTTGGAAGCCTGAGGTGGCAATGTCTTCTTCGGCATTCCCATGCAGCGCACGCTCCCCTCCTGGCACTGCTGTATGAGCTAGTGTTTACTTAGGACTTAGCATGATTTAATTTTTGTTTGCTGGATGTCAATTCTGTTTTGCTGTATGCTTCAATTAACAGGTGTGTATGTAACATAGACTGCAGTGGATACAGTTTTAATCCTGTATGTGCTTCTGATGGAAGCTCCTATAACAACCCGTGCTTTGTCAGAGAGGCATCGTGTCTGAGGCAAGAGCAGATTGACATCAGGCACCTTGGGCACTGCTCAGGTAGGATTAATTTTGGGTTTCTGGTAAATGGGCTTGGTAGAGCTTTCCCTTTTTCATTTTTGGTCAGAAGTCACTGATGCAGTTATCAGTGAACTCACCACCTGCAGTTTTCAGCTCCCCACACTACACGCATATTGCTGTGTTTACATTACCTTTCTTTGGCTGCTGTTACAAAAAAAAGCTCATGGGAAAATATAAGCAATAATGCAACAGTTCTTATATGAGGGAGTGGTAGGAGAATAGAAGGAATATGGGTATGTCGGAAATCTTCCCTCTTGTTGCTGTGGGCTGTAAAATGTGCTTCCAGTGTGAGTCGGGCTGCGCCATGATTGCGCAAATATCGATTCATTATTCTTAAGGGTCTTTTCCAACCAAAGTGATTCTATAAGTGATTCTATAATCTCCTTTTCTAGTGTTGGAATGGTCCACTGAAGCCCTCTGTCTACTGCTGTGTAGCTAATACTATCCATAATCCTTCAGTTTTGGGGGCTTGCAGTTAGGACTTTCTCATGGGAATAACAGATTTCCACCAACTGTTTGCCAGTCACATCTAGATCTGTAGCTTGGGCAGTTCCAACACCAAAACAGACTGTCACCAAAATAACCCAGGTCCATACCACAGGAAAGTTTTTAGTTTAAAACCTACAGCTTGAGGTGAGCCATGTGTTGGTCTTCACACCAGAGTTACTGACCGGGTGTGATACCAACCCAGTTGTGTGGGAGGAACAATGTGGGAGTGTGTCCAGTTCTACCGCAGTTTAAAATAGTTCTTTGAATATTATTTTAGCTTATCAATGATGCACACATAGTGGTCTGGAAAATATCCTTTCCTCATAGCTAACCAGCATGTATTTATCACCTAGAAACAGATGATACAAATGCAGTTGGAAAGAAAGATGATGGCATGCAGTATCGGCCAGAAGTGAAAGGTATGGTGCAGACTTTGTGCTTTTTGGTTATAGCTTCACAAGATGAGAAAGCAGAGCACGCAAGTCCCTTCTAGTCTGCCTTACAGCTCTGATTCCTGTCATTCCTGTGAACAGCTTCTTTCTTACAGCATGTTGCAAGGCTAGCAGGAAGATGTGAGTGATTTGTAAGTTTTGCCTGCTGTATTTCTCTAAGATGCCCAGCTGCTCAGTACCCTATGCAGTGGCCACAGGATTGGGCTCCCTCCAAGTGCTGTGAAAATGACTTTCACTGGAAGACACCAAGCTGTGACATTCCTGATGAAATAACATAGCACAAGCCTCCCTGCCATGATCCCATCTTTTCTGTTAACTTCTGGGAAAAATGTACAATTCTGTATTTGTCGAGTTGTTTTAAAATGTTTTCATTAAAATGAATATGCTGAATCACATTGGTTGAAAATGTTTCACCTACATGAATCCTACCTTATCTTTAAATAACCTTCAATGCCTCAACTTTTTCTTCATCCCTGCTAGTCAGATGATCATACATGTCAAGTATCACTCCAATGCTTTCTTTAGACCTCCTGTTGCTAGTAACACACTTGAAAAAACTCTTCTTGTTATCTTACACAACACTGGCCAGATTCAGTTCTAAATGAGCTTTGGCCTTTTGTGTCTTCTCCCTTCACATGTGAGCCCCAGCTCTGTGCTCTTCCTGTGAAGCCTGACCTCACTTCCAGTGGCCATACAAATTCTCTTTCCTCTTGAGCTCCACTAAGAGTTCCTTGTTCGGTCAAGCTGGTCTCCTACACCACTTGCTTGACTTACAATGCTGCAGAATTGCTCCTGTGCTTCTGAATGGTGCTTCTTAAAACTTAACCAGCCCTCATGGGCCCCTCCAAAGCAGATTGCCACGGTACTCTGCTAAAGAGCTCCATGTAAAGCTTAACGGTTTTTTCTACTGAAATCCAGGATAACAACGCTGGTGTCCTTTTTTCTCTTTGCACTGAAAGCTCAGCCATCAAACTCAACCATTTCATGATCACTATGACCAAGATAGACACCTACAATTACACCCCCCAGGAGTCCTCTATTCACAAATAGCAAGCCTAGCAGGGCTTGGCTCACTAAGTACCTCTGACAAGAAGTTATTATCTCCTACAAATGTCAAGAAAGTCCTGCTCATCACAGCAATATTATATTCCCAGGTGATGTCTGGGAAGTTAAAAATCTCCCATAAGGACAAGGGCTAGCAATCCAGAAATTTCTCATAATTGCTTATAGAATAAATCATGCTTATATCCTGGCTGGGCACGCAGTAGTAGACATCCACTACCACGTCCCCTTGTTTTCCATCCCTCTAGCCCTCACCCAGAGGATCTCAACCACATCAGCACTAACTGTAAGTGCTGTACAATCACTTCTCCCTGTCAACACTCCATTTGTGGGACAAATTTTATCAAGTCATGCAAATACCAGTGATATTGTAGCTCTGGGAGCTGACCAGTGCTTATAGCTCATCCTGTCTGTTTCCCATACTGTGTGTGTTGGTGTTCAAGCATTTCAAATGTGTTCCTGAGCTCTCCATGCTGGCAGGAGCAGTGCAAGTGTTCCCACTAGCACTTGCTACCCTCAGATGATGCCATTACAACATGTGCCTTACCTACTGCAAGGTATTGGAATCCCCTTTCCCCATCAATTCTAGTTTTAAGCCCTCTCCATCCTGCCAGCCTATTTCCAAAAAGTCATTTTACCCTTCAGGACAGGTGGGTTCCATCAGGCCCCAGCATAACTTGTGTCTCAAAGTCTTTTCTATTATTTAAAACCCCAAAGCTTTGGTGGAAACACCAGTCCCAGAGCAAGTTTGTTTCAAGTTTCCCCTCATTATTGGGAGGATTGAAGGGAAACACCATCTGTCTTCCCAAATTTTTTTAGCATTGTCCCCAGGGCTTCTGAAATCTCATTTGATTGACCTCAGACTTTTTGTTGCTACCTCATCATTAGTTGCCACATGTAGTAGTAGTCTGAAGGTTGCAATAACCTCTTCAGTCTTGTGGTGACATCTCGAATTCAGGTCCCAGGGAGGAAGAAAACTTCCCTGAAAAGAGAATCCCATCTGCAAATGGGTGCTTTTATTCTGTACAGGAAGGAATCCCAAAGGCACATAACTCACTGTTTTTTCTCCTCAGTGCTGGTCTTAATGCAGGTTTTGTTGCAAGGGATTGGTACTTTCTCTGTTAGCTCTGGTCTTTAGTTTTTTTCTGTCATTATACTTGTTTTGCCCATGGTTTCCCTAAGTGAAGCCATCCCACCATGTCTTTCAACATTCCTAGTGTTCTTCTTGAAAAGCCATTCAGTGCCAAAAAGCTTCATATATTTTTCTCTTTTCACAAATTCTCTTATTTTCACTGCATTTGATGTACCAGTTGGAGTGATTTAATGTCAATTTTCACTTACATTATGAAGGTATAAAAGGCACCAAATGCAGTATATATCTTACTATGTAATGTAATGAAACACTACTTCCAGTTCCTATTCCAAAGAGGTAACAGCCTTTTATTCATTGCATGTAAATTGCCCTTGAAATCTAGTTAGTGGAAAAACCATTGTATATAATCATTATTATTAATGTGTATGACTTGTGCCGTCTCACATTCAGCAAATGATGTGCATGGGGAGAGTATACTTCATGAAAAAAGGATGTTTTGAAAACTCTTACTACAGTAGTCAGGTCTCTTTAGATAGTGAGAGCCTGAAGTGAACTTCTTTGAATTTCTTTTTTTTCATCCAGGGTAAGAGAACAGTCCACACTCCTACCTGTTTGCTTTTACTTTCAGTTCCTGTGAGTTACACTTGTTAAACCCAGTTTTTTGAATGGATAATACCTTTCAGTCTCTAGAACCGTGACAGTCTCCTCCTGCAGTGCAAATGACTACCTAGAGTTACATCAGAAAGGTCTCACTTCCCAGATTGAGATGGCTTGGTGGTTTTGTTGTACCAAGATGAGCATCAGGGTTTTGGGTTTTATGCGTGACTCTTCCTTCTGGTGAAGTATTTGAACTCCTATATCCAGCCACTCTTTCAAGGCTCCTACACCAGTTACATCTTTCACTTTGAAGCTCTGAAGCAGTCTAGCAGGTCTCTCAGACTAAAAATGGATTCCTTTCAAAAGGGGGGACAAATGTCTGTTTTACACTAGGAATCGCCTCCTTTAACATCTCCTTGCTTAATATAAGTTTTGCCTCTGACCTGTGTGTGTCTGTCTGACCACTTTTCAGGGGACGCATCTTTCAGTTTTCCATTGGGCTTCACAATCTGTATCAGTACACGTATTAAAACCAGATATGGTGCAGCTCTCTGAGCACACTAATATAATTGTCTGTAGCTCAATACAAGGTTTGACTGGGACCAGATACAACAGTAATTAAATTCTTGGAAAAGGAGGGAGATTATAGTTTTGGGATGAGATATCCCCACTTTTCTCCTCTTAGACATGTCGCAACATAGTCTATTCATTCCATTAGTGCAGTGGTGGACTCACTGCCAGTATTAGTTAACATTCTTCCCTTGTATCAAGTCCTCTGTATCTTCAAAACAGCGTGAATTAAAATGCTTCCTTATATCTAAAACCTCGGATACATTGTTGGGGATTTTTCTCCAGAACCAAATCAGAATACATTCCAGACATTTTCAGGAAAAACCTTAAACAGCAGCATATCTCTTTTTTTGTCTTGTAAAAATACATTCTCTTTCTTGCAGGTGTAATTTCAAATATCTGCAATTGTATAAGAGATTTCTTCTTCACACTCCCTTTTGCTTTTTAGTCTTTTATTTGTGAAGCTATAGTCTATTGCCATGGAAATGAACACAATTTCATAATTACACTCACATCTTAAGATCCCTGTTCTTCAGAGAAGTTCATTATGAAATACCAATTTCTGTATTTAGGACTTCTTTACTGAAAAATTGGGGAGGGGAAATGGTTGAAAATTAAAATAGCTTTGGATAGTTTTGGTAACACGACAGAAGCATGAGAGCTGTTGGGGCAGAAGGGACTGCCTTCCTGTGCTGGGCTGAGCTGGACAACAACTAAATGCCCACCAGTTGCTTGCTCTATCCCAGCTTCCCCCAGGACAATGGAAGAGAGAATCAGGAAAGCACACATGAGAAAAATGCATCGGTCAAGCCAAAGGCAGTTTAAGAAGCAAAAGGGGAAAAAATACAAAAAAACCCAATGATGCAAAAGCTGTCACTCACAGTGTCCCATCAGCAGACTGATGACCAGCCAGTCTCTGAGCAGCTGCCACCTTGCACATACCAAAACAACAGTTTTTATTGCTGAGCATGATGTCATATGGTATGGGACATCCCTGTGGTCAGTTTGGGTCAGCTATCCTGGCTGTGTCCCTTCCCAGGCTCTTTGCCCACTCCCAGTCTTCTTGCTGAGGGGAGAAGCAGAATGAGAAGCAGAGAAAGTCTGGATGCTGTACAAGCTCCCTTCAGCAACAGCCAAAATAGTGGTGTGTTACCAGTATTATTTCAGCCAGAAATCTAAACCACAGCACTCGATCAGCTGCTGTGAAGGAGGTTAACTCCATACCAGCCTAAACCAGCACACTTCTCAAAGGAATGGGTATTTTAAACACATTTCGATATTTTTGAGTTCTCTCTCCATAAAAATGTTTCTCTGAGGAAGACTGCTATTGAAGTGTGTTTGATTTCAGCTTTAACCACTAGTGGTACCAATCAGATCTGGGCTGTATCAAGTGGTTTTCTACCCATTAATCATAAAATGTGGTTCAGCATCTTTCTAATCCTTTTTAGAGGGCTCTTTTTCATCTGTTTACACATGGGAGAGAGCTTTCTGTATCTATGTATTATCTCTTTGCCCCAGTGCCACTGACAAAGCTTCTGCTGATCTTCCTGCTTTGGTTTGTTTCTGGCATGAACACTTTTCTCCTTTCTGAAAAACCTGTTATAAAAAACTTATTTAGATGTCTCTGAGGATCATTTTCCAGTGCAGTACATTCTAGCAAATCTCTATAGGTGCCTCAGAAACTTCCCCATTAAGCCTCTGCTTTATTATTCTATATTCCTTTATTCACTGCAAGTTTTTAAGGATGTGCAATCCTTGGTTGAGAGTTTTTAATTAACATCATAGAGCCATGTATAATTGTTTTTGTATATTTCTTTTCAAGACGCCAGTGATCAAAGAGAAGACATTTACATTGGAAACCATATACCTTGTTCAGAAAGCTTCAATGGTTACTGTATACATGGAAAATGTGAATTCATTTATTCCACTCAGAAGGCTTCCTGCAGGTAAGTCCTTCATGTCTCCAAAATGTGATTGAAATCACTGCAAAACTTAATCAAAATGCTCTCTGGACGTAGTGACAGCATGTATCACTTTGGGATATCTAAGCAGTGGCACAGGAGTGGTATCCCTGTGCTGTGGGCAGCACCCAGCTGCTCCAGTCCTGAGGGAGGTAGAGCTCAGAGGAGAGATTTGGTCAGTCAGGAAGTTCAGAATCAGAATCCCTCTGAGGAGTATAGCCTCAGTGTTGTCTTCTTATTTTCAGCTGCTAAATCATATCCAGAGATAAAAAACCAAACAAAACACTAAAAAGGCCTTGCTTGGCTTCTCTTGATGACTGTTCTTTCCCCATTGACCTCTCAGCATGTTCTTACACTATCTGTGCATTTTATTGTTCCTGTTGTAAACTCTCTCTAGAGAATCCATACCTTACTTTTAACATTTATTGCCCTTTTTCACAATAATAGGCTTCATCTAGAGAATAAAAAATTTCAAAATATTCTTTAGCCCACACCTTTTGTCTACAGTGAAAACTAGTAATTCAGTACACTCAATATTAAGCCCCTCAGTGTTTCCCAGAATATATGATGTTCCTTAGCTCCCAGGTAAGTTTTTCCTTTACATTTCACAATCGAATTATTTATCTTTGGTTTTTCTCCAAAAATTATTATTATTGTTGTTGTGACTGTTATTATTATTATCATCATCATCATCATCATCATCATCATCCTCATCTTCATTACTATTAATAAAGTTGTTTACAGAAAAAGGCCACTTCGCAGTAAAATGCAGTGCCCTACTTATTAGGAGCTTTCACTCCTGAGCTTTTATCTTGCAAGCTTGTACTTTCAGATTAATGTGGCTGAAACTGCTATAACTCTTTGCTTTCCTTTGCTTTTGAAACTTCAGCAGTAAATCCATGGGATACTTTCATATTTTCTCCCTTGATCCTTATTGATTGATGATATTTCAGTGTTTTTTGCACTGCTAAGATTTAAGGGTTTCCAGACTGATCAGAGAGCAGGAAGCCCAAACAGCAGAGCCAGTATGGTTGTCAGCTTGAGCACTTGAAAGCTTCTATTATTTCTTTTACCATGCAAGACCCTCTTTTGTGTATTTTCACCTTTCCAATAGGACTGTTTTGGTTTTCTTTTCATCTGGAACCAAGAGAACTCAACATGGCTTTTCTTGTCTTGGGAAACTGGGTGCATCCCCAACATCATCTTAATGGGCATTAGGCAACACTATCTGATTGCAGTACTCTTTTGATCTAGAACTATATTTAACACAATTTATAATGTATTTGTCCTCAAAGTATTTAAAGTAGCAGTATTTCAAGGAAAACATTCCTGTCTGAATTAACTAATTTTTATTTTCTCAGAATTTTTTTTCTGGAAGGTGCTAATCTTATAGTAATTTAGCAATTTATGGTTTAGTGTAAATTCAATCTTTTAAATATTTATTATTACTCTAGTAATTACTGATAGGCAATGTTTTGATGAACTTAATTAATGTACCATCCTTTTAAATTCAATTTTCTAGTTACATTTACTGTTACTACCTTCAACTATGTATTTAAACAGTCTGAATAGTATCTCAGCACTGAGCCTAGCACAACAAACCTCACGTGGTTCCAGTCAAGAATTTGTGACTATCAGTTCTTGACCCTGAGTATCAGATCTCCTTTGGATTTTTCTTGGCTGATGGTCTCATGCTTTATGCATGTTCCTTACTGGAGCAGAGTTATTAAGGAAACAAATAGTTTATAACAGACATCAATCCACCGTAGTAATCATGTACCTCTATCTGAGAAAAATACTCTCTCCAGCAAGGAAAATACAATGATGAATGCTAAGGGCAAATTGTTATTTTCAAATGCTTTCAGTTCTCATACACATCTAGCATATACATTGTTTAATTTGGTCCTCATTTCCTGGTAGCAATGAATGTGAGGTATCAGATGACCTATAAAACTGCAGAAAATACTTGTGTGGAGCAAATTCTGAATTTGGCTTTCACCGGGGGCAATGAATCTCCTTGCTCACTGCAAAGCAGCCCTCCAGGACTGCCAGCAGGCAGGTGGGAGTAAAGTTTTATAGCAGTCAGTTCCACAGTATTGAGTTTAGCAGCCTTTGCACAGATGGGATCAGGTCTGTCTCCTGCTGCCCCCCTTGTGCAGTGCAGTTCTGCCCTGTCCTTAGGCAGGCTGCATCAAGGACACACAGTCCAGCCCCTTAAAAAGAAATCTAAATTTCTTTATGCTAAATCAATTAATTGACTGATCAGCTTATTTTGATAAATCATTGCTGACCTCTATTGATCCTGCTATTATACTAATGCTATATTATCTTGTTATACATTAATGCAGCAGAATGCTTTAAAATCTGTTCTATGAGTTTAAGGTAGTAAACTAGTGCCAACTACTTCATCCTGCCATTCTGTAATTCTTAATACAAGCACTTCTTCTGAATCTGCATTCAGTATTTCTCAGAAATAATTTCTTGTCATTTCAGTGTTTCTGAGGAAATGTCTTTGACTTCCTTGTGCCTCCTCTGCCTTGTTTTGCCTCCTCTGCATTAAAGCAGTATCACATTGATAATACTTCAGCTGCTACTTTCTTTAATGAAACCAAAAGCAAAGTAACAATGAGATTTAACTCCTCTTGACTAGCAAGGACACCTCTTCCTTTTTGTGTCTTCTTGCATGATTACCAGTGTGTTCACTGTCCTCATTCTTCTTGTATGCTTATACAAGAGTTCTCTTTATTCCCTTCCTGGCTACTACCAGGCACACTTACAGTACATGGAGGGTTTTCTTTAACAACTCTTACTGGAATTTGGTTCATGCCTGAACCAAAACTCCTCACACTGCAGCTCATGGCTGGAGAAAGTACAGTCACAAGATTATGAACATGTAAACCCCAACTATTATCCCTGCATGCAGAGGGGGATTAGGAGTTGCATTAGCAGTTGTAGAAAGGTCTTTGGTGTAATTATTTTGTTGCTTCAAACAGAATTAATTCCTACCCTAGCACAAAGCTTTTGAATGGATGAGTCTGATTTTGTGTTGCATTCGGGCTTGTCAGATCCAGTTTACAAAAGGATTGTTGCTCTGCCTGCATGTGAGCAGCTCTCCCTCCTCCTGTAGAGCTGGAGGCCAGTTTTATGATTCAGTTGTCCATAGTGATGCATTTGTGTCAGTCAATTCTATAGGACAGCTGCACTAGGAACTTGCTCAGGGTTCTAAGTGGTGGCCTTTGATTCTGCAGACTTAATCTCAGTGTCTTGGGTGGCTCTTGCCTCTTCTTGTGCCTCAGCCTCTTTCGCCTTGAGACATGAATTGTTTCAGAGCATGTTTGCAGTGGCACATCTTCGCTGGAACATGTCACTGCTCAGGAACAGCCTCTGCTGAGTTTCTCATTGAGCGAACTGCTGCTTTGCTCAGGCAAGTTACCATTTAGAGAGCTGCTTCTCTTCTGCTTCCAGCTATTTCTCCCCCACCCTATGCAAATTATTTTGGATTTTTCTTTGAACTCTCACTTGAACAGTTGAGAGCCACTGGGTTTTCTAAGCTGACCTCCATCAAATTCTGGCTTAGCCACAAGGCAGGAGGGGGTTGGTGCTTGGTCTTGTCCAATAGATTTTGCAAGATTCCACTTCTCTAGGCTGCAGCTTGAAAAGAGGTCTTTCTTTTTCAAGGTAACCCTTATTTCAAGGTTCCCCTTCCTCTTTGTCTCTTCTGTCCCATATTGAAAATGGAGCTGAATGAGCTGCGCTCTCTCTGTGTTTCATGAACATGGCTCCTGTGTTTCATTTAGCCTTGTCTACTTGTTTCACCCAGTTGCTTCATTCTTCCTAAATACTGTGCCAATATAATAATGATGACCCCACATATTTATTTTGACAAATCAGGGCCTTCCCCAAGCTGGTGTGTTTTCAGAGGGCCACTAGTAATCTTATCCGGAAAAGGCAGGGCATCCCTACTTGCTCTGTCTCTTCACTTGCCACACAGATCCAAACCATTCCCTAATCCAAGCATTATCACACATGCACTTTCTCACCAGCTCTTTCTCAGCTGGAGTCACCTTGGATTTCTCATTCAATCTGCAAAATGACTGGGATGCTGTCAAATTACAGGTTCCATGAAATATTCCTTTTCTTTTTCAGGTGTGAATCAGGATATACTGGACAGCACTGTGAAAAGACAGACTTTAGTATTCTTTATGTTGTCCCAAGTAGACAAAAGCTTACGCATGTCCTTATTGCAGCAATAATTGGAGCTGTACAGATTGCCATTATAGTTGCAATTGTGATGTGCATAACAAGGTAGGTAAAGACAAAAACAGTCAAAAATTACACATTGTATGGATATAATTTTACTGCATTTAATTATATGATGCCTACCATTTTATTTGCCTAATACCCACATAAAAACTACCTAATGACTGAAGCATGATGATTACATAACATCCTAACTTCCCCTTGGTTTCTTTGGTCACAAAAGATAAATTCGTTTAAATTCAGAAACCACCAGTAACCACTCTGAATCTCCAGACCAAATACACAGCAGAACAGATGTAACAAATCCAAGAGTTCAGCTGCTGTGTTAGATCTTTGCTGGACTTACTGAAGCATTGCTGAAATTTTGTGGAAGCTATTATTCCCAGCTACCACCCAGTGAAACCAGAGAGGCTGACAAGATGCTGTTCCCTGTGGTACCACTGTAAATGGTGTAACAGAGAAAAAAGTGCCCCTCACACCATATATACTTTCTGAAAATTAGTGTGCAACTTAGTCCTGTTATTAGACACTCACCATAAGAACCTATTTCATGAAACTTAAAGACAGACAAGCAAAGAGTTTAGGTTTCTGGGTTGTCTCAAACTCTCACCCTGTGTAAAAACTGAGATGAGAGCCATGAGTTGTTTTTGATGATGAGGGATTCAGTTCTAGGACTTGAACCAAACAGACACTGAGGTCTCTGAGATAGATTAAGGATGACTTAGTTACCTTATAGGTGCATGAAGTATTTAAGTCTTACACTTGGGCATCCGTGCCACAGTTTGACTTTTCCTCCTCAAGTTGTCCTTCACTTTTTCAGCTCCACTTACACTGGGCCATAAAACTCTCTGCTACTGCATTAGTGCATGGCTTCCCAAACTCAGTGATGTAGAGGGACACTATGTAGATGAACAATATAGGCCTTTTTCCCTGTATCCCTTGTAAAGTCCAACCTAACAGGCACTAACACATGTAAAAAACACCACCTGCACATGTAAAACAGTTACTTGGCTCAAGCAATTGATGTCATCCCCTTTTCATGCAACATTCTGCTGGCCAAAGCAGTGGTGTGGAAGGCTGTGGTTCAGCTCCTCTTTCAGCCTCTGTATGACCATTCCCCAGCTCTCAGTCTCTTGCTGCATCCCAGCAGGACTGCTCCATCATGCATTGCCTGGCTGAGTAAGTGCCATTCCATTCAGGATTGCTGGCTTTTGTGAATGCTTTTAGTTGTGTGTCTGGGCCCAAGAAATGGATCACCAGAGTCACCCCACAAAGAGACCTGGCTGAGCTCTGTCTCATGGGCTGCTGTGAGCAGCAAGGCACCTGGAGGTCCAGCACTTCAAAAGGATGATTGATCCAGTCTCACCATCCACTGAGTTTTAAATATGAAATATGTATAAATTAAAGCTAATGCAATCATTCCCCATGGAACATGTTTGCTGGATCAAAGCTGAAGGATGTAGCACCTTGCTGGTTTCAGTCTCAAGGTCAAGCAGGGCTCCCTTCTGAGTGATCTGGGGTCCTACAGACATTCCCAGGTCACAGTCCAGAACTGAACAGCAGGAGTGTCCCACTGGTCAGTACAGCTTGTAGACCCCTTGCTACTGTTAAAAACAGAAAATTAAGTAAATGTGTTGCTGCTACACTTAATTATACATGGCATATACAAAACCAGCCCTCCTTTCCTATCTCTCTCTTTTTTTTAACAGAAAGTGCCCCAAAAACAATAGAGGACGTCGGCAGAAGCAAAACCTAGGCCATTTTACTTCAGATACATCATCCAGAATGGTTTAACTTAGTGCTTTTTATACCTACATTGACCATGTGATGTACATTTTTATTATATCTTTTTTTAAAGAATGGAAATATTTATTTCAGAGGCCTTATTTTTGAACATTTTTAGTGTAACAATGTTGGTCTGTATTCTGAAAGCATCAGCTCTAACAGCTATGGACTGTTTTAGTATCTTTACTTTTATGTTTTTGAATACAGTAGTTCATTTTCTGTATCTGTATCACATGGTTATATAATAGACTTGTGCTTTATCCATGGAATGTAATATTTTTGGGAACACAGATTTATTCCAACAATGGTTGTAGACTTATAAAAACCCCAACAAACCAACAAAATAAGTCCACATTACCTAACAAACAAGGCATGAACTAAAGGTAAAATGTTTACAGCTTACTTTTCTTATGAGGAACTAGAAAACACTGTGTTTAAATACCGTAGATATTTAAATGTTTTTGGAAGTTAGTAACTGATTTTTTAGACACTGCCTATCGCATGAACTGTGAAGCTGTGTGCTGTGTGTAGTTGTAACATATTTATAAAATGTGTGGGCTGGGTCTAAGCACTGCCATCTTCATAAATGATTCCAACAGTTTATTTTTAAAGAGGAAAATTATAAATTTCATAATTTGGGAAGTTACCTGGTAGAACAGATGGCACAGGTTCAAAAGAAGTAGGTCTTAGTAGATTAAGGTATTGTAAAAATTGGTGTTGAATAATTGAACACAAATAATTGGAATAAAGCCTACTTTATCACTGTTAAATCTGTTTTAATACTTCTTAAACTTTTTTAAAGAAAATACATGTTTTAACACCTACAATACAGATTGTATAGTGTTTGTGATTAAAATAAAAAAATAAAAGTGAATTAATTACTAGTGCTCTTGTATAGAGTATTTTCAAGAGCTAAAGAAGTCCATCCAAATTAGTCTGCTGGTCATAGTTATATTAATAGACTGTTAGTTGTCGTTTGAAAGATCCCAAGATAAAGTGTGAATAGGATGTGTTCAGCTGTTTTAACATGTAGTGTAGGCTTTCAGAATTTTGCATGTAGGATTTAATAATTCGTTCAATAAAAAAAAAAATGCTTTCAACATTTTGAACTGGAAAAGCATGTCACAATACAACGTTTTCACTATATTGCCTCTGGTTTAGTGTGTTTATTTGCTACCCCACGGGGTAATTGCAGCAAGTTGAAGACCTGATGTTGTTTTGCTGGAAAAAACAACCATGCTAATTTTCCTGACCGCTTTTTGAATTCCCTCAGAGGAAAGCACTCCAGTAACATGAAAACAAAAGTAGATCTTTAAAAATATGCAAGTTTGCTTTCCTGCTTAATTAGCAAGTTACTTAACTTTCCTGGATTAACACTAATAACTTCATCAGTACAGAAGCGTGACCCTTTAAACGTATGTTCCTTTCCAGATATTGCTTCCTAATTTTAGGGGTTTCATGTTGCTGAAAGTATCTGAACAATCATGTGTGGATATTTTGTAGTCAGAAGTATTTGACCAAGCTCCAGGAGCGGCGTTTCACGCCCTACTTTGAGCATCGCCGGAGCCAGCTGTCGCCCTGGCTCCCTGCAACAGCGCCAGAATCGTTCTGGCAGGATCACCGAAACTTCGCCTCCCTCCAACCTGGCTGAAGGCAGGCAAAATGGATCACCGCGAAATCCCCTCAGAGGCAGACAAAACACACCAAAATCGTCTCTCCAGCGTCATCGAGGAGGAAGAAGAGCAAGACGCAGCTTACACGATTGTGACAGTGCTCGACAAAGTGGCCAACATTGTTGACAGCGTGCAGGCAAGCCAGAAAAGGATAGAGGAGAAGCACAGGGAGATGGAAAATGCCATCAAGACCATACAGATTGACATTTTAAAGCTTGCCCAGGCTCACGGCAATACAGGCTTCACGGTGAACAAGTTACTGGAGAAAACCCGCAAGGTCAGCACAACCATGAAGGAGGTGCGGGCGCGCGTGGAGAGGCAGAGCACCAGCGTGCGGAAGGTGGAAGCAAAACAAGAGGAGATGCTGAAAAAAAACAAATTCCGCGTCGTGATCTATCAGGTAACCATGAACCTAATTCCTTGTGGTACTTGTGTCGCTTTGCCACCTCCTTGGTGACTTCTGGTAGGCGCTGATTAACGAAGCAAAAGGTGTGGTGTGCCCCACATAGGAGTTAGTTTATGCTTTCTTTAACACTGATCTGTGCTCCCCAATGCCTTTCAGCATGAACCTACTGGCAGCAGCACACAGGGTCTATTATTAGTGTGGGTAGGTTTCTGAGCCAGTCGTGTAAGATTAACTGCAGATCAGCAAGGACTATTTGCTGCCTCTCCGAAAGGTAATATGAGGCAGGCCCTGTAAATCTTGTCATACAAACCATGCCTGACATTCATCTCTGTTATTTTTTTCACCGTATTAGGTAGAAGTGCAAATAGCAAAAGTGTTTTCAGGCTCCCTAAAACAGACTTTTTTCTAACACTAATTTCAAAACATGGCTTGTTTAACTTGCAGCATTGCCCAGGCTTTCATACTACTGACAAATTGTGACTTCTTTCATTGTCTCAGTGTATAGCCGTAAATTTACAAACTAAAGCTCAGACTCACAAACCCTTCATGATAACAAACACTCCCTTGCATGCTCTACCTTGGAAATGGTTTAACATAGCACTATTCTTTCAATCACAGTGGGCAAGGAAATAATATTGTTTCTTTCACTGACCTCATTCTAGGATGTTCATTGTACTCAAAAATAATTGTGTTTGAAGAGAAGTTTCATGAAACAGCATGGTCTCGCTTGCATCTGTATAAACCATGCAGACAGTTCTGGGGTCTTTTCAATGAGTGCTGTGAAACACATTTGTCTAATGGTCTGATCCTGCCTTTGCTGGAACTTCCCAGCTTCCTAGGTTAGCATAAAGTAAGAGTGTTTTATCTTTTGCCAGAAGCATAGTTGCTCCTTTTTTACCAGCAAGTCGCCAAAGCTTCTTTCAAATGAGTTGTATTCCTCATTAGGCGTTCTTGAAAATACCACCCCTCATGAGTAACACAATGCACCCCCATCACTCAGCTTTACACCCTGGACTTGCATCTGTTTGTACATAAATAACATCACTTGCAATGAATGGAGACGTGTGTTTCACTGAGTTTATTCACCATCGTGTACAGCTGACAAATTCTTCTTTATAACCTAGCTTTCTTAAGTAGTTCATTTTCCATTGCTGGGAAAAAACAGTTGAAAAAAAGACAAAAAGCTGAAGGTAGGGAATATTACCTCTTTAATGTTATGTTAGTACCCTATACAGCCAAATTGAGCCTCCCTGATTTTTTGACTGAATGAATTACTATGGTTGCTCAGTAGAAAGTACAGGCCCAATCTGTCCCATTATTAGCATTATTGCAAGCTGCATCATCATCATGGAATAGAAAACAGGCACTTTCACTTTTTGCTTGCAAATCATTTCCCAGCTAAAGATAATAAATCTCTGTGACTCCCCTGGTTAATGGCATAATACCATTTCATTGATGGGCCTTCACCATAATGACTGCAGCAGAATCAATGCTTTGAAAATATTTTTTCTTAAAACAGTATTCATTACATGATGTAAATTTTTCTGCTAGCAAGACATGAGCTGTTGTTTATTTTAAAATATAGTAAAATGTGGTCAAAATGGATTTACATGCAGGTGTAAAGAACAGCCGTTGGTATTTTCAGGCATTTCATACGAAAGGTGGCTCTTAAAATGTGTACTTTCTCCAAGAATCACCTTCAGTAGGAGTTTATGATCTCTCTGATGGTTTTTCTGGACAGGAATGGCCTGCGCCCTGTTCTGTGTGTTTAATTCTTAGGTGGTATTTTCAGGAAGGGAAATAGCATTTTTTGTTGTCTTTCTGGCTTCCTCTTCCTACAGTGGTTTAGAACTATCAGTGAGAATATGAATGACTCCTTCCTTAACTTCCATCCCTTTTGAAAGGCAGATTGAACAATCTTTCCCCACTTGCACAGAGGAGAGGCAGAGGTGTGGATCCCTCTAGGATCCACCATTTAGCACTTTTCTGGAGAGGGATAACTGCAGCACTGCATGAAACCTGGAACACTCTAGGTAGGCAAGAGCGCACTGAAACTTCAAGGCACAGGTACGCTTATGAAAGTCTCTTCCACACAAGTGCAGTGATTTGCACACTGCTGGTTTACACCCAGGTAGGCACCTTGCTGCAGTGCCAAGAGCTGAATGACTGGAGCTTGGCTCGGATGAGTGGGAGTCTGTTAATAGCTACGGAACCAGCGTACTCCCTGCGCCATACGTTACACATGGACAGAACCTACTTGTTTACTCTGCAGCTGTGAGTGACGGCTCTTCTGTAGTGAGGTTTTTTTTCTGATGAACTATTTGGGACATCGTGATGGGGCCAATGACCCATGTGTTGCTGGCATGGAAGCCATACATGGGTGAGCACACGTGGGTTTTAGCTTTAACTTTTGCCAGAACATCAGCATATAAGGAGAAAGGAAACACCAATTAAATTCTAAAGATTTTCTTTCAAGTGGATAGCTTTGATCTTATCATTGATGGAGGGAGTGGGTAGGTTGAAAAGGATCATTGGCTGAAGGAGATTGTCCCAAGAGAGCTAAGCAATGATGAAAAGAGTTGGCGATATCCTCATATAAAAAGAGACAAAGTGATCATCCTTGAGCAGAATGATTAGGGAATTGAGAGCATTCATTTTTAGAAAGCCATGTGGTTGAGGAAAAGATTTGGTAGCAGGCAGCTCTCCTCCCTAGGCTGACTGCATGATTAAAAATGCCAGATTACTTCAGACTTTGTAGTGAAGTCTTTGACCCTGGAGTGCTATGTGCCCTGAGACTATAGTGAGGAATAAAAAGGATGTTGTAGGTTGTACAGGTCACTGCTCATTTCTGTTCAGGTTAGTCTGAATAACCAAATGTAAGAGCTATCATTTCTCTGAAGTCAAAGAGCATTTAACAGTTTAAATCATCCTGACTAAATTATTCAGAAGTTAAAGGGAATATTTTTTTTACCCTGAACGAAGTTGTTTCATTTGCTTTCCTGCATGTTCTTCAAGCCCCTATTTAAATGGGACTGTAGAGGCACCAGAAAGTCCCTGTTGCTGTTACTGGGCTTTTTTCTATTCTTACTTCACATAGGCACCAAAAATGAGTTACAACTTCCTATGAAGGGACACGTGCATTTGTTTCACTCACTGCTGTCTGACATTTAAAATTAGTGGACATGTCATAAACCAAGTAAGATAATGGCTTGGCTGGCCTACACAGTTGGGTTACAGTTGATATGTTTGCCCTGTGGTTGCTCCACTGCACACACAGGGAGAAGCTCACAGAAGCAGCCTTGCATATGCCACTGATATTATGAATAAATAAGTTAAAATAAAAGTGTCTTTTCCTGCCCACTGACCTTCTGTGGTTTTCATGACTAGGACAGCAAGAATAGTGAGATCAAGATGGGGAGAATAATTTGGAAACCTGAGGTAGAAGTACTTTCATCTGAAATGGCAATAGATATCAGGGTGTCAGGAGCTCAGGAGATTGCCATTAATTTGGTACCATTTGGGCATAATAATGGCAGGCTCAAAATAGCCCTGCAGAACAAAATCCTTAGTAGCATAAAAAGCTCACCCAGAGCAGACTGTGCTAGGTGGCGCATATTTGATCATTTTTCTGCTTTCAGAAACATGGGAGGTTTTCTCCTTTTTCATATTTATGTACCTGGTATCTTACCTCTTAACATATAATCTGGAAAAACAACAGGTGGCAGTGCATTGTGTTGAAATGTGAAGTGAAGCTTCCAATGGGTTTCTGGAAGTATGTTTCTAAGGCTGTTTTTGTCAACTGTGTAATATCTTCCTTGAAAATCTTGGCACAGAAAAGGTGTGATACTAATAAAATGTGCTCAAAATTGGATGCCATCAGTTCATAGAAAGAAATATAGACAAGAAACCAAATTACTTTTACAGCTGGAATAATGCTAATTTTAGTGTACATGGTGCTAATTCCTGTACTTTTAGTTCTATCTGAAACCATAGGTAGATGGTAGACTGGTAGATCCAGTCCTAGAGACAGGATCTGAACAAAACTGCCTTCTAGAACTCATGGGAAGAGAAGAAAACTAAATTGTTACTAAATTGTAGCCTCAAAACTTAATGGGAAAAAAAAATGGTGTGAATTGACTGACTACCTCTGACAGCAGAACACTGGCCTCAGCAGCCCAGCGACACAGGGCCTTTGTTGGAGTCTTGTGGCAGAAACTTCATAAATATTTTTACAGCTGGGATAGGTAATTGCCTTGCTGAGAATACGAAGAATAAAATAAACCCAGTGACTGTGTCAGAGAGTGTCATGAGAGCCCTTTGTTTGCAGTGCCGGGCCCAGTGCTCCAGTTCAAAGCACAGAGCTGGCCCCGTGCTGTGCAACAGCCACTCATGGAGAGGCCATCAACCAGCCAAAGAAAAACTGTGTTTCTAGTGACATGTTTGCAAGGAATGAGGAAAAAGGAAAATTTTAAAAGATTATAAAAAAACCAGATGTTGGGCTATTTCTGTGTTCCTAAAATGAAATAGTTCACATATTTCTCAGGTCTTTGTTCATACCAGATTACAAACTGCACTCAACACCATTGGAATCTGGTCCTCCCAGACCTGTTCCTTTGGGATGATCCTCGCAAGGGGACAGGCTGTCCTCTTCTTAGAGCTGCCATTGATTTTTCTCCACCTATTAGCACTGGGTGGTGGAAAGCAGCTGATCTCAGTTTACATTTGCACTGGATGCAGCTGTTCAGGGCTTCCCCTGTGGTTGCCCTGCAAGTCAGCAGAGGAGCGCAGTCACAACAGGAGCCTCCTGTGTTGTGCCTCTTCTCCACAGCCCTAGAGGCTCCTTGGATTTGTCACCAGGAGCTGTGGCTGGCTGCTGTGGGCACATGCGTATCTTAGAATGGGATCATGGAATCACTTAGATTGGAAAAGGCCTCTTGAGATCATAAAATCCAGCTGTTCAGCAGAACCCTTCATTCCTGGGGCACAGATTCAGGAATGGATCTGACTGGGGACATGTGGTTGGGATTGATATCCTCAGCACTACTGAAGATAGCTGAACATTGCAATTATGACTTCAGTACAGGAATAAAGTTGATCAAAACAGCACAGGAGCAGAGATTAAGACTATGTGAAGGCACATACAGGAAGTTTAGAATCTGGACAGGACTCATCTTGCCAGGCATTAATTAGACACCAGTAACACAGATGTTTATACATTTGACCTGAAAACTCCATTCAAGTAAGCAGAGAAAAGTGTGTGCAACCTGATTCTCCCAGCCTGTCGTAGACATCTACTTCTGGATACAGTTTTTACATTATAAGTATCTGCTCTTGCCATGTAGTCAAAAAGTTGTCCAGAAATGAGTTTGTATGGAGACACATGTGCTTGGGCAGACAAGTTCAGCAGCTCCTGATAACTGGCTTTGACTTGCACGTGAGACCTCTTCCCTGGTCTAGCTGACTTGTAGGAGCTGTCACTGTGTGATGAATGAATGAATCAAAACATTACCAAATATATTTTTTATCTTATCACGCCTTGTGGTGCTTTTCCCCCTTCACTTACAATGGGCTTCCAGAAAACTTGGAAATGAGGAATTTCACCAGTTTGATTGCCAGCCTGAGAACTGACCTGCAGAGCTATTCCCTGGTCTAGTTCCATAAAGCAACAGCAGAGCAGAGAAAGTGTGAAGCTTTTGTTTTCCCCTGAAGCTGCAGTCGTCCTTTTTATGCAGCATGTGGTAGCCTGGAGCCAAGGGCTTCTCCACTGATGTGGTGTATCTGGGAACTGGTTGCTCATTGACTGCTGCAAGCTACAGACAACGATAATGGGAGAATGAGACGAGTTCCTTTGTAGTCATTGTGTGCTGGTGGTTGAATTAATGAATTTCTGTCAGAATTTAAATAAAAGGGATGTGTATTGGGCTTCACAAAAGACAAACGAGGGGAGTTGACTGTTCTGACCAGGCTGTTTTCCATTGTGTAAAAATAATTCAAAATGCAGTGACGGCACTTAGCCATAAAGTCTTATATGTTCAAGTGTTTACCTGATAAAATTTCTTAGGTGGCCTTTTAAAATAATCCTGTTTCTTTCTCATCTGAGCAGCTTTTTGGCCTGCTGTCAGAGATTCTGAAATGACATATTTGCAGAAGAAATGAAGGGATCACTTGAGATTTATAAAGCTTCACTCTTAACTGTAGAATATGAGTAAAAGTACTGAATGATATATAATTGGTTATTCATCAGTGGTTTAATGTTGATTTAGAGTGCAATTTCAAGGAGATATTTTACTGATTTACCTTGGCTAACAGTCTGAATAACAAATTATTCATCCAACATGCAAATTTCAAAGATTTGTTTAAAACACTGTGGTAATGCAGTTTCCTGCCCATCATTTGCATCTCCAGTTGTCATAGACACAGCAGCAGTGCCAGAGCAGGTGATGGGTAGCCTTTGACCATTTTGCTGCTTCGTGCTCTGCTTCAGAATTGTCAGGTGATCACCATTCAGTCCCATCTGTGCTTACGTTAATCATCACCTGCACTTTCCCTGTCACACACCCCAAGGCTAAAAGATCATTTGCTGTGACCTTTTCCCTGTGCAACACAATGACTCCAAGTTATGGAGTTTCATCAGTCTTTCCTCCTTACTTATGCTGTGAGCAGTTTCTTTAGGACCATTTTGAGTCTTGATTTTATACATACAATACAGAATTCGATATTTATATATATAGATATATGTTATTTTATATATATGAAAAATGAATTATTTATTTGGTCATTCTGGTTTCCTGGTTTCTTTCTATTTTAAAAAGCTTTGTTCTGCTAAAGTGTTGACTGAAATAGTTGAGAGCTAACTGTTGCCTTTATTAAAGCTGTTTAGAGTTACATTTTTGAGCTATTTGGAAAGAAAACACAAAACCATTTTATAGCATTTCTAGCAAATATTTACATGTAATTACCTTTTTTTCTCTCTGCCAACTTTGGAAGCCCAGTCTGAGCTTTGAAATACAAAGCTTTGAATACATGTACCAAAAAACAGAAAAGCATAAGGGATGTAAAGCTCTTGAATTGGCTACAGCCATCAAAATGCCCTCAGATTACATTATTTTTAATTTTCAAATGACATAATAAAATTATTACTGAAATTATAATTAAAAGTATTCATGTACCTAAAGCCTAAGTATTGTTTCACAGTGACATTATGTCGCAGCTTTGCCTAGCAAATCAAGTGAACTCTAAATTAAAAACACACATTTTCTTAAGGAAAAATAAAAGTACTGCTGCTATTAATTATTGATCCCATCTGTGCTCCCAAAGAGTTGAAATTTAGCTAATAAGTTTGCGAGAGAATCTTTTCAACAACTGTTCTTTCTTTTCCCAGCCTCACTGTCCTTGCTGAAGGCATGATATTCTTCCAGCAGCCCCCTTTGGCTCCTTAGTGCAGCAGTAAGTGAAGGTTGCTTTTAGAGCCAACCTGATCTTTGCCAAGACACCACGGCTGCAAAATACCTGACACATTGCTAAACAATTTTCTCTGCCATTTCCCCATTTCTCTTCCCAGAGAAGAGGGGAGCCTGACTGTGCAGGCAGGGTTATCAAGCAGGCACATTCTGAAACAGCCCCTTTTCCCCTGCAGGTTTCAATTATCTGAGCATTGCCACCTTGAGAGTCTCACAGGGTTGATTAGAAGCATTGCCACATTCAGGATTATTTACCTACTGGTTTTAAGGTTTCAGTGAGGTGGAAAAGTCAGCACCTTTCCCTTTGCATGGTTGAGGAGCAGGTGCATTAGCCTTTCCTTATAAATGCTTTACTATATCCTATGGGAAAAAAATGCTACTGTTTGATCCCTTCCTTGCAGTCAGAAAATGCCTGCAGTGCCTGCAAACTGACCACTGTTCCCTCCCATGGGTGCTGAGCAGCCAGAATTTTGGCAGCTGATGGAAAGACTGAAGAGCAAAAGGAGGGTTTGAAGGACACAGGCTGTGTCCCCTTGAAAATTTTCTAATTGTGAATGAAATTGAAATGAGAGCAGAGGGTGAAAATGCCAGTGATGGAATCAGACTTTGTTGGATTTCAATATTCTCTGCCCCTGGAGCCATCTGTTCAAATCAATGCCATGCTGGCCTTCATCAAAGTTGAGGGTTACTTATATGCTTACTTGTTATTCAGCCAGGCCCCTAAGACCTCAAAATTCTTTGGCTAGGCATATTTGAGAGGTTAAACACTGAAAAAAATAGGAACAAAACAAAGTTCAGGTTTAAGATGCTTTCTTAGCAAGCTCACTGTGCCAGGGGCTTCACCAGCCACTCCTGAATTGTGCAATTGTTGTGTTATGGTGTTTTACCTTAAAACTTTGTCTTTTAAGTTTTTCCTTAAGCAGTAGATCTAACTACCCTGCAACTACAACTGCAAAGATGTCCAGGATTTTTCCTTATCATTCAACCAATGCTTTCAGTCCCTCCTTTGCTACCACAAAACCTGAAGTCTTTCTCCTTTCAGGCTTCATGTCCTTCCAGACACATTCATTTCTCCAAAAACATTTCCAGTTTGAACACACCATCTAATCTGACTCCTTTCTCCCCTCTCCTCCTACACCCATTCATAACACACAACCCCTCTTCTCAGCAGCCTTGTCCTCTGACAAGGTTCAGATCCACAAGCAAGGTACCTGAGCCATGGCATGTTTGCTCAGAACAGATGTCATTTTGGGGGACAGACAGAGTGACTCGAAACACAGCCAGATTTGCAGAACAGCACTAATTTCTTTGTGTCAGAACCCAGCTCCATTCTCAAATTGGTGAAAAATGCCCCAATGTTTCTTTGTGGAGGGGCCATGTAAGGGCGAGAAGGTGGGAGATGCATCATATAAGCATGTGTTACACTCCCTGTACAAACACAGGACAACTTCCAAATCAACCATTTACATGACAGATTTATCAATTCTTTTCTTGGAAGAGAAGGAAAAAGGAGTGTTCTGTTTGAAAAGTCTAAGTTTGTTTCCAGTGTGTTGAGCAGTGGATAACTTTTCAGGAGATTATGACCCATGAGTGATTACTGCCAACAAACATGCCAGGGCCAGTGTGAGCACTCTCTGCAGGTGCTCCTTCTAGGAGGAATGATGAAAGGGAAAGGGAATGCTCAGCTTTCACAGATTTGTTTTCTGATTCTGACCTCTGTATGTCTTTGGTGTTTGCCAGGAGACAAGGCAAGTAGAGTACATGTCCTATGCGTTAATCAATAGTCAGCCCATATGATTGAATGCCTCTTTCCTCAAGAAATCATAAAAATAACTGAATTCTTGGTATAATCTTTTACTCTGAAATAATCTCCTGTCCTCATTTTAGATCCTCCCTTACCTCCCATGAGGTGGTGGTGGTGGTGGGTACAAGTTCTTCCTAGCAAAATGCTTGAGCAGATTTTTGACAAAAAGCTTGAAAGCAGCAGCATCAGTGGCTCAACACCCTCCTCACTGTCCCCAAAGATTGGACTGCCCAGTCCTGCTATTCCCAGTCCTATCTGCTTTATAGACAAGGACTCTACTTCAGTTTAGGGCTTTGTTCTGTGCTGCTGAAATCAGTAGGTGTTTGGTCTTTTGGTTTTAGGGAGCTTATAAAGGAGCTGGTAACTGTATGCTTTGCCTCTGTCTGTTTCCCACCTGGTACTAAAGCTTCTTCTTCCTGCCTTAGGAAGGATGAGCTTCTCTCTTTTCTCTGCCCCTAGACATCTAGTGATAAGAAGAAATGAGTTGGGAGCAGGAGAGAGAAAGGAAGCAGATGAAAAAGCTCGCTTACTGAGTCTAAATCACTGTATTTTTATTCCGAAACCTTCCTAACATGCTAGACAGGTTCACTAATACTTTCCACTTCGGTAACATCCAGAAATCTTGAGAGGAGACAGAAACTCACACTAATGTTTTGGCTTGGCTACATTTGATTCTGCAAGATGTGTGCAGACACCAAGGAAAAGAAGAAAATCAAAGATTTGGCAAAGTTCATGCTGAGAGTCTGTAGGGGAATGAAAATACTTCTCAGGATCTGCAGCTCTGGTTTCTGTGTCTCATCTACAAGATCTTCATCTCACATGTTCTTGTTCATAACTTTTAATTCTAACAGGTGTGTAGGAAAGCTAAAGTGCTCTCTTCTTTAGCTAACAGACTAAGGGTAAATACAATAAAAATCTGGCAACTGACAAAAAGCACAGACAAATGCTTCTTCCAAATGAAGATAACTTAAATATTGCAACAAAAATAGTCTCTCTGCCTTCCCTCCTTTTAAAAAGTACTCTTCATATGAAAGGCATATTCCTCTCCCCATATTGTATTCATCTCTGTATGTACTGAACTATCAGAATATTCATTCTGGAAATATTTTTGTTACCATTTCAGCTGAAGGAGTGGGGTATAATTTAAAAACTTTGAGGAATTACTATCCAGCTGTGTTTTAGCTAATTTTCAGGAAAAAAGAGATTATGTTTATATGTAGAAGTCTTTATATAATTAATGTTAATTTGCACATGTTAATGAAGATGATTATTAGCGAAGCATTGTAGTTTTGTTCCTGCTGATTTTGACAGATGAGTTGAACAACATTTTGCTGTAATCAATGTAACATAATTTGTCCCTATTTTTTCTAAGCCTTAACAACTATTTTACTAGAGGGTTTTTATTGAAGCCAAGGCATGATGAGAGTCTCTTAAGTGGGTTTATCTGTCAGATAGCTCAATGTATGTTATTTTATGTATTGCTAGCACTCAGTAAAATAACATGACTCACTACCAATGAGTCACTGTGAAAAATGACATACATCTTTTTGGCTAGAAAGAAGTTCACAGCAAAATATTCAGTTGGCCTGACTTGCTGCTCATGGGTTCACAGCTTCAATATTTCTCCTATTGTCTACATTAGGATGATAATACTACAGGTAGAGTCCTGACACTGCCATGTCCCAGAAATCAGCTGAAGTAGTTGGTACTAATGGGAAACAGCTTAGAGAAGTGTAAAACAGCTGTTGTACCTGTTTGCAACCCAAAGGGCTGCTCCTCCTGGGAGAATAGCACGGGCACATGCATGGAAAAAGCTGGTAGGGAAGAAGGGAGTGGCATTGTCCATCTCATACCCCACCTACCAGTTACAGTTTTTCTACTCTGCATACACTGCACTTCTACATGAAAGTAACTCACTGACACTGAGCCACAAATTCGTACTGTCCATGCAGATCAGGGAAACAACTTCCTTAGGAGATTCTCCCTGCTCAGATAAATCCTTCATTGCCATAAGCCTTTTCCTTTTTTTTTTTCTTCAGATGTCTTTAACTACTAGCTGATTCTTGGTAAATTTTTTATTTACTGTGGATAGTTTTTGGAAGTCTTCCATGTCTTTGAGCTTTGAGCCTCTAGCAATTTTTCTTTGGAGAGGCTGCATGAATTCCTAGAGCTAAGATAGCCAGGACAGTCACCACTTCCAAGCATGCAGCTGATACACATTATATGTGTCATATAAATATATAATTCTGTGTGCTCAAACAGGGCACCAAACTCACCACAGGAAACAAAGGTGCTCGCTCAGGAATATCATACATTTCCAGATGGAACAAACCAAGTTCACCTCAGCGATGGTGCAAGTGCTGAGTGAATTGTGTGTTACTGGGTTCACAAAATAACATCTCCCTGCTTTACTGATTTGTCCCCTTGTGCAGCCAGCACATTAAAGTTAATATGTTTGGGTTCATCCCCTTCTGGGCAGCAACAGAAGCGTTTGCTAAGTTCCAAATAGCCAAAAATGCACAACTGTCTTGGTAATAGTAGTAGACTGAAGCTACTCATATCATTGAGGCATTCACTTGGAGAGTGTACAGCTGAAACAAGCCCAAGAGCCTCTTTTGTCTACAGTGTCTGCTTTTAATGGTGAGGAATAATGAATTTAGGTCCAATCCAGAGAAGCAGATAAGCTCCGAAAAAAAATAAAGTCTGCTCTGGAAACCATTAGAGGCCAGGACTCCTAGGACCATTGCATTAATTAATTTCAGGTAGAACCACAGTGAAAAGAAATCTTTAATCAGGCATATAACATCTTTAGTGAACTCGGCAAAGGTTTCTTTTGCCATTTGTGCTACGCAGAGATAGAGTATGATGGTACAAGCCTACCTTACTTTGTTACAGTATTATATTTCAGTTATATCTCAGTTTGCAAGCCAACCAAAAAAAAAAAAAAAAAGCTAGAATCACCGTCTTTTTGAAAAACACTTGCTGGAACATGACTCTCTGCTTTCATTCACAGGAGGAAACCGAGTGTCCTTCATCTCTCTCTGTTATCAAAGAGATGACAGCAGGTGAAACTATAGAGGATGATTTCTTCCCACCTGATGATCTGTCTTCTGATGAAGAATATTATATCGAAGAAAGCAAAGCAACCAAGTTCAAAAAATCAGGCATGAGGCGCATTGATGACATCAAAAAGGCATTTTCAAGGGAAAATATCCAAAAGAAAAGACAAAATTTTGGCAAGAAGGTAAACAGGCTTCAAACTAGGATAGTGACCCCTGAGAGGAGAGAGAGGATCAGGCAGTCAGGAGAGAGACTGAAACAATCTGGAATAAGGATCAAGAAAACCATTTCACAAGCTGCTCCAACAAAGGAGACATTCAAGATCCATAAAAAAAGTAAAGAGCGAACAGGAGCCGAAGGTCAGGAGGGGATCCAGGAAGCCAGCGTACACATTGCCTCTGAGCTCCCAGCAGCAGAGCCCTTCACCGAAGAAATCTCTTACACAGAAGTGATCACTAAGGTAAAGAAAGACAAGAATAGTGCAACAAAAGGTGCCTCGCAGTCCACTGAAATAGGGGTGACTCTCCCAGAAGTCACCCTTAAGCAGGAAAGAAAAGAAGGAGGAGGAGGTGATGATGACGTCCCTTTGCTAGACTTAAAGCAGTCAGCATGAGGGGTGAATGAGCACACACACCATACTGTCCTCACTGAGCAAGAGAGAACACAGTATGTACTCACTCAGCTTTAGAAAAACGTGTGAATTTGTGTTATATCATAAACTGTGTTGGTGTTGTTCTGCCATCCACACAGATGTCTGTAGTGTTGTCTTCCTGACAAAAGTCAAGCCATGCAAACTGAATGAAGGGGCTCCCCCTCTGTCTCGGCGTGTGCCGACAGCCATCGTTAACCCAAATGGAACTCGCAATGTCAAAGGGAGATGGGAATCTGCTGCATTTCCAAGATTGATATATCAATCACTTCACAGCCTAATCATTCTCATCGTTTCATGTACAACAGTATTAAATTTATTTCCATTATCTTATACCAACTCATCTAATCAGAAAACAATAACAAAGCCATTACTTCATATTAGCAAAAGTAAGAACTAAGGAAAATGTCATTTAGCTGTACAAATATTATCACTTAAGAGCCCTCACAGAAAAAGTAGGAAGAGCATATTCCTGCTTTACCCATGGTACGATAAATTTTGTGGCAGGAATTATAGCATTTTGTGTAAATTGTGTTTTTTCTCAGTGGAAAAGAGAAAGTCCTGAAATGACTATAGGTTATTTCCAGACTTCTGGAACAGGAAGGTTCATTGTAAGTAAGCAAAACGTTTTGTGCACTTTTGGAGTAAGAATAAAAAATAAGTCACATTAAATATGGAATAGCAGGAGGAAAAGGGAAGGAGGTATCATGTTCATGTTTTCGAAAGATGAGATTGCATGAAAGGCAATGATATGAAGCAGTAAAAGTGGAGTAAGATGAATGCATAGATTCTGGATACATAGGGATAAAATTAGAATATTATAACTACAGTTTCCTTGAGATATTTTGGAAAGCTATTATTCCTTACAGAGGGTTTATGAGCATTACTGACCAGACAAAGGAATTGTTTTGTTTTCCACTCTCTGTGCTTTTTCTGAGCTTCACTGCAATTAAAATCTATTCTACAAAGTCACAGGGAGATGTACAGGGCCAATCTATAACCCAATTCTTTTTTTTTCCTATCATCATCATTATTGACCAGTCACAGCCTCAGGGATTATGAGACAGACACCCTTTGGACTATGGAATGCTGTTTATTTGCAACTCTCAAGAGCCAGTGCCCTGACATCAGATATGTTTGTAAACACGACTGCTATGCTGACATGGGGTGCAGGACTGTATTGCTCTCTTCATTCTTAAATGGAGTTGCCTTCAAAGCACTTATCTAAAGCAATGTTAGTCCTTACTATCTGTGTGAAACTTGTACAATATTGTCAAAAGCTGTATGATTGTATTTAATATCTTGGATTCATTTTAACAGAAGAGCATAACTTGGTTATCTATATACATTGTTAGAGGATTTCCAGCTAATTGTTAATCTATCATTTAAATATAATTAGTTTGATTTCAAGTATTCTGCCTGCCAGTTCTTTCATTTAGTCTGGTGTACATCCCACTTGAAGTGAAACAGCTTTAGCAAAAGTAACTAGGGAACACTGGTTGGGGAAGGTCAGTGTTTTACTATATCCATGACATTTCAAATCAAATTAATGTTGTCAGATTGGGAGCAGCAACTCTGCTGAGTGGAAAGGCAGGATAGAGCAAGAGAAGGAGACAGGAAGACAAACACATTTCTATCAATTGTAAATTGTTCATCTCCACTCTACTGCAATCACATGCAAAAAGGAAAGAGAATTTTGCTTATAGGATACACTGAAGGTTTTGTTTGTTGTTTTTTAATAGTGATAAGAAGCCATTCTGGAAAATGTGATTTTATGTTTTTCTTCAGTTCTGTATAAAACTGTAGCTATTTTCAGTGAAATATTATATGATTTTTTTGGTTCTTCAGTAATATGGCCTGCATTCTGTTCTGCAAGATTTGGTATTTTCCTAAACTGATAAGCAGGGTTTAGTTATTAAAATGAAGACATTGATGTTCAAATAAGCTATTTCTTTGCATTTTTATACAGCAGAACACTAAGTGCTAGAACATCATTGCCTATAGATTTTCTTCATATAGCATTTAATTTTCTCATTTTGCTTGACAAAGGAAAGAAGTGATGCAGTTTCCGTGGAGCCTATCATGTAGCACCAGATATAACCTCTATCAAATATATATTTTTTTCATGTTTACTTCTAGCTTCAATTGGTCAGAGGATTATTTGTTTTCATAGCAAGCAGTGAGTTCTTCAGGTGTGCAAAGCATTTTAATGTACATTTTTCATTTTAAATTACTGTCAGTGTTACTGACCTGACTTTTACATGTACCAAGAGATGAAAGTTAAATTACTCCGTATCCCCTCATAAAGGTAGGGAATGGGGAAAAACGCTATGGTTTGAAACCTCAGCTTCTGTGGAACAGCACAGCCCTTTGCTGCTTGAAGTCTCCCCCACCTTTTTCACAATTTCCAAGATCTACAATCATGAAGCCAAATCCTTCAGCCTTCTCAGAAACAAAATTCTCAATGAAATTGGTTGATGTACAGCTGCACTGCAGGGAGGTCTGGTGTATGCTTTTTGAACAGTTGGCTTCACTTGAAAAGATAGTTTTGCAGGCACTGTTGCTCCTAGCTCAGTGGAAAAAAGGGACCCTGTCCCTGTCTGTTCTGTTTTCCAAGAAGAAAGTTGGCACTCAGTACTTGGTTGTGGGTGTGAGTGTGAATATCAAACTTCCTCGTGGAATGAGCCCTGCAATTGCTAACTGCAGAGTAAAACTGGCTGTGCAAAGGGATGAACTACTTTCTTAGGCACTTGCTATACAGAAGTTGAAAGTGCTTACAAGGAGAAAAAAAAATATTAACAAAGTCCTGACTGCAAGTCATTCTTTCATAACACCCAACAACAATTCAATCATCCTTCAGTTACAGGGTAGACAGCAGTGCTGGTTAACACAAAAATACTTCAGTCATTTCAGGTGAAGTATGGCCTGTGTATCATCTTCTGCTTTTTTAAACTACACTGATGCAAAATACAGAACAAAGAGCAGTTAGGAGGTTTGAGTTTCCTGAGGTATGCAGGATTCAAGCACTAATGCAAATGGAACGAGTACTAATAGAGCCAAACTGGTGTTCAGATGTGTTTACTCTGAGAAAACTTTAAAACGTTTCTTCCTGATAAAAATGGGGACTGTGCACATCTTCCTTTAAAGTGGATATAGGTTTAGAAACTAGTTAATAGGAGCAAAAGGCACTTCTTGTGCAAAGACAAACACTCCTGTTTCTATTATTGTTTACATTAAAAAATGACTGTTCAAGAAAATTGTCACAGCCATTAGCAAAACCACCCAGCAAGTTTACAAATGCAAAATCAAAGGAACTGTGCATTGAAATATAAGCAGATAAACATAAAACTTTACTATGCATTTAATTATCTCGTCATTACAGCTTTAATGATGTTACAGATGATAAGATTTTAACTACAAAGTTGAATTTAAAAATAATTACATTATATTATGAAAAATTCTTGTATTAAGAAGAAAGATAACATCTACAACAGAACCATCATAAGATGTCAGAGCAGTTGTCTCTTTTTCATGTAGTGCTTCCATTATGAGCAAGTTGGTCGATTATATTCTCACTTGCTTCATATAAGAGTTGCCAAATTTACACCTGCAGCTCTTTCCCCTCTGATATTCCCAGGATAAAGAAATTTAGTATTTTTTCTGTGAACAGAGTAAGTTGATCTATGTGCAACTAATCTAATCTCTAGCCACCACTTTGACAATAACTGCAATACTGGCTGCAGCTTAATTCTACTTGGTGGTTCTTTTTTCATAGCTGTCTGTCCTTATTTCGAACTGCAGAGCAGTGCAACCCCCCTCAAAGTCCAATGATCAGGATTCTGCACTGTTTTCAGATGCAAAGAGAAAATGTACGTCAGGTCTGTTCTGCGAGGCTTTTTGTAGACAGGGCAGGAGTACACATTTCCGTGCTGCTTCCTTGGGTCAGTCAGTGCTGCCGTGCTAACCGCGTACACGTGCACGACAGGAAGGCTCGTGAACAGCACCTGGGAATGTCAGAACACACACAGGGCTCAGCATTAGGGAAGCAGGACGGGTGTCGGAATTCTAAACACTAGAACTAGATTCAGTGATGGCCTTCAGCAAAAGCACTGGCACCTCAGCAGAGGTACACGTGAGAATACAAGTCCTACACTCACTACTCTGTTGACACTAAGCCAGTGGCATCTCAGGCACAACAGCCATTGGGAAGCCTGGTGGAAGGAAAGAAAAGTACTAGAACCTTGGAAAACTGCATGCTGTGGAGGTTGATGGAAAAACATCAGGGTGGTTCTAGGAGGGACAACAACCACTGTCTTTTTTTCCTTTCTTTTCCCTTTTCACTGATTTTTCCCATTCTTTCCCAACCTCTTTTTTCCTGAATGGCAGGACTGGAGCTACAAAAACCAAGCTGCAACTAGCAACCCTCCTTGTTACCTTCGCACTGCTGACAGTGGAGCTTCTAATATCCAAGGTGCTTCTTGGGTGTTTATCCAAACTAGATACCCTCAGGTCTTCCACCGAGATAAAGTATTCATTATCAGGGAATAAAACAGACCCAAATCCAAGAGCAATATGGAACCTTGCTGAATACTGCAACACTTGAGTAAACTCTATGTTTGAAGAAGTCTTTTGACAGACCAGGCAACAGAAGTTACAGCTGGCAAGGTTTGGTTTGGAAAACTTTTCTCTCAGTCACACACAGAAGCATTTTACCTATGGACAGGAATTACCTCAATTCCAATTCCAGGACAGTTAGCACTGGCTTGGAAAAAGTGTACCAGTGCAGACAATGTCAATTTTCCCTAGACCGTGGCTACGGTATCTAATCATTACTCCATAGCTAGATTTTAAATCTGCTTAGTCACATCAGTGAAATGTAACTCAATGCATGGATAACTGAGCATAAGCCCAGAACTAATACTCTTCCTCATTTTAAAAAACAAACACTAGGGATTTTAAGTCAGGCAAACACTGACCTCCATATCAAACCTAGCCCAGGGCTTTGAAAGCTTTGATAAGGTCCCCCTTGGTCAGTCAAAAGAAGAATGACTATGGGTTGCACTATTTTATTAGAAGATAACTGTGCTGCTAGGACCCCTGAGGCCAAGAAGCCCAGCATCTGGTCTGCTCTAGTGCTGTGCATCCTAAATCCATTTTCTGATAGAAGTCTTTTTGTTCACTTCTGGTAGGTAAAGAGTCTGTCCTCTTCCCAGCACCACTAGTTCTGGTTACCCTCTTAAAACCTGTTGTGAAACCACTGCTGCAGGCACTCAGCACACTTCCTTATTTTCCCTGAGCACATGCATTATGCCACAGCCTGTTACACTCATTTGATCCTTACCTTTGGTGCTGACTCCATCAGCCTGCTGTTCCTGCGGTCCCAGCCTGCCCCTTCGAGGAACAGGCCGTGTATGTAAACCCCACCAATGTCAGCAGGAGGAGGGCCAACAACATCTTCTTTCATCATCTTGGTCACTTCACTGCATAAAACAACACTGTCGAGTTCCCACCCTTTGGCTAAATTCATGCGAGTTGTCTCTTGCCTCATGGCCGTCAGGAATCCCTAAGGACACACACACAAATATGACACAAAGGATTTTTTTTAAAGCCTTGAATTTAAACCATTTACAACCTCTTTTTTTCCTATGTGACATCAGCTGTATAAAAGTTCCTCCTGCAGAATTTCATGCACATATAAACTAAATTCGGTAGTGTAAATCCAATGGTTTTCTACACTTCCCCAGTACCATGCATCCATACATAATTAGTGTGCACATGTTGGTGCTAAGAAGCCCACAAACTGGCTTATTTAACATATCATAAATGCCTGTAGAACTTACCTCTCATACCTTTTTTACAACCAACCAGATGGAGAGAGGTTTATAAAGCTGCCAGATTAATGTGTTTTGAGAGATTCCAAAGACAGGTGATTTCTAGTTTCTCTAACACTCGCTATATTGTTCATCTTTCCTTATACTAACATTGTAAAAAGTGCTTTTCAGTCAACAAACAAGCATTTTACAGAACACAAAGGAAGTACCAGCTGGAATCATGCCATTAAACACTGAAATGCCTCTGACACTTTGCTCAGTGAAGTCTTTATATAGTACAATAACATAGTGTTTCAGACAACAGCAAGATAAACCCAGAGCACACCAGCAGCAGAGAACAAAACTAACTCTCTAATCTAGAGAGCTAGTCTCATGACATTGGTATAAGCTATTAAAAGACAAGCTAGACTGAAGATGTTGGTTAGCTTCCCTGACAGAGCTGTCCATGGGAAAGCACAGCTCAGTACATGGGAAGTGCCTTAGTCCTTAGAAAAGGGAGGGCAGACTCCTTTGCTGTTCCAGTGGCCATGCTGTAGATGTGCATCTTATTTGCCTTGTGGAAACCCATTTGTGTGGTGAGGAGGTGAATGAATAAAACACAAAACTGAATATGCAAGGGCAACGAAAAGGACAACTAGGAAAGAGTAAGTTTCCCAACGTATACCCTGTATTTCAGAACAGGGAATGAAAGCATCTGAAGACACAGAAGGGGGGGATAGAGAGCCCCATGAGGAACACAAAAAGGTGGGAATTAGTGAGCCAACAGCACAACTAGGAAGAAATCAGGATATGAATGAGGGAATGGAATGAGGGAATTGAGTAAGTTTTTTGTTTTTCTTCAATATTTACAGAGCAGGATGTTCTGTTGAGCTACCATTAGGGCCAAATGAATGGAAAAAAGTTAAATGTGGGAACAATAGAAAATTGTCTACTGAACACAGGGGCCAGTCTCTGGCTGAAAGGACTGAAGTGCTCCAAGCACTTGGTAGCCATGCAATACCCTTTAAGTTATGAGAGCATGAGATGACTTTCATGAACTCAGAAGTTTCTGTTCACTTACATTGGTTGCTTCTCATTAATATAATCCCAGAGACCCCAGGACAAGTGTTTTAAAGAGGTTTTGTGATAGCACAGATAATGGTAATTGCATTTGAAGTAGTTGAGAACTCCAGCATATAGCTGAGGGAGACAGGATTAAAGGCCAAGTTCTTCTATCAAAAATGCCATTAAATGAAAGCAGAATCCTTGCAGTAATTTGTGGAATTTTAATTTGTAGAAACATGCTAGAACCAATAGTTTAAAATACATGAAGTGTTCACTGCCATGAGGCCCCAGAGGGTTACTGGATCCCAGATAAACTGAAATATTAAAGAAAGAAGAGCTTGATGAGGACAGAGCAATGACTGTATTAAGGGAATCAGTTCAAAGGCACCATGGAAACACTGGAATAAAAGTAAGCTCCAAGCTGTGAGTTGTCTTCAGGGATAAGGTTTAGATAGCAGATTATTCCTACAGAGATGGCAGGACCTATACACTTTCTGCAGTGGGACTTTTCATGCTTATCTGCTCATTTGAATGAATCCTAGACAGCGTTTGAAGACTGCAGCTGTGAGCTCGAGGCCCAGCTGGGTGTCCCAGAGTGGGTGAATGGCACAACAAAGAGCAAGACAGAATCAAGTAGCTTGAGGGGCCACTGTACAGCTGAGGCTTTGGCTCACCCAAAAACCCTTTGTCAGGGACATAATCAACCACTTGCCATGACATTTTTTTCAATTTCTGGTATTCTTGTCTTTTTTTTTTTTGTTTTGGTTTGGTTGGTTTTGGTTGCTTGGTTGGTTGGTTGGTTGGTTGGTTGGTCAGGGTTTTGGTATTTTTCTTGTATATGTGTGTTTGCCTTTTCCTCAATTTCTCCCTGTCCAGCTCACTGAAGCCTGCTAAAGCTTTGCCCCTTTGCCTTTTAACAACTCATGCAAACTAACTCTGAACCTTCTAGTGAGGGAAGAGCAGGCACCCATGGAAGCTACAAACAAATAATGGAAAGACAAAAAATATGGAAATCAGTTAAGTCTATTGCTCTCAGAATCATATTCTCTATCTTACTTTACTTTGGAGGTTCTTTGTTTGTCACTTACTTTGCAAATACTGAGCAGATTACAGCAGGTAAGTGGGCACTGAGGAATGGAGGCATTGTACTTCATATTCTGATTAATATTCACTTTGGTTTGGCATCTAAGGGTCATAGAAGAAGGCTGAGGGTTCATTATGCTGAGTACTACACAACCAGAAAGACAGTTTTGCCTTGCAGTGCTTAAAACCTATATATAGGACAAATGGCAGGAACTGGAATACAGAGATTCAAACAAGGAAAGAATAAAACAGTGTCAGCCACAAAATGGAAATTGGGAGGTAGAAATGAGAAATGCCTAACGTCAAGTTTTTGATGAAAAAAATCCAATAACATCAGATTAACTTCCAGGAGGGAAGAAAATCCATGGCATTTCTTGTTTTGCTCACCCCAGTTATCTTGGCCCAATGCAGACACACAAGGGGAATCAGGTTTCTTTTACACAGAAGTCTGAGCCAGCCCTCATTTGTATCACTAAAAATAAAGATTAACTTCTGTGAAATTACTGAATTTATCCTAGTGTATAAACAGTCCAAGAGAAGGCAGAGTCTGGTCCTATATTATTTTTTATTGCCGGAATGCCTCGTTTTCCCAGTGCTATAAATCTACTTTATTGCCTTGTGCTATCCATGGCATTTATCCATTGACTGTAGAACAAACAGTGAGATATAAGCAAGTAGGCAAATTACTTAGGAGCTGCATTTCTTCTCACAAATGAAAGGATTTTTCTGACAACTTCCCAGGTATTACAAAAAAGCCATTAGAACTGCAGCACTAACACCTCATCACTTCAGCTTGTTTGAGAAGATGAAAATCAATTTTCTTAAATAGGAAATACTGATTTTAAACACAGTGATATGACTATTAACAAAATAATAGTTAATTAAATAGGAAATGAGTCTTTGCTCAGGTGAATTGCTTTTAGAATGGGCCACTCCCACAGCCTGGGTTACAGAAAATGGTGACTACAGCACTGACCATCTGATTCTTAAGCTTGTGATTGTCAGCACAAACAAAATTTTTAATCTCTGCACACGATGTATTTAGAGACTTGAAGAACTAGGGGTTATGAAGTGTGTAATTTTTGTATTTCTAGAGGCTTTCTCATTTACTATGGTCTATTAAATCACAATTTGTTTGGGGATATTTTACACTGATTATTTGGCAGCTCTTTTCAGAAATCCAGCCATTTTGATCCAAAAAAATGTAGCACGCCCAATTGGGTCTGGCAACATTTCAGAACTGACACAACCTCAGAGCACAAAAAAAGCCAGCTGAAATGTCCAGTACAAAATCTCTATCAGCTCTTGTTCATCTGTAGTGCAAAAGCAAACACCAACAGAGCCAAAAGCCTGTTAGGGCTGCATCCCCCTGATCATTGCTAAAGTTACTTTGAAGTATTTTAGAATGCTGCTATCAGTGTGTTGCTAGAAAACTAAGTATGGAAGCATAATCATTTTATCAGAACTCCTACTCCTCTCCCTCATACTTGAGGATCCTCTGCTCAGGGTTTCTGTGAACCCTGTTCCATGCTATGAAGTTGTACCAGCAGACAGCTGACACCCACAGGAGAGATGATAGATGGATATTTCCCAGCAGTAGTCCTAGAGAATATTTGCCACTGTTGCTTTCTCTATTCTAGGCAGCTGTTTCAGCTAGCTTTTCATTGCTAACAAGTACTGAGATTAAAATAGATCTTTAAAATAGCTCTTTCCTAAGGCTACATAGAAACCTGTTGGCTGGATACTCTCACAATGACTCATTTCCACAACTCACACTTCCCACAAACATCTGTGAATCATAAAAAGCTTTAATGAACATGGATAGCTCTGCAAAGAAACTACACATCATTTAGGTATGTATACTTTACTTCTTTTAACTCTGCTCTCAGCTGTTCCCTTTTCTGTGTTTCATTTCATGCCAGGTTTTTATTTCAGATAGTGCAGACACGAGGCTGTATTTTTTATAGGTCTCTGCAGACCACGTCTGGCACAATTCTGGAGTGGTATGAATAACAAACCTTCCATTTCAAGGAACTGATTTGCAAGGATTGAGAACCAAGTCCAAATCTCTTCCTCCTGTGTCAGAGTTCTGGAACTTAGCTTGTTTTGTACTCAGAGGGATTTTCATGCAACAAATAAAAAATGGACTACTGTAATAGAAGAGGTAAAAAAGGAAGATTAAGTTGAAATGTGAAAGCATGTACTTACCCAATTTCCTCACTATAATAAAATCAGCCAAAAGATTTATTTCATTATTTCAGGAGCATTATTTTGTTCCAGCAAAAATTTTTTCAGTAGATACTGAAGATTTATCCTATGTTTATGCTAAAAAATTAATATAGATTACACTTCATTTAGTCAATATTAAGTCAGCTTGAAGTTCTCCCAAGGTCAAATTTAACTGTTACTCAGAAGTTATAAAGGTCAACGGGGCAATCTTACCTGTGGATTAAAGAACCCTGTCATCCAGAATTGGTTTGGACGGCCATCCTGCAGCCAGCTGCTGAACTGCTGGTTTCTCTCAAGAAGCTCAGTAAACCAGAATCCTAAAGTAGTTGACTCCCAAGAAATCCTAAACCACAGTTTTGGAATTCTAGCGTCATAAATATTATCTAATGCATCTTGCAATTCTTCTGACATAATTATGGTTCCTGGAAGATAAGTAAAACATTCAGAATAAACTTTCCCCTAGCTTGCAAAGGCAATTAAAACTTCCAAATGACATTACAAGTCTAATGAACCCTCTTTTGTTGTGCCTTAATTGCACACCTGTAGCACTGCAGTCTTATCAGTTTGCAGTTAATTTGTTCAAAATTATAAGACTTGATTCAAAGCTAAAGGCGATAAGATAAATGATATTTCTTCTGTTGTTTTGATCAGAAACAAAGATATGTTTCTTAAACAACTTCTCCTCCCTCATACACATTATTTATATTCATTATATTCACAATGTGTTTGGAATGTGATTAATCATTGAAAACTTTTTTATAAATTTTAATGGATCTTACATGCATGATCAATGATAGAGATACACTGTGTAACTCATCTATATCCTAACCATGTACTGGCAGTGATTATATTCATGAAATTCACTATTATTAATGATAACTTTGTACATTTCCATTATCAAGATTCTCAGTGGGAAAACAGTAGGTAAAATAAAGCTGGAGGCAAGACTTTTTTTTTTTTGGCATTGGCAGTGCATACTCACATATTCCATGCACAGTACCGTTCTCTCCACTAAAATGTTGGCATTTACTAAGACAGTGACTTTTCAGTGACACTCACCATTCCATGTGCTAGAAGATCCTGCACCTTATGTACTCTCAATGGACCTGGCACATGGCCATGCCTTAGGATGACTCCTCTGTTCCAGAACCTGGTTCTATTATTCTCTTATAGAAACTGGTCTGGTAGCCCCAACTTTGATTAAATATTCATGTAATACCAAAGTTCAATGTATCATCACACACACAGCTGCTGTAATTGCCACAAAGACAACCTGAGATACCAAACAGAATTAAGTGGCTTCCACCACAAAATATGTAAAGAGAGAGAAGTGGTCTGGGTGTCTGCAAACTAGAACTGCAATGGTCCATACAAACATACCCACAAGAAAATGTGGCCTGTAATAAGAAAGCATTTCAAATCCCTTTCTTCCACTGAGGTTGACAGGGCTTCAGTTGAGGGGAAGGAAAAGAATGTCCAGAAACCAAGCATCATGTTAATTTTAAAGAATACAGTGTTACAACCTAAACACTTCTATAGCAGTGCATGCAAATCTAGTGCTTTCTACAATATATAAATGTCAAGTAGGCCTCAATTTCTTCTAGCAGATAATGAGTGATCTGTTTCCATTTATGCACCTCTTTTTGTGTAACAAATTCCTCAAGAAAACCATTAATTTTTACAAAATTGTAAATATTAAAAAATACTGCCTATCCTGCATTCTCTGCAATTGTTTTGTAGTCAGGCTCAGAACCACATTCTGGGGTAGCTAAGAGAGTTTTGTAACACAGTTATTAAACCTTCTCTTTGGGTATTAATCTTCTCTAATATATAACCAAGAGAACCAACATTTAAGAAAGAAGCCACTGCATGTCTTCTCCACTTTGCTTGGAAAAACCTAGTATTACACCATATACTTTATTCACCTTTTAGAGACAGAAAAAGTGGGGGGGAAAGTCTTGCAATGCATGTTGGTTTCAACTTCAGAGCAACTGTACTAAGGGCACAAATCAAGTGAAGAGCATCCTGTTTTAGCCCTGGAGATCACTACCATCAAAATGGGAAAGAAAGAACTCTTTTATCTCTGGTTTTTCCTTGTTTTCTGGCTGATACATTCAACTTTCTGCTTTCCTCCTCTATTCTTCTGGGCAGTCTGGAGCTTTTCAAATAGGGAGATACAACCAGTCTCTGCCCCGAAGCATTGTGAAATCCCTTAGGATGTGTGCCTGCTATGACTCAGAGCAGCTGTTGAGAATGTTAAGCCAGAGTGTTCTTGAGGATGAGGTATGTTCACAGCCCTGGACGTGCCCATATAGCTGCATAAATATTCCTAGTGAGTGGGTGTCATCTCTGGCAGTAGGCACAGTGCTTGAATTTCAGCACTAAATGCCATCTGTGGGTGTTGGGATGCATTCCTGCAGCAAAAATACTCTGATAAAAATATAAATAATTAACAAAATAAAATAATTTTCAGAAATAAAATCAGTACCATAGGAGAAAAATCATGCCATCTTTCTGGACAAAAGTGATACAGGTGTTTGAAAAAGTATCTTTGATAAATTGAATGAGTAGTACAATGCCATAGGCTTCTCATATTTAACTTCTGAGAACCTCAGAGCACTGCACTATATGAAGAGACTGAATGTCCTATGAACTTAACATGACAGGCTCAAATGTTCTACGAATCAGACAGGTCAATTGCTTATAACTTGGCTATTTTGGGGGTTAGTCCATGATATTCCCTTTCTTGAATGGAATAAAGGCCATCTGAAAATGACTGATGAAGGGTCAGCTCAGTTGAAGACATTAGGGCATTTCCATACTTCAAATATAGTATCTACTGTAACCATACTGTTTGCACAGTGTACACTGTTTGGAAATTAGGATTCCCCTTTCTGATTGCCCCAAATTTATACCATCTCCCTTCTAAACCAGATCTAAATCTATCCAATTGCTGAGTGGAGAATATCCAAAATACAGCTTCTCAGTTCTGAGGATAAGTTTTTATTGATAATTAAAGTAAATTGTCTGTTCTTTTAAAGTGATCTGGTTTTAGGGTAATTCATTCCATAGATATAACGTTTTGAATAGACTACATCAGAAGGTTGTATTATTTCTTTGAGTTCACCCTTTTCACTACTATATCTCCCAACAATTGAATCTGAAATCTGTAAAATTTGGATCTGTTTTGAATTTCACATTTATGAAAGTGTCTATCTGGACTAGGAAACTTGCATATCTCATTTAAATGAGTAGCTAAATTTAGGAACAAAGGAAGGATCTTAAATTCCAGCATGAACAAAAAAAAGCCTCACTCCACTGACTGATTCTCTTCCCACAGGCAGAGATGTAAATCAAAAATAACAAGAATAATTATGTAGGATATAAATGAGATGAGAAAAAGCTACTTCTCCATCAAGTGCAGTTTGCCAATAGCTGATATCATTATAATAAAATTGGAGACTAGCCCTGGAGGACAATACTTGCTAGACACTACGTCTGTTAAGCTAGTCTGAACAGTACATAGAGAACAAAGCTCAGTGAAAGCATCAATCCATTATTGACTGTCCCAGTTCCAGAAGCTGACCTTTTCAGCCTTTAATCCCCACTCAAGTTTACCTCCCAAACAACCTGCTTTGTTCTTGAAGCAGTCCCATCTTGCCTCCACCACCCAGCTCCAACTCCCTCATCTTTGCTGAACATGTTGAAAAGAAAACACCAACTTGTTTATAACTTCCTAAGTTTTCTGCTCTTTCTGACTTATGGCAACAGCTAACACTTGCCTGTGTTTTCTTCAAAGCTTTTTTTATTATTCCACCCAAAGGCACAAGGTATAAAAGCTCATGTGTGTTTTCCTATACCTAAATTTTTTTTTTTTTTGCAAGCTTTAGTATGGTTCTACTGGCTCTGTGACCACCACTGCTGTGCTGATAGAAGTTGACCTCTTTGCCTCAGGCAGTTTTTTGGGTATTTTCCTCTTTCTTAACTTGCAGTGCTTGGGCACTTAAGCATTTGGAGGTAATTCCCAGGAAGTTCTCAGAAGCTCATTTAACTCCACCACACTGTTTGAAACCCAACGCCCCACAACAGTTTCTCACTTTCTTTTGCTCCAGCTCTAGAACAGGAAGAGTAAAACAGGCAGCTGAGACCTGCAACGCACAACACTCTCTCCTTGTTTTACTTGTAGACTGGTATTCTCTCCAGCTGCATCTAAACTTTGCCCTTGTTATATTTTCATTTTGCTTCCCACCTTTCTTTTTGGGTGTAGAATCCTCTGACTTAATTCTTCAAGTCAGGAGAGATGAGAGGGACCAAGAAACTTAAGTAGCATGTAGCATGCAACTTTTCATATAGAAGAGCACAAAAATCCTAGATTCTCTTCAATAGCTAAATCCTTCAGTCAGAAAGATGGCAATTTGAAAGTAACCTTGCGAATCATTCTGAAAATTTACCAGCTCCAGTACGTTGGCTGAAGAATCCTTTCCATCAAAGGATTGAAAATAAAAGTTTTAAAGCAGTAATTTGAAGATGAAAATCCACACACAACTCTACAAAAAAAGTAATACAAATCACTATCCTGAGCTAGAGTAATACAACAGGCAGATAAACTCTATTCTGCAGTTTGTCCTTAATGTGCAGTGTGTGTCTCCAAGCAGTTGTCCTGGCCAGCATCATGGCAAGCATATGTAACACCTATTAAGAAGTTCAGAAATGATGTGCCATACTGTGAAAGACAACAGGAGGCATTCTGGCATTCTTATCAGGATGAGAAGTAAGTAGAGTGTGAGAGCTGCTGAGCCAAGAGTAACTACACCACAAGACATACTGAACTCATCCCCTCCATTCCTCAAAAAATCTCCCCATTGTTACATTCCATTAATGTCTTCACTGAGTGCTCTTAATCATTTTCAGATAAAATCCTCATCCAAAAGTGATGATCCCTACAAGCCTCACACACATACACACACTGTAGAACTTAGTAAGGCAAGAGCCCAAGTTCTTTCAGTCCAAAATTCTATTACCATTGTCAGCAAGCCAAACTAAAACTGTGTTAGTGCTAGCAGTCTTATACCATTACCAGTCAAAATAGAACTTAACCAGACAGAGGGAATGAGTCCATACTTCTCCCTTTCATGGGAAATTATCTTTCCTGTGCACTCTGGCAAGACTAATTTCCCAAGCTTCACTTTTTCACCATGTAGGTTAAAATAAATTACCAGCTACCTCTTTTGACTCTTTTGGACTTCATTTATATCCCTCCTATAAAGTGCTACATACAATGAACAGAAATTCCTCGCATCATCATGATGCAAATGCTACTTTCAACTTCATGGTATTCTGAGTTGGAAAAAGTAGTGAATCTTTACCTCGGGGTTCACACACAAGTTTGTGTAGAGGACATAAAAATCCTGCACAATTCCTATAACAAGCATAGAACTACATTGCCATAGAACTGCTGTATTTTCAGGAAATGTGTTATCAGGAAAAGAACTTCTCTCTCCTAACTCTGCAAACACTGTACATACAGCAGTGGGAGTTCTGTGATCATGCAGCACATGCATGACATGAAAAGATAAAGAAATCCAAGGTTTCTCAGATGTTCTTCACTTGTTCATGAAGCAGGCGGTTTAGGCAATTCCCAAGGAATAATTTGAAAACACAAAGCTGTAAGGTACAAGAAACCAGGACCAAGGGGATGAAGTTTTGTGACCAAAGTAGAATCTAGATATAAGTAAATGAGGTAAGCATTTGTTTCTTTCACAAGAAGCCCTTAAACACAATGTTTAGTGGGTTAAAAAGAATCAGGATAAAAATAAAACTAAAAGCTGTGCTTATTTCCATTTTCAAGGATTTGATACCCACTTTCAGTGCTACTACAAGTATGCTCCTCTTCATTCATGGAAAACACTCCCACAGAATCTCTCTTCTCACTTTCTTCACCAAGAGAAGACACATCAAAATGCTTACCACTCTTTCTTATTCAGTGAAAGGAGAAATAAAGAGAACTCCACAAAATCTCACAGACAGGCCACATTCAAACAAACTCAACTCAAACAAACTCTTAAAGGTTAGGAATAACTGGATGGGTCATTAGATTTTACAGACGCTATCTTCCGTAGTGGGAGAGGGGGTTTGAAGTACCCACTCTGTAATAAAGAGTGGGGGATTAGTATTCTCAGAGGCCTCTACACTGCCAGAGGTGGGAGGTAAGTACACATGAACACTACAGCTCGGGTACTGCCCTACAAAGAATGGTCATCTTCTGACAGGGGCTCAAGACCTGCTGCTCATAACCCATTAAGAGGCAGCATTTTTGGTGCAAACCCCATATCTTACTTCTCCTTGTCTCTGAAAAGATTCCTCTGCTTGGAACATGGCTTCAATTTAGGGCACTCGAGAGGACAACCATCACTGCTGTGTTCTGATTTATGGTGAAGCTCTGTATTATGCCAACTGTGAAATAAACTCTGGGCAATCAATAAGTAATTAAAGCAGAAGTAATGGTTGGGACATAAGTAAGAGTACAAAGTGCAGCTACAATCTAATTACTACAATTTGATCCAGAAAAAGTATCCCTCTGGGCAGCAAAGTTTATTGGTGGAGATGCAAGCTTCTGGGGCATATTTGCCAACAAACATGTTAGACACATGCTGAGCATCCTCACTCCTCCCTAAAGCTGAACGCTGCTTAATCTGCCCTCTGGACAGAGGGACAAAACTGTCTCTGCAAATTCCTACTACATCCCTCATGTTCAGCTGCCCATGGGCTCTCCCTGAGGAGGGTTTTACATTATCTCAAATGTAACTTGATGAGCAACATCAAAATAACCAGGTCCATCCATTCACATCCAAACTGCAAAATCAGATATGCAGGCTTCCTTTCGGAAAGCTACATGACAAAGATGCACTATATTCTTAAACACTAAATTTATTTGAAATTTTAGGTCTGCTAAAAGTGGGTGCTGGGGCCTTAACGGGTTTGTGAAGCCAAAGTCAGATATGTGAGCAGGGCAGATGTCAAAAATCACATTACCTGTTTGAGCAGGCAGATCAGTTTGTTTACTTCATTGTAAAGAAAATGAACCACCTCAGATGACCTGAGATTGCAGCTGACTAGTTTCGGGGGGAAATCTAGTATGAGATAGTTTGGGGTTTCCCTTTTGCTGAGGTAGAGTGCCTAAACATTTTTTCCATCCCCTAATTAACAGTCTACCATACGCACTTAACATTGCATGAACATGCCAGAAGCCATTTATTGTTGTTGTTAACTATACATCAAATTTTGTTTCCAGAGCAATTTTTCACTATATTTAACTTGCCTGTCCATAAGAAATTATGTTTTAGAGAACTGCATGAAAGTTACAGCATTAACTTGATTAAACATCTGGCAGAGGACTGCGCCCACTGTGGAACTGAATGTGAAGTGCAAATAAATTATGTTACTCATCCACCCCTCCGCAGAATATTATACATACTGAGAATTTAAATATATCTGTCACAATCAAGGAAAGATTAACACTTTCTTGGATGGAAAATATTCTTTTGATTTACTTGAAAAGGGACTCTATTCACATATAAAAGGGAACTTTCAGCTCAAGAAGAGAGGACAATTGTTTCTTCCAGCTTGATCTTTGCATATGTTATTACAGGATATGAAAGCTTATTAGCCTTGGGCACATTTGTGAACCTCCTTCCTAGATTCAGATTATAGGCATGAGGTTTCTGAAGCATGTATTCTTGTCTTAGTGTATCATACAAATGATAGGAAAAAAAAATCCCTTTTGATCCTTATGTAATAAAAATACAAATTAAAAAAAAATCTCCCCTCATGAAAGGCATTTTCAAAAGACTGGAAAATACCAGTAAGACAGATCACAGTAATGCCATCAGCTATGTCAGAAGGGACTAGTTCTGAGGCATTCTGATCTGCTCCCTGTGAGGACAGTTTGCTGTCTCAGATATTTTTTGTCTGCTAGAGAACAGCAGATTTGGGTGGAACAGCAGACTTCACCCATGGAATCAACCCATTCCTGTTTCATTTTAATTTGTTAATTCAAGAAGCTTGGCTGAGCAACAGTACACTTTCCTTCCTGGGTATTTCAACTCTTGCAGATGAGCAAAATAGGAAGTGAAAACAAAAAGCAGATGGTAACATCATGATCCCTCCTTTTTCCTCACTCCTTTTCTGACAAAATTTTACATCTGCTTCTGGTTGCCTCTACTCTTGGTTTATTTTAACTTCATTCACATTGCTCACTTTCAGCCAAATACTCCTGTCTCTGAGAGATACAGAGTGCTGTTGCCTGCCTCCTGTGATACCTAAAAGGAGAACTGTCTCTCTCTCTTTTGACTGACACTGCCACTCACTTCAGCTTCCATTTAGAGACATGCCATCTGGTATAACCATTTTCACAAAAATGTCACATTTCCCCTAAATTAGAGTCTTTATCACCTTGCCTCCTGAGTTCCCTTGCTCTCAATTACTTAGGAGCAACACTTCTACCTTTTTCTATATCACTATGTCTCAGCTTAATTTCACAAATGACTCTGGTACATGACCTGTGGACCTAATCACACAATTCAGCTCCTCTGAGCTCTGCAGGATCCTAGAGAGAATCAGAGAAGGGAAGTAGTGCTGAGGGACATGGACTGCAATACTGGAGCACATACATGTAGAATTAATTTAGGTGGAGTGTCCTTAGAGAAGCAATCAGGCAATTTTAAGGACTAGAATTAGTGATCATATGATAAAGAGAGAGAAAGAGAGAAAAATTGTGTGAGGGAGGGAACAAAAGAGAAAGGAAGGAAATAAAGAGAAATATTTATTTAGTTATATAGTATAAGCAACTGCTAATAATAACTATTGCACCTGAATTATGATTTTTGATATTGTAGCTTACCATCAATAGCCAATTTGAGATCAGTCAGTGTAGTTCGAACTCTGGACATAACAAGTTGCATCCGGTCAATTTCTTGACGGAGAAATATGTTTATGGGCTGAAAAGCTCCCATCTTTTGCAGCTGGGCTTTCACCTAAAAAAGAATAGTGCAATGATTATAAAATCTAATCTCCTGTTTCCCAAGCAATAATTTTTGAAAGCAAAAACATTTTCAGAAAAGAAACTTTTTAGTAACAGATGGCCATTCAAGTCCGGTGCCAACTGTAAGATTTAGCACACTGTGACTCATTAGCTTACCAGAATGAGCTCCTCCATCATTTTAAGAAGGGAAAGTTCCCTCTTTTTGAAGGGACACAGCAGTTCCTTCTGTCCTTGTTAGGCTGTAGGTCTTAGATCTTAAAATAAAAAAAAACCCACATGCTATACAAAAGCACATTTAATGGTAACTTCTTCATATTTCCAAATTGTTCTAGGTGAACCTTCTCACCTTTTTTTGCCCTGCTGAGCTGAAATAAAGCAACAAATGGAGTTCCACTTAACAAGCACAATGATATGTAAAAGCTGCTACTTTCAGCAGCATGTGACTCGTTCATGAGACAAGATGCTCATGGATACATTACTAGAGAGGCAAGATTGCCAAAAATTATACAGATGCCACAGAAATCTGTTACACCATTATGTGCACCATTTTGCAAGTGGAAGCCTTTGGCCTTTTTAGCTTCTAAGGAAAACAGTTTCTCTCAGATTCAATAGAGAATATTTTCAAAATGGAATGAGTCGTCTGTGTTAGTTAAGGACATGTTGTAGTAACAGTAGCAATGGCATTCCCTGTCTCACTTTTGCCTATGATGTGTATGGAATGTGCTTCAGAGATGCACTGCATGTTCCACATATATCAAAGATCACTCTACACCACAGTGCACTAGAGAAGGTTTAATGGAACCTGCAAAAATCATGGTGCAGTACCAGAATTCTTGATTTTTCACACTTTCGAGAGTTTTTCCCCACTTTTAGAAAGTCAATGGCTCATATATCTAATTGTGTACATTATTATGTACATGATACGTTTTATAAAAATAATAAACATTAATAAAGATTTAATTATTACCACAAATAGCAAATTTCTGCAAGATGAATATCATACAGCAGATGAGTAGTTATAATCCCTAGTATAAATATGCAAATACTCTGGCAATTTCCAAATCTTAAATTTCAACTTCAAGTCCAATAAAGTACTCTTTCTCAACTTTTTATTCCATCCTCCTTGGGAGACAGCTATCAGCAAGGTTATACATCATATTTTAATCAGAAGGACCCATGGGTTTGTCAGACAGAATGTCCAAGAAATAGGTGCCAGCCAATTATGCTAATGCTTTACAGTGTGACAGTACATTTTACAGACTGAGTTAATGCGTTCTGCCTGTGAAAGAGAAAAAATACTAAAATCAGCTACTACAAGACTAGAACTCAGAAAATAAAGTTTTTGGATAATCCACACAATGAAATATTCTGATTATTTCATACAAAATCCAGGGAAAACTTCTGCTTTCTGAAAAATTCATAGGAATTGTTAATTCTCCCTCTTATCAGAAAGCAAAAACATTTATTTTTTTCAGAATACTTAGAAGTCTAGTGCATACCACTAACAAGAAAGGAATTATACAGAATATACTTGGAGCATTTCATCCTTTAAATAAGAAACACACTTTTTATTTCTAGTGTACAAAGCATGTGTTCCTTTTGGGGATCATTTAGAGAAAGAATTTCTCCCATTTGAGGAAAAATTGTATAGAAGGTGTTGTTAAAGGGGTTATTTTCCAAAATACTGATATTTATGAAACTACAAAGAGGAGATGAAATAAAGATTCAAAAATATTACTGCGCCTATAACTGTACAATTTAACTAGTGAATTCTCAGAACTTACACATTCTTCTGATTTACTTACATGTACCTACAAAAATACCTGTAATGTTTTGAATAATGGAACCAATCAATTAAGCAGAAATTTCCTAACCCATCCTAGATATGCTCACAGCACTCAGTCTGGAGCACCAAGCATAACCAGACATCAAAACAGAAAAAAACTACCTACCTCTTACTTGTTGTATACAAATCAATCCTGATCTGTGGTGAGATTTACTGGGTATAACACAGTGCATTTCTTGGAAATCTTGCTGCTAAGATTTGTTTCAAATACAAGAACTGAAGTATGATTAACTAGTTTTGTATTAGAATTCTTATCAAGCAATCAGATGACTGTAATAAATCCAGTGCTGTATTTATTATGACATAAAGATATGGATACCGACTCTCAGGAAAAAAACCAAACCTCTAAAGACAAAACTCATTAACCAAAATAGCTTTTCTGAGATTAATATACTAATTCCATAAAGCCCACTTAGAACATCCCCTTTTCATTATGCAAACAGCTATCACCTAACATAAAACAATGTGATTTAAGAAACGAGCTACTAAAATCATAATCTTAATAGCTTGGTCTACACTATTTTGCAATGCATATCTCTATTGTGTCAGATTCCTCTATGCATATTTCTTAACTGTCCTCAGGTCACCAGTTTCCTTGTCAGCACATACTTTATAGGAGTATCAGTAGAAAAGTAGTCGCTGAACTCATGCCATGATCATTGATCAAGCTACTGTAGTAGTGACTGCCTATGGTTTTCAGTAAATGCCATTATTTTCAATGAGACTTACTTATTTGCTACATTCTCTGTCAGCAGAAATGGGAACTCCATCACTCTGTAGATGGATAAGCCAAAGTTCTTTTCAAGGGATGCCAAGGACCCCTTCCTTGTTGTACGCAAGGAAGCAGACAGTGAAATATATAGGAAATAGAGGAAGCTCTAGAGCTGGATGGCTGCCATATCTGAGAGTGTTGATAAGTAAACCAGAGACATATTACAGAATCATCTATGTCAGTGTTACAGTTCAAACCCTGATTTTTTTTATTTTTGGGGTGTTTTTAGTAGCAAAAAACCTGTACTGAAAACTAGATTCCAGGCACACAAAGGTCTTAGCTTCATATTAAACTAACCCAAAAGGTGTGCCTCAGGGACTCTAAGGCACTTCACTCACTAATGGGTTCAGCCTAAAAGCCCAGACTAGAGTTAGACCAAGGCAAATTCCCCTGTAAAATGTAATGAAGGCCTGGGGTCCTCAGACAAATTCCTATTTCCATGCAGTGCTTGCTAATGTAGCCACAACCTTAGAGGAATTACAGCTAAATCAATACCACAAAAAATATTTAAGGAAAAAAAGCCGCTGCTGCTTGCTATTCCCTAGAAAGCTGTTTTTCAAGCTGCAAGGATCATTTTCATTGTAAACTTCTCTGTGTGACAGGCTGACATTTATTCTTGCACCTGTCTTCACTCACATGGACTGACTGGACCTAATCATTTTACCACTAATCTCTCTGTAACCTGCAAGGTGAGACCCAGAAGCAAAATGGGTCATGAAAGCAGAATTCTCACTCAGAGAAAAATGAGACAGTTTTAGGTCAGGAGGAAGGTTTATTTTGCTTTTCCATTACCTGAGTCAAACCACAGGCTGAGAAAGCATGCAAAGGTGACTCGTTTTGTTTCTACTCTTTTGGGTAAGTTACTTGAGTGGTGAGAAGCATTACAAGAACACAACAACAAAAGAAGCAGCATATATCATGGGATAAAATGGTCGTCCTGTTTCAAAAGTTGTTGAAACTGAAGTCATTGCCAAAGGCTAATAATTGAGAAATGAAGGCCTCTCTGTGACAGCCTGAAATTTCTCTGGATTCAAAATGTATCAAGAGAAAATACAATCCGGAGCTCTGAATGTCAGCAAATAATTGGTTTTGGAACCATCTGTCCCTAAGTCGGTCTTTTGGGGTTGTAGCTCTGTGCAAATTCACTCCACACTTTCTAAAGGGACCCACAAGAACTGATCAAAGGTAGCAAAGGCACCTGCCACTTTCCCAGATGAGAATTTGCTTCTTATTACCTTCATTGTTTCCAAAATTTTTTGTTCCTTTTCTCCACTGGTAGTATCTTTATACCTAGATTTTCAAAGACTAATATGTGATGGCAGTACTGGAGCACAATATTATTCTAAAAGCAAATCCAAGCTGCACTGCTAGGACTAATGAATGTTTCTCTTTTTACTGCTCTTTTCCAATGAGGCATGTATAGAAACTCTTTTTCTGACACATTCTCTCAGTCTCTTACAATTTAGGATATTGGTTTTATTTGTTTCAGATTTGTTAAAATGATCTAGTATGTAACAATGTCCTGAATGACCAAATGTTGACTTAAATTGACAAACAACAGAACTCATTTCATTCCCTTTTATTCCCAGACATCGCAGGAAGTAATTACATAATCCATTTCACTCCTTATACTTGCAAGCGTAATTTCATTTGCCATATTGTAGCTTCTGCCAAACTCTGTTGCTTCTTTCCTCAGAGAATATCTAAACTCTCCCTTCTTTTCTGCTCTGATTGATGAAATTCTTGGTTATATTTCAGTGAGCGTGATATTATTTTTTATTTTATATTTTACATATTTGGGTTTGGGGTTTTTTCCATTTATGCAAACTTCCATTTCAAAATCTAGCTTTCTTTACAGCTGACTCCAATCATATCCATGCTTTCTAAGCAGTTCCAGAATAATCGAGTGACAGCTCAGATGAGAAACATATTCGATAAAGATTTTTTTTGCTTATTGTATAGATGTAGCCACACTCCTGGCACACAAGCAACACAAAAGATGTGGAAAATTCCCCTTCAACAAAGAAAGAATTTGTAAAGACCAAATCAAGTTCTAAGACGTAGAGAATGAGACAACTTCTAAAATGTAGAGGAAGAGACAGAGAGTATGTTCACTAAGCAGACTGAAGAAAGAAATATTGAAAAGTCAGGCACTGGAAGAAACACTACCAAATCTCATAACACTGCAGAAGTAAAATCTGAAGTGGTAGTGCAGCTGAGACAGCCAAGGGGCTATACAGGGGAATACATTATTAGCAATAACAAACTCTTGGAAAATGAACAGAGGATATTCTCTAGATGATCAGAGCAAAGGAATGACTACCATGTTACGGAAACAAAGCATAATTTTTGGATGTTTCTGTGGAAAAGTACCATGCCATCCATCAGTAATGCAGACTGAAGAGAAGGTATGTAAATAGAGTGGTATGATCAATCAGTGCAGTGTAATTCACAGATCAGGATGCACAGAGCCTTAGAAAACTAGATATCCCCAGGAAGCGGTGGTATCTACACTCACTGAGCTCAGAATGCACCTACAAGAAATACAGAAGAAAAATGTAGATCGAACAGCACATCCTCTGCACAAACTCAAATTTCCTTGGTTGAATCATAAGAGGACAGCTGTCAAGCAAATTAAAGCAAAAGAAGTCTCCCTTAAAGCTTATAGAAAATGTAAGAGATAAGTACAGAAGCAAAGAAATGTTAATTCTGAGCATCATTGTAATGATGATTGCTTATAAGAAAATGAAACCCCTCATGTAAGATTGGCAGATCATGAGAAAAGATGATAGTTTGTCATACTACTTGATGATGAGAGCGAAAGAGCAATGAAAACAACTGGTGGTGATTTTTTTTTAATACAGTCACATGGAAAAGTATATATTATACCCAAATACAGCAGAAAAAGAGAGAGAGACAAGTTAAGAGTGAAGGATGGAACATTCAAAAAACCCTTTCAGACCCTTTGCCCTTAACTACAGCCCCTGGCTTCAAAACTGGTGGTCTCCAAAACTAAGACTTGATGAGGTGACTGAAAAAGGGAGGCTTCCTCTACATGTGGTTTGTGTGCATAACCTCAGTGAATAAACCAAGAAGGAAAGAAAGTGAATGAGCCTAAGATTAAACAGAAGAAATGCCAGAGAAGAAAACCAGTATTTGTTCAAACCATTTTGAAGTGAAAGTTGGATTAAACAAGTGTGTGTGCATTTAACATGACTAAAAGGCCCTGCACAGATTTCCCAGGGGTGAAACCTGAGGTTAAGACTACCCTCTGGTTACAATGTAAAGTGCAGTAAGTACTATTGATGTTTTCTAAGTATCACAAATTCTTCAGGAGGAAAAACGTTGGCAGCTTAACAAGAGAATGAAGAAATAGTCCCTTGGAGAATTTAGCAAGTATTTTGTAAAAACTTAGCTCAATGCACATATTATAAATATGGCAAAAGCATACATGCTATCCAGCTATTCAGTATTTTACTGCTATTGTAAACTGAAAAAAAGATTAAGGAGCTGAATGAAACTAGAAGAATCTAGTTCCATAGAAAAGCTTTACTCTGAATGGAAGGATAAGGGAAGATGACTGAGAACAAGGTGTAAATGATAGTTTTAGATCCATGAAAACTCTTACTTTTATTAAATTATTAATTCTTATTAAACTTAATAGATTAAATTTTATTTTCTATTTCTAATATTTATTCACTATTAAATAATAATATGAAAGCTAGAAAACTGACTCCATTCTTAATCAAATTCTACAAAAATTATGTATATACCATCATTAAGAATCATTCAATAAGAAGGTGACAAAAAAGAAAAGACACAAACAGGGATGGATGGGAAAATAGCAATATGGAGATAGATAATAGGAAACGTCACCAAAATAAGTTGCAGACTGTAAGCAGCTTGACAACAGGGGAATAAAAAGAGAAGTTCCAAGCTGAATTATGATGGTACAAAAGTGGCTATTTATACAAGACATATTAAATCTGAGATTAATAGTAAAAGTGAAGACAGGAAATATTGCCCGGGCCCCAAGACTATTAGCTGTTACTTAGGTGGACATTCTAAGTTGGCCAGAGAAGAAAATAAAACATGCATAGCAAGTTGTAATTCATACTGAGCATTTTACAAGCTTCAAGTACAATCAGAGGAAAAGAAAGGCACTATCAATGCTAAACAGAATTGTAAAGAATAAAATCATGGAAATGAGGGGTTTCAACATTTATTGTTCGTGAAACACTTGGCAAGACAGCAGGTCCTACTTCTAAACTGATGCAAGAGTCTCTGTGTTGGATTTTTCCATTTAATGGGACTGTTAATTGGAAATGCATAAAAGAGTGACTAAGATACCTCTTATGGCTCAGGCCTCAAAAAATCTGGAGCATGAAAAGGTCAGTGAAAAAATTCATTCTTCATTATGGTGGTGGCATAATGGGAGTAGGTAAATTGAAGCTGCAATCACAATAGGATCACCAGTCCTTCAGAAAGAGGCACCGGGCTCCTTCTGTAATCTACTAAGGAAAGAAAGAACTTTCTGAAGCCTTTAATGGGTCTTCTGAGTTAAGATGACTGATTAAGTGGGCTGTGGCATTTGAAATATATATTTCTGATGTAGGAATATTTTAGATTATAAACCAAAACAGACTTATAAACCCATATGCGTAATTCTAAGAGCTTTTTAAAACACATGCCAGTTAAATTTAAGAAGCACAATAAAACTTTTAAAACACAAATGTACATACATGCATACGTAAAACATCTGTTTTATAAAGTAGCACATACCTCATGAGGGTTATAATCTGGAGGTAACTTCTCTAGCATCTCATCAGCAAGACGCTGCACCACGGCTTCCCGAGTTTCTCCCCCACTGGTACTACTGTCTTTGGGCTGGATGCTCATTATGGTACTGAATATCTCATTAGCCAGGTTGGTCTGGTAAGTTATATCTGCATTAGGGTGAAGTCCAAATACCTTAAAGTAAAAGGTATAAAATTTGGGGGGAGAAAAAGTGATTTTTCTTCTAAAAGTATATACATGAAAGAATGCAAGAAAATGGATAAACAGGAAGAAAATTCTCAGCTCCATAAAACAATAAATATGAGCAGTTCATTGGAAATTCTTTCATTTAAATGGCCAAGGATCAAACCCAAATTACATGAAAACATTAACATAGGCTGCATATGCAATATTTTTTCATTCATATCAGTGGGGGACTTTTTAACTGATATTATCTTCACATGGATCCTGCTGTGGAATGCTATCAGGGGATGAGGACAGATTCCTTCCCTTTGGTTCAGACCAGAGCTTGTTGGAAACATGTAATGTGTGGACATGGACCCCTCAGCACTAGTTCTTTGTCTCTATGGGTCTGTTGCTGTTGTACCAGCTCAAATAGATTTTGCTAATTATCAGATCAGTCAATATTTCTAACATGTTTTTTTTTATTTGGTCTCTTAGGTTTATAAGGCAGGTAGCATGGTGAATAAAACAATGCCCACATTTGAAGTACCTAGTGATGGTGAAATATTTAGGATATTTTATGGTTTAGCTATTTTTGGTTGAAGTTTCTCCCTCCTTACTTCTCCTTCCCCTGAAATTGAATTATTTTATTTAAGATACAACTAGCACAGAATTACTGCAAAGCTGCCCTTTTTCTGAATGATAATAGCTTTTCAGAAACTTCCACTGAAATATCAGTAAGTCTATAATTGTCAGATTGACAATTGCAACTCTTCTCCAGGAGGAATTGTATGTACTGTGACTTATTTCACCAGCCCTCATTTAATTATAGCTATTACATATCTCTTACAAACTTTGAACCACTGATCTGACAATGAGGAAGGCTTGGCCTCAAACTGAGCACGAAAGCCAAGCAATCTTCTGTTTCTCATTTTTCACATTTTTTCATATATTCAGTTTTCATATTTTACATTACAATCCGTATATTGCAAGAAGACATTTCTAGAAAGCAGAATTTATATACTCTGAGGACAGAATTAAAAGGGCCATTTAATATTGTTTTTCATGCAAATTTAGAAACTCAGGAACAAGGGATATAAGCGGCTGCAACAGTGCCAAAGCCAGCAAAGCTGCACTGATTTACACCACTTGGGGATCTTATCCTTACAACAGCACAAAGTACAGACCTAATACCACATTTGAGAGATGGTGTGACTGTCATAGCATGCAGTTCGATTTCAGATAGGATTTAATGTTTTACACATGGTGGTTTACTCAAACTGAGTATTTAGAGCTGTAAAAAGCGAAAATACCAACACACTTTATTACACTCATAATCTATGTGGAAGGAAATACACATTCGAAGATAAACTCTCTTCTGCTTTTGCTCTTGCTTATTTGTTTGGTTTTGCTCCAGCAGATTTTGTGACAATATTACAGCCCAAGTTAGCACCATGAAGAGTATCTTCTGTATCTGTGAATGTAAATTGGAGTGCTAGTCCAAGGGCTGACCTCCTAAACCTTGAAGCAATATTAACAAAGACAGGGAGACATTGAAGACAGCTCTTGTCCTGTGGTTTTATGCAAGAAGTGGTTTTATGTGGTTTTATGTATGAAGAAAAAAGAAAAAAAGAAACCAGTGGGTGGACTAGTTTTCTGAATGTCCGGTATGTTAATCAAGGAGTCAAATCTCTCGTTCTTTTTGATCCAAAATCTCTGGGAATGTTGTTTAAAAAGAGAAGGTTGGATTCTGTCTTTCAGAGGGTTTTAGCCTTATGAATCCTCAAAACCAATTGATAAAGCTCTACACTTCTCTGAAAGCACCCTACTATCATCCCCTCCTCAACTGGACAGGTGAGAGAAATTACAACAAAAAGTCCATGGTCTGAGAGAAGGACAGGGGGAGATCAGTCTCCAGTTATGATCACAGGCAAAACACAATTGACTTGGGGAAATTAAATTAATTTATTGCCAATGAAATCAGAGTAGGATCATGGGAAATAAAAAACCAAATACTAAAAACACCTTCCCTCCAATTCTCTCTTCTTTCCAGACATAACTTCATTCCCAAATTCTCTACTTCCTCCCTCCCACAGAGAATGGGGAACAGCATTTGTGTTCAGTCAGTTGATCACATACTGCCTCCGACACCCTTCCTCCTCAGGAGCAGAACCCCTCCCACTCTTCCCCTGCTCCAGCATGGAGTCCCTCCCACACAGGGCAGTCTTCCATGAACTTCTCCAGTGTGGGTCCCTCCCATGGGCTGCAGTTCCTCCTGAACTGCTCCAGTGTGGGTCCCTTTCACAGAGTGCAGAACTTCAGGAACAGGCTGCTTCAGCTTGTGTCACCTGTGGGGTCATAACTTTGGCCAGAAAATCTGCTCCATCACGGACTCCTCTCCCTATGGGGCCACAGGTCCTGCAGGAGCCCGTTCCAGCACAGATTTCCCACAGGGTCACAGTCTCCTTCAGGCATTCGCCTGCTCCAGGGTAGGGTCCTCCATGGGCTGCAGGTGGATCTCTGCTGCTGTACCTGGAGCACCTCCTGCCCCTCCTTCTTCACTGATCTTGGTGTCTACTGAGTTGTTCCTGTCACATATTCTCAGTCCTCTCTCTGACTGAAAGTTCACATGCAGGTTTTTATCCTTCATAAATATATTATCCCAGGGACACTGCCAGCACCACTGATAGGCTTGGCCTTGGCCAGCAGTGGGTCCATTTTGGAGCCATTTGGATTTGGCTCTGTCACACATGGGGGAAGCTTCTGGCAGCTTCTCACAGAAGCCACTCCTGTAGCCCCCTGCTACTGAAACCTTTCCATGCTCACCCAATACATCGAGTTCAATTGCCCTTCTCAGACGACAGTGTTCATTCTGCTCAGAGAAGGAAATTTCATCAAAGGAGCAAGGACACTGCAAGCAGACCAATTCAGGCTTTCTTAACTAAAAATGGAAAAGGAATGAATCAAGGATACACTGTTTGGACTAGCACAGTGTCCTTTGTGAAATGAAGAAGATTGGGAGATTAAAAGGTTAAAGGTTTTCATGAGCAATTTTGACAGGTTTTAGAATGACAGGAGAAAGTCACAGCTTTCTTCCTAACGAGTGAAAATGTGAAGGACAAAAAGATGTTTGCATTCCTGGACTTGCTTCTATTTACATAAAAGCCAAAGGTAAAATTCCCCTACCTCAAATCATACATACAGATTTTTTACAGGCATCAAAACACTTTAAAAATACATTGCAGCATTGTGAGATAGGTTCCCAAGTGCTTAAGAAAGCAGATCCATGAAAGCATCACCTGAAATCTGATAGAGCCAAGGTTCATACACTGATAGGAGCCACTTCATGAGCTGGGCTCAAATGGATCCCACTGATGCATTATCATGTCTGCATTTACTCTCACTTGGAAAATGTGCATCATTTCTGGCACAAATACCTCTGCATTCTGTTTTCACTATCTTCAGAGATTCAGAACTTTCCAAGCTTATTTTATGACCTTGGAAACTTCTCACTCTCTCAGCCAGCACATTATCAGTAAGTGAAAACCAGTTTTTTTTGTTCCACTCCGTCTATTTAATTTTAATAGAACTTACTTCCATTGGCATTTATCAGCTTAATAGAAATGAGACAGAAATCCAGACCATTCACTTCTGTTTCAATTTTCCAGAGCATTCTCTTCAGTTTCAGTTTTAACTAACTCCATCGTGTGTGCCTGTACTGGAGGGAGCTGAAAGTTGCCATCCTCCAGTCACCGTGACCACTGTGGTATGCACACATTGGGTCACGTCAAACTGGTTACAACCAGGAGCTACCCTGCACCCTACTCCATCAATTCATGGCACCATCCACATCTTCCTGTTGTCAAAATGAGTTAAACTCCCCATTATAACTTGCAAAATGTGAGCATAGGGCTTTTTAACTTCCATTATTTCTCAGATGGCGTGTCTGCTCATTCCCATACAGAATCTTGAAACCACAAAATAGTTTGGTTTAGAAAGGACCTCTATTGGTCATCTAATCCAAATCACCTGCTCAAGCAGGGTCAGCTAGAGCAGGCTGTCCAGGACAGTGTCCAGTTGGGATTTCAGTGTCTACAAAGACAAGACTTCACAACATCTCTGGGAAAACTCTTACAGTGTTTGACCACCTTCACTTATAAATATGTTCTCTTGTTCTCAGATGGAATTTCCTGTTATTCAATTTATGCCCATTGCCTCTTGTCCTTCCATTGGATATTATCAGAAAGACTCTGGCTCCATCTTCACAGCATTCCAACAGGTTTTTATACACATTGATAAGAGTGCTTGCTGTATCAACCTTCCAGCAGGTAATTGGGGTTGTTGAAGTCCTCTGTGAGGACCACGGCCTGTGAATATGAGACTTTTTCCAGTTGTTTGAAGAAGGCCTCATCTACCTCTTCCTGGTCAGCAGATCTACACTGAATACCCATTATAGTGGTCTACCTGCTAATCTTGACCTATGCATACACGATTCTGAAAAAAAACCCTCATTCAGTTATTAATCTGACAAAGTCTCCCTTTAATATATTAAAATATTTTACCTCTGGTGTATCAGTCACAGGCAACTGCTCTATGTACTGGAGATAGTCTTCCACCGTATTCCCCTTTGGAATAACATAGCCTTTGTAGAAGCAGAATTTTTCACTGAACATGTGCTCTCCAAACCAGACTCTTGCGTACGTGTTCAGCAGTGCCTTGTCGAGGTCGTCGGTCACACGGCCACCGTACTGCACTTCTGCAAGCATGTAGTGAACACAGCTCCAGTTCACCCCATGTTTGACACCCACATCGTTCAAATGGTTCTGAACAAACTGCACGCTGGCTGCCAAGTCTGCCTGGTTAAATTCGTAAGGAATATTCCAGCCCAGTGGGCCAAACTTCCTTCTTTCCTGTAAAATGTTAAAGAGTTAAAGGTAAAAGGCTGATTGATAGTGATTGTGGAGAAGACTTAAATGCAGAATACATTAAAATATGTTAAGAATGCAGTAGTCCAGCTGGAACTTTATTTCACCACTTAAAAAAAAAAAATTCGACACACACAAGGCCAAACACTTGATTAATAATCTTCTCATACAAACAAAGAATAGGAATATTAACATTTTCACAAAGAAAAAAGTTTCTTTTTAAAGTACAGCAAATCTCTGCATTCAAAACAGCTTTTGAATTTCAAAAATTAAGTTACTGTTTGAGGCAAGGGTGTCCAAAATCATCAACCATGATCATTGTGTGGGGCCTTCCCATGGACTAGATATATTCCTATCACTGCTGTCTCCGCATGGTGGAGATCAAGTAGGAAAAACTGCTTTTAGTGAATCATTTACAGACTCAGCTAGCAGTATATAGCTGTTAGAGCAGTATCTGGTAATTGCAAATTTTTTATTTCCACCAAGAAAGAAGTGATACCAAAGGGATATGAAGAAAAGCATACCACAGGCTTCCACTGGACCACAATGTATCAGTGCATGGACACCACGGAGTAAAATTAACCAGGCTCCAAATAGAAACTAAGGATACTGCAAAATCTATCGATAGGATGATGAAAAGTTGTGGTTAATCCATAAAGCACTTTCTTTAATGGAAGTCCTGAAAGTCAAGACCCAAAACCTACTTTCATTTCCTCCTACAAGTTTCAGAGTAGAAAGGATTTATATTCACCCTCTTAGACCTTCTTATTGTGAATGCAGCAGTTTAAGATTATGGTTTTCCAAACCATAAATTGCAAATTTCTTTAATATGCTTTTATGATTTAAAATATTAGTGAAAATCCAGTTAGTTGAAAGACAGGTAACACAGTCATTGCCCAGGCCTTTAATAGAAGAGGACTCTAATTGATCACTGCTTGATTGTCCCTTTTTTCCTCTGAAATATCATCCCTCTTGGAGGTACAGGACCAGCATGAGCAAAAGTGTAAGTTTTAATACAGTTGCAGTAATAGAAGCATGTTCTCTTTCTTATTTGTGTTAATTTGCCTACATGGGACTTCCCTTTGAAAATATTTTTCATTTAATAACAAGGTTCATTAAGAAATGAAACATGGCTTTATAACAGAAGAAAAGAAATATATTTTTTAACCTGAACAGTTGTGTGAAGAAATGCTACAGCATATAACAATGGTTTCCACTGTGGCATTTTGCTCACTCCCAGCAGATCCTGAGTAACAGCAGAGTATGTTCGTTTTAAGCCAGCTTTCACCCCTAGAACGTAAGTATAAAAATTTAATACATTAGCCAAAAAAAAAAAAAAGTATGAAATCCGTAAGTCCAACCTCTGTTAAGCAAAATTCTCTATTTCAATTTCTAGTATCATCTTACTTATACCTTCTAATAATATCTTAGAATCAATTATCTGTTCAGCTGGTCATAGCAGGCAAACTTCAGTAACATTTTGTTTTAGAGAGATAACACAATAAATTAATTTCAAGAGTCTGGAAGGAATTAAAATTAAGTAATCATAATCTAACAGTTCCAGATAACAACTAAAACAGAAACATAATTATTTAGCAACTATATGGCAATAAAAAAGACACTTAGCATCATATGAAATATAGCACTGGGTATCCAAGAGTTTGTGTTGATATTTACTCATAAAATGAGATTTTAGTTTTACTTAAGATGATTTGGTTTAGATTTGATTCCTATAAGAATCTCAAAATTCTGTATGCAGGTTCTCCATCTGGCCTACAGGCACCAAGGTGATGAGAACCTAAATTCATAGTGCAAATGCTAATACTTGTGGAGGTTTGTTTGGGCACTGACATTTCATATCCCAGGAACAGCTTTAGGCAGTTGATAGTGACACAGTCTCAGCTTCCATGGAATACATAAGCTCAATTACTCCCAGATGTTTTCAGGCAGTGCTACTCAAGCATCTTCTGCCTTGGGCAGACAACCGGAGCATGAGATATTGACATCAGGTCCCTCTTATGATACCTTCCACCTAATCAGCTTCACACAAGTCTAGAAGGGCAGATTTCAAGTGCAGTGAATAGATTGTCCAAGTCATCCTATGTCCTATCACACAATAAAAGTACTTTTGCCTAGTTCGTTCTTCACAAAGATTCTGTAGAACAATATCCCAACAAATAGCTTTTCAAAATATTGAAAGGGTATCATAACAGGGTTCCAAAATCAAATAAGAGTGTCTTATTGTATTGTGCTACCAATGTGTCAGGACAGTCTTAGGAAACTAAAACTGTCTATATTTTATCGTGACTTATATTGTTACACTGGGCTTTTTTCTGGCACTAAATGCAAGTTGCAAATTTGCTATAACTTGACTTCTAAAATAGCTTCTTGGTGCTATAGGTTGTTACCATTAGAATGATTAATGGGGGGTCACTGTGCAATAAAAAGATGCTGAGCTCTGAATTCAAAAGGGGGAGAGAAGAAAAGGAGGAAGTAAGAAATTTTTATCAACAGTCTGACAACCTGCTCTTGAGATGGAGTGTAAATGCTGAAACAGGATGTATTTCACAACATCAAACAATCTATAGACTTTTTACTAATGTTCAAAGGAAGCTAAATACTGAAATAAGAGGTTTAAATGTCTGATGCTTTAAATAGGACCTTGGATAAAAATTCTCAGCTCCTACTGACATCCTCAACTGAAATCAGTGGCAACACATTTATATAAAAATAGGGTATATTTATTTATTTAGAGGCATTGATAAGATACCCCTTCTCTCCTCGAGGCCTAAAAATCATCTTGGCCTCTCCTCACACAGTTCTCCAATCCCTTCAGCATTTTTGTGGGCTCTCACTGGACTCACTCCGTTCATGTCTTTCTTGAACTCCATTAATACAGGAACAAGAGTTCCAAACTGCCAGTTAAGATGCAGATCTCACAATGTGCTTCTGCATGCAGTCTGCTTAGGTTAGGGAGACTGGGGGTTTAGAGGCTCAGAAAACATGAGGTGAACATCTGAATATGAGGAAACATCCTGGAAGTGGGGAAAGAGGAGGGTGTAAGGAGGTGCTTGGAGACCAGGGGATGCCCAGGGACACAGGTCAGTAATGTCCAAGACTGGCAGCTGCAAGTAGCTGCACAATGAAACCAGCATTGCTTTCTGCCCAGCCTTCCTGGATCAGCAGTGATCTCTCCAGTGGGAAGTCATTCCTACCTTGAGGAGGTTCATTGGTAAATTTTATAGAGGACTGTAAAAGATTAATAGGAAACTCTGGATGAGCCTCTGTAGTGATCCAGGTTCTGAAATCTTCACTCATAGACTCCTTTGTTGTGATGGTGTCCATTAATTCATTAAGAAATTCCAAGCCAAGGTGGCAGTTCTGCAGAAGGAGCCATCCTCCATCCTGCATGCACTGATTTAACAGGTGCCTTGCATGGGCTTCCTGGCCCTGACCCATTGAAATGGCACGACATGGAATGTTCTAAAAGTAAAAAAGAAAGGTTTTTTTTTATATGTAGTTCCTTAGAATTATACACATGATGTATTGCTTCCACAGATCCATGTGTAGTGTTATTCTGCTGCAAAGAAAACCATTAATATCCATGGGGACTGATTATATTAAAACAAAGTAAAGAAAACAAAACAACACAAAAAAGCAAAACCCTGCAAGTTCCTCTTATCTTCCACCTGTTGGAAGAAAACTACACCCACTGGAAATAATATTTTTTGCTGGTCTAACAAAATCTATGGGATAAGACATCTGAAACATTTTTTCAGCTTTTTCGCCACTTTTTCAAATAAAGTAAGACATAAATACAGCCTGACCATTCTTCTTTCCTATAAACCAGAATTATCAAACCCAGTTAAACATATTATTCTGCATACATGTTGACGGCAAAAGAATTGATGAAGAGACTTTGTTTCATGGACAGTTTCATGTTCCAGACCTACAGCTGAGCATCCCTCATGCAGTGAGCGTTGAGCTGCATTATCAGTCTGGGCCTCTCTTCAGCTGGCTGAGAGCTACAAAGGTTAATCTTGACCTGCACAGCTACTCAGACTCTCTCACTGTGAAACAAAAGGGAAGGAAGACATCCACATCCTCCCAGCGTGGGGGAGGCTGCCCTACTTTTGCAGGAGAAGGAAGGTTAAGCATATGGACACAAACTGTGCTGGGTCATTTGGCCTTAGGGTCAGAGAATGGGCCCTGACCTGATTTTACAGAACACGATAAATACAGCTGCTGTATATGATCCCCCGGATCCTGGCAAGATTTACGGACATGAGAATGCCAAAGATAAGAAAGCAGTTAAATCCTGCTCTCAGGTCAGTGAAACCTAAGGTTGTAGCTAAAAGAAGCAAAGCTTAAAAGCCTGTGAGGCTGGCTATGTGCTAGAGGCCTAAAAAACTAGTAATAAAAAAACTTTTCTAAGGTGCGTCTGAGTACAGTTAGGACTCCCATAAGTCAGACTATGACTGTCCCTGCATAAGAGGGCATAAATATTCAGCAGGTGCATTATTCCCTAACAAAGCATGCACTCACGATTTGCTCTTCTCAGCAATGTTACCTTTCAAATGCACAATCGCTAAAGGTTATAGAAACATCGAGAGGAGGAAAAATATTTTTCACTATGAATTGTCCTCATTTTACTCCTTCTGAAAGAATTCTATCAAATGTCTGCATACAGAATGTTTCTTTCAATAGAGAGTCATATCAGCATATCCATGTCATCTCAATACATCACTATCCAGATGAAAATGCTGGCATTTTAGTCACTACAGTGGCCCTGACAGTTCTGTTGAAGGTTCTGTGCATCATTCCTTAAAAGAAGAAATCATCTCTACAATAAAAAAAAAAAAAATTTGATTTTAATGAAGTCAACATGCTGGCATAAGAAACCTCATTTTATTCCTGAAAGTTAAATTTTCACTCCATCTTAAGGTGAAAGTAAAGCAGGCAGAAATGCAGCTAGTTTTAAGATAGAGCTTATTTGATTTATAAACAAGATTATATAGCTCAGTAGCCATAGATAATGTTCTCATTTCTTTGGAAGAAGGCCACCTGAACAACTAAATTTTAGAGTGAAAAATAAATTCTGGACATAAATTTGAACATTACCAATATTACCAACATTACCAATCAGCAGATAGCTGCTTTGTACTGTTAATGTCATACTTACAGGTACCATCAGTACTGACAATCTATTTTAAGACTACATGACTGGAAAAGGGATATCATTGAAAAAAGAGGCCCAAGTTTTTTATCATTAAGAAGAAAAAAAACCCAGCACCACCACCATCCCCCTCCAAGATCAGGTCCTTGGCACAGCTAACCTATGTTAAAGATTTAGTCTAGAAAAAAGCAGAAAAATCCCAAAGAAAGACAGGAACTAAGTACAATTTTTTGACAAACTCACAAAATAAACACAAAGCTCCCTTGCAAATGTTTCTGAAAGCTAAATTATTTCTAGATATCTGTTTCAAAGGCTAAAGAATTGCTGAAATGCTCATCAAGTTCCACATTTTTATATAGGTTTTTATTTTTATTTTTAAAACCATCTGTATTTGTATTTTGTTTTGTGGCATTTGGATGGTTTTGTAAACTTGAAAGGTTTCTACATGCTGTGTGGTTAGGTCTTTAAGAGATTAGAAAAGAACTTTACAGTTAAACAGTGTTGTTGACTTTACATTTACAGGTGACACTAGAGTTGAACTTCAGGTTATGACAGCCTAGCTGATGTTGCTTTGTTCATAAACCATGTGTGAATGAACAAGGCAATCCCTTCTGCTCTTTCACAACCTCACTTTCTATTTATTCTATGCATTTCCTGAAAGCATGAAAACATATTGAGGCTGTCCACAGCAATATACTTTTGGTCTGACAGTAGACAAAGATCAAATTCATGACTTTACATTTAAGATTCCTAAATTTAAACACTAAGTGGGAGTTAGGTCATAATTTAAGCCATTTTCAACTCAGGCAAACAAATAATGGTTCTGATTTTCAAACAGAACGAGAATCTCCACTTTCTAATTAATAAGCTGAAGAGATTTGTGGGTCCTCCCTGCTTTTGCAAGTATGTCTTAGTGAATACTAAAATCTTGCATCATTAAATGAAGATGCATTCTAACAAGGAGGAACAGTTATGGAGACCTACTGCAAATAACTTCTTCTTGGGAAAATTTTACATGCATCTACATTGTGAACTATAAAACAGAGCACAGAGTGCCTTAAAGTGATGCTGTTCTGTAGGAGATGTTATGAATGTCTCCACTGAGTGAACAGATTGAATGCTAGGGTGTTCAAATTAATTTCTTATGTCACCATATTTATGATTTTTTTCTGTATCTTCTTGTAATCACCATTACTGTCATCTCCTACAGTGAATGCAACACAATGTAAACCAAAAACGTTTCTTTATTCTCATAGTTCAGTACTTTACCTAAGTAGTGGACTATCATAGTCTGCTGGATAAAGATGGAGATCTCATTGGAATCAAATAACTGCAAAAAGCAAGACTGTAATATTTTCATTTCCTAGTAAATGCATTTTGGCTGCTGGTCAAAAATTAACTTCCAGAGAATACTAGTATGAATACAAATATCATTATTTGAACTTCTTTAAAATATGGGAATACCACTTCTGCAAAGAAGAGTTAAAAATGTCTTTATCAGCTCTAACAAACTCAGTTTAGGAGGATACCTTTAATTTTGCAAGACGTTCTATATTTTCAGTGGGGTCAGACCCCACAGATAAAAGGCATGTCAAAGGTGTTCGACAGTCACTTTCTGTCCACATTGCTTCCATTTCAAGAATAAATCCTTCTGCATATTTTCCTCCAAGAGATTCTGCAATGTAGTGCCGAGCCTGGAAAAAAAAGAGTTACCAGAAAAAAATATATATCTCTACTTTTTTAAATTTAGCATTAATCAGTGATGTGGAATTTACCAATATCTACATTGTAGGCAATGACTGTCTAGACACTCAACTTTGGTGTAACAAAAGTTACAATCCACAGGAGGCAACCATTGAAATTCTCAGCTAGCAAACTTCAAACAAAGAGGAGAAAGAATTCTGCTCATAGAACAGCCATCCTGTGAACACTGTTGCTGGAAGATGCTAAATGGGGTTTTTTAAAGAACTGAAAAAAGAAAAAACTATGCAGAATAGATCCAGTGTCAGCTCTGAGGACAGCCCAGATATTGCCCCTAAATTACTGCCTGCTAAAACTTGGTGGATGGCCAAATAAAAGAATTTTCTCTACACCAGTTCCATTCTTAGTTCCTTTAAGTATGTATTGTTGACACTGTCCCTATAGCATAGTGGATTAGACAGATCTTTCATCTGACCCAGTTACAATCTCCCATATATTTATTGGAACTTCAAACAAATTCTCCTGTCCAGTGGTTATCCATTTCAAGTCTCTTAGGCTGGATATCTATTTCTACAAAACATCAACTCAGCTCAGACTTGATCCTTGAAGGTCAAACCTTCCTTATGCTTCCATTTTTTTTCTTTTCACAGACATTTTCTAAAAGAACTTCTAAAGCTACCCTAGTGCATGAAATTCTTTTTTGACTGAGGTGATTTCCTAGATATCTAATGAGTGTGATGGATTCTGAAGCATGTATGATGAAGAGAAGCATTGAGGAACAATGTAGACTGAGGAAGATGTCAATTGCAGAAAAAACCCCCACAGGCACTCGCTATTAAGTGTAACTTTTGTCCTAGAGAGGTAAAATTTCTAATACTTGGGAAAACACAGTAGGGAAAGAAGAGATAAAGAAGAGAGTAACAAAAGAGATCCTCTCTCTCCTCAAAAATTAAAATAATGACTTTTTTTTGCAACCATTGTTCAGAGACATTCTTTTTCAGAGATAGTTGTTCAAGAAAATAATAAATAAATGATAAATAAGTTGATAAATAAGTCTTCATAAATAAGCAGTAGCAGCTTTATTATTTTGCTCTGTGGCAGTTGGAGCTCCCATACTTATCTCCTACTTACTGACCAAAGAGCCGAAAATGAATGAGGATGGAGTGAGCCTTGTTGAAAAAGAAAAATGAAAATATGGTGTCCCCTAAATACAACACAGATGCTATCACAGCATTTAACATGTAAAGTTGGGATATGTGGGAAAGAAAAACTACTACTTTGAGGTACAAAAAGAAAAACAAAAAAAATGTGGAAAAAGGATACTCATAGGCTCATGCATCTCTTTTACACCTACAAAGAGAAGAAAAATCAAAGTATCACAGACTGTGGAGAAACTGCTAGTCTACTGCAGTTTCTTTTATGGTATTTGCAACGAGGCAGCCTTAATTATTACTTATTCAGTACAGAGGGTAAGTAAACAGTTTATCTGCTGTTTTAGTGCACCTGTCATAAAAGTGAATTGCTTGTTTTCCACCTCTTCTGTGAAAAAGAACAGGGATGTATCTTTTGATTCACCAGAGGAATGCAACTTCTTTACAGGTTTCATGACTCAACTTTGAAAGCACCACACAAAAAAAAATTGTATTCTTGCAGCTCCAACACAGTTTGTTTCACGTTCTGCTTCCCTAGTTCATTGCAATTAAATGAATTCGTGTTTTCACACATATTTTTTATGAGCATTTCAGTATCTGATTTTTCAAAATAGCTCACTCTGCAACAAATATTATGGTAACAAGAAATTGACAGCACATAAGTTTGGAGCTAGCAGTTCTTCAGGGGATGTCACATGGCATAACCATTGTACCAAAGCATATCTTACTTGGGCAACGGTGTGATCAGGGCACCAACTACGGACAAGAAGCAGTTTATGGAATTGATCCAGTAAGCTGTCATAGCCATCAGGAATAACAGCTTTTTCAGGAGCTTCTTCATCAAACCAAGCTTTCCAAGACTTCTCATTCTTAACAATTTGCACCAGAAGCTGATTGAAAGGGTACAAGCTAGATAACTGCACAAGATTGAGCCATGTCGTGTCAAGGATCCACTTTTTTGGTTTGGGTTCCACAGAATTCATATCCAAGCTGGCACCTCCTGCAAAGTGAAAAGTATTACAGAGGAAAACGAACATTCTTAAACAGAAAAATGACAAGTAATAAAAAATACTTTTTATATGATTCAGGGAGTAACATTTTATGTACACCAGCATATGGAGACCTACAATGTGCATGGAAGAAACACTTAACAAAGACCTAATTGGAAAGTGGTCTCAGTTCCTCCCAAAGCTGACATCCCACTAATTTTTGTGCTGCTTCTACTCCATCTGAAGAGCTGGAATAAAACGTCACTACCTAAAAGGATACTGAAACCCATTTCTTCAGAGCAGATGTAGAATGGTTAGCAGAGCCTCCTTTCATCTATACTAAAGAATAAGAAAGCACATGATGCTTTCATTTCCAGGACTGTGCAACATCAACAGCCTCTTAGCTCAACCACCACTCAGCCTCATGCCCATGTGCACACCCAGCACAGCTGAGCCACAGCTGAACATAACACAGTGTTGCCAAACAAATTGAGATATTTGGATGCCAAGCACCTGACTGCACTTGTCTTTGTACCAGATTGCACTTATCTTGGAGACAGTGAGGTCAACCCTCATCAAATTTTATAAACCTTACTCAAATTTTTCTTTGTCATTGTGTCTGAGTGGTGACATACAGTGGTGACATAATGCAATGCAATAGAGAAGTGTTTTACAACAGGTAACACACTTCCACTTTTTTATGCTGATATTTGTGTCTTGGTTAGAGTCCTGATGCATTCACATGCCTGCTCATCAGCCATCAAGAGAGCTTTTGCTGATTGTCTCCAATCTCACAGACAGAGATATGTGGCAACTTGAAAAAGAGGCAGACAACAGAGACTATAAGTTCTCTTACAAATAATGGACTTTTTTTCCCCCATTTTGCAATGTATAACAGTTAAAATAATCCTCATCTAAGCATTATTTTGATAATAAATTACCTAAATTGCTCTTGTTTTAGCAAATTTGTCTCTTAATTCCTTCTTGGGCTGTATATGCTTTCATTCACTAGTTAAAAACAAGTAGGTCCACAGGATATAACACATTGTTAATGCAAATACAGTAAAATCTGAATTTGGCAGTTCACACACATATGTAAACAGGAACATTTTTAGAGAACTTACCTTTGATCAGTGTCTCAAACTCAGTGTGTGAAATTTTCTTGGCCTGCAAGTCAATCTTCAGTGCCAGAAGCAACATGAACAGGAACCTGTGATTTTCATACAGCCCTCGAACTGTGTACTTGAAGACCTCATAGGTGAGATGCTCGATTATATAAGCTACCCTTTTTGCTGGGACCTGAGATTTCCGAGATCTTTCCACTGATAGGTCAAAAATGCCAAGGAACTGCCGTAAGGATGTTTGGTACATGACATTAACCAAGCTCATCTCCACAATTAGGAAATAAAGGATGCTACCACGACCTGCCACGGGCCGATACTCTTCACGTGCAGCATTGATTTTCACCTCTGTCTCCATTGCTGTGTTTAATTTTTCACTGACCTTAAAATTAATGGAAGAGACCATGAAGATTAAATTGTATTACTTGCGATTTATACTACACAAGCAAAAATAAAAGGTCTTTAGATCACAACAGTATTTTTAGTTGAGCTTTGCTTCCTTCTGTCAGTGTTTTCAGCACAGAATTTGTGTCTCTATGTGTTCCAACTCCTGTCACAATGGAAACTGATTCAAACTTACACCTGAAAAATGTGCCTGCAATATAGAACAGTATCCGGGTAGCAGTTTAATTTTGCAATTTTTTAGGAAGAATGAATTAAAGTGTTTCTACTATTTATTTGTTAAGAAGTCAGATGTTATATAGTGGCTCTGAATGGAAAAAAAAATAAAACAGGAATGGAAATCTCTATACATACAATCTTTAACATAATGTATTTGCAGTACATTCAAAACTAACCTCTTCTGCTGTTGTTTTAGTGGTCCTTAAGACTTCTATCAGAGACTCATCTTCAACCAATGAGCCTTCTGTACTGGTTAGACGACAGAGCAGATTATCTTCAAGCTCCTGCATTTTCCTCTTGTTGGATGTCACTTGTTCCATCAGTTTGATTCTTTCTGCTTCCAGTTCCTGCATTCAAGAAATTTGCCTTAGAATATTTAACATCAATTAAAAAGAAGATTCCTTATAAAGACACAGAAAACATGTGATTTCAAGCATGTCAGATTGGAGACTTTGTTGCCTTTTCCATAAAATACTGAAATATTACTAAATATTTCTGTACTAAAATAATTTATATGCACACTGAATATATATATATATATATATAAGTACTTTATATGTATACTGAATTTATTTGATTAATACAGCATAAATGTTGGAGAATGAAAACACGTCAGAATTACCAGAGAAAGCTTCCTCATAGCAAGGTGCCGAAACCACTAAAGATAGTTTCCAATGGGAAGTGGGAAAAGCCACATTACATTGAGTATTTAAAATTAAATCAGATAAAGGCCTGAAAGATGCTTTGTATGGATGGATTTTACATTGTGAGCAAAGTTGACTGGATGACCTTTTCCATTTCTAATTTTTACAATTCTGTGACTTTGAAAGATACAATCCTCTACTGCTTATAAAACAGGAAATGTTACAATTATTATCCATGTCATATGGATTTTTGTGCCCTTTCTACAAGACAGACAATGACAAGAGAACAAAGGCAGACAAGTCAACACAATGCCAAGTGAAATGAGGCCTCTATACTGCACAGTCTACACAGCTCACGGATACCCTTGCTGGCTGCCTCTATTTAATCAATCAAGTTAACTTTCCTATAAGAAAAGGGTAGTAAATAATAGTCTATCTACACCTATGGCTTCAGTTTATTTTCATTTTTGTCAACATGTCAAGCTAGAGAAAAAGAAGATGTACAGTTATACAGTGCAGGAAAGGTTCTCCTGTATTTCAAAGAAGTTTTATTTTCACAAACTTCTTCTTTTGAAACTTGTTTGAAATATGTTCTAGGGCTATGGAATGTAGCTCAGTAGAAGCTACAAGTAACTGCATCCGAAAAGAGGGGAATGGCTTAAGCATTGGTAGTTCAGCTTTCTACATTTACTCCTCTTTCTGTACCATTAATGCAAAAAAATATTAGAATTACACAAAAGGAATACTTCCACAAAACACTCAAAAAATACATTTGACTACATGCCTAAATTCGACATAAGGATGTGCTTTGTTTAATATTAGACCCTTTACCTATACTATTTGTAAGCCTGTAAAAGGTATCTTTCAGAAAATTAGCAAATATACCAGGTGCAAGCTTTTCTTTGCAAGGGAACTTCACAACCAGATCTGTAACATAAAAAATAGTTGTTCTGAACACAAATAGTGTCAGCAACTTCATTATCAAAGTACAAAAATATGCTGACTTTTTTTCATATATTTACAGGATCAACCTATAAAGCTGAGAAGAATAAACACTTCTTTGATCATATTTCATTGATCACTAGAGCAATCTTTAAGAATGTCTTGGTTCCTTTAATCTATTACTTTAGCTCAGCGATCATAAAGTTGTCTCTTTGTAATAGAAAACCTGTTCTTCAGAATCTCTGTTCATGTTGTGTCTTTTCTTTGAACTAAATTTTTCAGAATCCCATTGGCTCTATCTACACCACAACATTCATCTCTTACTGAGACAGAAGAGACAGAACAACCATGATGTCTTCATATCTGCCAAAAGAAGTTTAATAAACGTTGATCAGCTGCAACCATGCCCCTGTACAGCAAGTAGTGCTGATATTAACCAGATTCCCTCTCAGCTCTTTTCAGCTGATGTTCAGCACTGGAGGAATATTTTTCAGTGACCATATTTTGGACCCAAAATGCTGTCTAGGTGTGGCTACATACATTCCGTATGAATTCTCTAAATTCTCTAACAGTTTTGTCCAGGGAGAGAAAAACCCACAGGGCAAGGGTGTCTTGTGGGAAGAGTAGTTTTATATGTAGATCATGAGAAAACTATTACACCTCTATCCTGATTTAGACCTCTCCCTCCCTTCAGAGGTTAGTCAGGATACTCCCATTCATTCCTGCTGATGCTGTTAAATTTTGCTTACAGAAACCTACATCTACTGGAGTAAAGATTAAGAGTTTTGCATCCATAGCATTTTCCCACCCTATTTTTCCCCAGCACCTGCTCTCTTATGGTTTTTTCTGTTTTTCATGGAATAATTCACGGGAAGCTTGTGCATTACAATGACTTTCCAGCCTCTGTTTGTGACTGTCAGACTGAAGGAAGGGCACCTTAATTCCAGTCCTTACTCCAGTAAAGGCTCATTTTGAGCAAAGTGGAAGAGAGAAAATGACAGCACCTCTAAAGAGCACTGGTTAGAACATGCTTTGGGGAAGTCAAAGAAGGAATGAATTCCCTTAGGTAGGCAACTCCTCTTGCATGAGCAAGCCTCCCTGAGCTGCTCACTAAAAGCTGCAGCTCTGCTAATGCAAACCTCAATTTTTTTCTCTCACCTGAGAGAGGATTTTCTTCCTTTTATTAACTTCCACATAATCAATGCAAATTTTAGTAAGAACAGAGTCAAGTCAGTATTCAGGGCTCCTTAAGAATCTTTTATCTCCTTGCACACTAGAGCCTGGCTGGCAAAAGTAGTTCAAGTTCATAAGCATTTTTTCATGTAATTCAAATTAAGTTTAAAAAGGAATTCAGAAATAAAAGAGATTTCTGACTGAACAAGAAGCCCTTGCTGTATATGAAGGAATAAAGTTGTTTTATGTATGTCATGTATATGCCTGTGATGTATTTTTAATGAATAATTTTCTCTCTTCTCTTTCCAAGGCCAGATCTTAAAATAAATGTTTAGATTCCCCCATTCAATTAAAAAACAGCTCCACATTGTATTTCAGCAAACGCACAACCTTTAAACTTTCATTCACATTTTTGTTCTTGCATTTGATTTCAACCAAGCCTTTGAATATGCATGCACTCCTGGTGCAGATACTGAACAAGCCTTCCCTCTGCAAAAATACTGCAAGACTTGATACCTGCTTTTCTGTGAGGATGACACGGCCAAGGAGCTGATCTTCCAGCCCTTTCATGGTAACAGTAAAGTCAATCACAGCTGTTCTTGCACTAATTTCGGGAGTATAAACAGGATTAGCCACTTTTGTTGTCATATAGAGGGTGAACCCCTTCGTCAGATCTATCTCCTTGTCACCTACTTTCACCTGAAAATAAAACACATTTCTCAATTTTCAAAAGATGATTTCAGAAAAACTGTTACTTTGTCTAATGAAAAAAATTTATGAACGCTTTTTTTAATGCTTTCATTTATACTTTTTAAACTTTCTGATTAAGGGTAAAAAAACCCTCAAACAACCCTATGAGTTCACTACTCATTTTCTAACTGTTTTAAAGGTAGAAATCATGTCAGTATTCATACTACCCCAGACTCAACATCTGTCCTATCGGGTTTTAATTTCATGTCTACAATTCATCTTACTTTGTGCGCTGAACCTGATTTTATGAAGTTTTTTTCCAAGATGTTATCTAGAGCAGGATCAAGTTCCTCTCCAATGTCTTCAATCAACAAAGGTCGGCCAAGGGACAAGCAGTCTTCTATATGACTCCTGAAGAACTTGTGGTTCATAGCTGTAACCTAGGAAGATGGAGTCACAACACAGCATGCTCTTGAAAGCACATAGAAAACAGCATAGAATCTATTGCAGATTTTAAAAATTATACTCATCCTGGGATATCCACACAAATGGTGACATTTTAAGGACCAAAACTTGCCTCTGCTGACATGAATGGAAGCTTTGCTTTAAACTTAGGAGGATAGGAGATCAGATTTCTTTATTGTTACTTATTTACTTATTTATCTAATCTATCTAAACACTGTAATATCTTAATATCTCCTGAATATAAATACATTTATGCTTACAACACTAATGTGAAGGAGAGAAATATTTATGGACCTCAGAAAGGGAATCAGTGTTATATAAGAGGCCTGATCTGACATCAGACATTCAATTTCCAATGCAGTTCAACAGCCTTAAAATTGCTAAGAGTCACACAGACTCCTTTTCATTTATTCAAATTTAATATATTTAATATAATCCTTTAAGATGATAATTGAATAACCTTTCCGGGCATCTCTTAAATCATGGGTTTTCGGTGGTTTTTTTATCAGGAAAAAAAATTAGGATAGACATGTTTTTAAAATAAATCCTTGTCTTGCAGGCAAAGCTCTTTGCAAAAGGTATAATTAAAATATCTAGAGGCATATTACACAGTATTAAACCAGTATATTATTTAAAAATTAATTCTCTGTTCCCCTTTTTGTTTTTTATTATGGGTATATAAAACAGCATGTTGCCTACATTTTTATTTCAAATTCAGCTGAGGGATAAAGCTAGTGTCTGGGTGACCAACAACATAACACCAACAAGACAATAGTAAATTACAATATCCCAAATGTAAGCCATAATCCAAACACTTGTGTATTTAGAATCTTGACATAAACTCTGTCTCTCCTGGACTTACTCAGGAGCACTCAGATTCAGAGCCAGAGATGCAAGTCTCCAGGAAGGTGGAGAATGAGATACAACCTTTTACTTCCTTCTTTGTTTCTTTTTCACTATGGCAAGCAATTAAAAGATTCATCATAACAATAGATATGCCATAACATATCATTCCAAGCTATTTTGCCCTGTTATTGATACCCTGATATAGGGTATCTCTGTCAATATTGTTTTAATTTCTGCTTAACTGTATACCAATAAACATCAGATTTAAATTATGGCCAAAGTAGGATGACACAAATGACACACACATTTTAAAAAATTGTAAATTAGGTATTTACCTGAAGTCCATTATTCTTTTCCTTATTTTTAATCCAGATCTTTCCTTGACCTTGTGGATCAATCAGCAAAGGATATCTAGATGCTTTTGTGACAATAATGCCATTTTGAATTGAAAGATCATCATTTGGAAGACCCTGAAGGTTCCATTCACCCACTGTAGCATTGTCAACAAGCATACCAGTAAGGTTCAGGTTCTAATAGAAAATATGCAATTACAAAATTAATGCCAGTAGAAAACATGTAAATACAAAACTAGTGCCAGTTAGAGGAGCTATACTAAAACATCTGCTGGATGGTTTTTCTTCTTATTCTGATCAGAATGCATGATGGAATTCATTTGGTAGTTATTGCTTACTGTTTCTTTTATTTAAAGTTCAGTGGCTCAATCATTGCAGTTGAGCCATAATGAAAGGGAATTCTGTTGATGCTTTGATGTCCATCAAAGAGTGTCAGAAAAATCCTGAAGCCAGTTCAATATCTAATGACAAACTGATTTTTTTGCCATTTTTAATGGCAAACTTTTCTCTTGCCAGTTCAAGTGGAAGTGTCATCTTGCTCACAAGAGCTTCCACCTGCTGGAAAGTGCCTTCCAAATATGAATACAGGATGGCTGTGAGAGACTAAGAGAAGAAAGAGGATATATGCTATGGATCAGTAACCATGAACTATCATGAAAAGTTATTGCTGCTAAGTCAAAACCCTTTGCAGTTCACATATTCTCCTAAAGTCTGATTTGCACTTGTCAACAAACTTGCTTTATTTTATTTACTATGAAAAGTGACTGGCCCCTCAAAAGGTGTTCATGAAGAAAACAGTGCTGAAAATCGCAAAACAAACTCACCAATTTAAAAAAGCACCTTTAGTAAGGATTGAGAATTTTAAAAATAATAAAATTGAAGGCAGTTTTTTTATTTGCTTCTTACATTTTTCATTCAACAATTCCTACTTGTAAGCTTTCTCTAAAAACTTATTTGAAAGAAAGACATGAAAGACAGAAAGTAAAAGCCTGCAAATCTTGCCAAAATCACATAATTCAGCATCTGAAGCCTAAAGTAAAACCTCAGATACTGTGAGAATTGTGATACAATAATGAGACCTAATGATACCAGTGGTTGTGAGACTCCAAAGCTTTTTTACCCGTTTGATTTTTTTACTGCTGAAATTATTGAAGACTCACAAAGAAGCAACATAAACCATTCTCAGAGGACAGAGACATTTTAGGAATCAAATTTCAATTTGTGCAAAGGACAGAAAAGCATTTAATATCCAAATTAGTCAGCAATAGGAACCTAAAACCGTATTTAACTCCTTAAGCAGATGAGTGGGATCTAAACAGCTTTGAACTTTTTCTTACCTACAGCAAGAAGTATCAGTCACCCTGCAACTCTGAAACTCAGCTAATTTAAGTGCATAACTAAACAGATAGGTGGCTAATTTTAAACAGATTTTTTTAAAATGTTATGCCTAAATGACTCATCTACCCACAGTCAGTTAGTCTGTGACAAAGTAAGGCAGATGTCAAACCTTTTGCTTGAACTGCAAAGCTGCTTTCTTTTCCGTGGTACAAAGTATCAAGAAAGGCCCCTATGCTGCCTTTTGTTCTTAATTCCCTGGGAAAAATCAAAACTCTCTTCCATACACTATGATGGAAATCATAATTCTGTCTTTAATGGGAACTATATAAACAGAATGGTAAATAGGTTTTGAAACTCATTAATTATGGCATTCTCCATCTAACCGAGACATATGGGGGGGCAGGGGGAGGGGAAGAAACATAGAAATGGTAAGAAAGTATTCCTCAAATTTTCAAGGATGCAGCCAAATAGTAATGTGGTCAGAACACCTTCATGGAAGCAGAATTTTAGTTCTTTATGTATTGCTTTCTAAGGACATTAGACATCCAATTTCTTATCCTTAAATGGTAAGAATCTTGACAGATATTCCCCAAGGTAAGTAGCTTTTAAGAACATTTTGTGCACTGAGTTTGAAAAAGAGCCTCCCTGGGATGAGTGTATGTGGGATAACTCCCATGCCACACTGGTAAAGAATCTTGCCTGAAACTGCACTGCTCCTGGTACTTTATTAATAAATCCATCTTGGCCTTCCATATTTTTTATCATCAGCAGCTTTCAAAGAGCTTTACTGGGCAGGTCAGAGTCATTCATCTTTTAATTCACAACATAAATCGGGCTGGATTTCAAGTTTCACTCTATCAGGTCAAGGTTAATCAGCGTTACAAAAATTATGCTAACCTAACATAAAAAAGAATAAAAAAGATATTCATGAGTAACTTCTGTGAGGTGAACAAACTGGAAAAAAGGTCTCCTTAATGGAGGTTTTAAGTGCCAAATCCCAACAAACCTGAAAAGAAGATGCAGATCTACCTTTAACTGTTTCACAATGATACAGCTGTACACAGGTTGCTGAATAGCTCACAGCATTTTTCAGCAGTAACTGCTCTGTCAAAATCTCTGACAGCTGATAACAGGAACTATTTGAGCTTAATGCCTCAATTCCTGTGCTGAGAGGAAGAGAGAGTCCCTGAACTATTTCTCCAGCCTTTACTGCTGAAGAAAACGTACACAGATACAAAACCAAGTGAAAGGCAACATTGATTACTCAGAAAGACAGTTTTGATTATTATGGCCTAAATTTCTGCCTTCAGCATGAATATGTCTTCCAGGTACAGGGAAGAATATTAGACAGACCTCCTAAAAGTCACAGAATAAGAGCAAGGCTGCAGCTCGCCATGAGCAAAGCCTCTGCAGCAGAAATCTGCCAAGTCTGGCACTCCTGAGGCAGATAGTGGTGAAGGGAAAGGAAAAGATTCATGTAAGGGATCCTGACCTGTGCCGTAGTCTCAGCGTGCAGGTTGCTCACTTTAATAAAGGTAGAATATGAACTGGCAGGAAGCAGAAACTGAATGATGGGACCATAGCTCCACTGCATTTTAGGCCACCTCTGTGTCTGCACAGACACAGGACAGTGAAGGAGACACTGCAATGTCAGCCTCACTGGTGACAAATGTGCATGGATTTAAAAGCTAACACTGGAGCAAGTTGAAGTGCGGCAAACCAAGCCTTGCAAAATCAAGGGCTTGCTTAAATCAATAATTTCTACAAGATACTTCAAATTAAACTAAATTAAATGTTGTGGGTACACAGCAGAGAATATGACAGGAGGGTATTTACTGACAATACATGGAGGTGCAAAGGTGATGTTTCCTGTTGTGAAAAGGTAGATGTATTCTAAGCTGAGAAATTTTACTTTGTTTCCCATATTATGCTATTTCTCCCAGGGCAGCTGGCCTCAGACAGCATTTCTCTCTCAGATTTGCCAGAGCAGTGTCCTACATACCAATCGTGAAATGTCTGACAGTATAAAGAGGAACTTAAAGCATATTGGTTTAGAAGCTAAGTTGTCAACTGTTCAGACTTTTTATTTATTAAAAATTTGATGAAATATGACAGCCTCTATATAATCTTCCAATTATGTTATTTTCTGGAACAAAATGCTCTGCATATAATTTCTCAGCTAGGCAAAGAATAAGGTCAGAACAAAAAATGAACACTTACTTTACTGTATGGAATCTTGCTATTGTCCATCTCTTTCTTCCACAATTGGAGCAGCAAATTCCTGTACTCCTGATTAAAAGGTCCAGAGTAAGAGAGAAATCCGGTGGCCAGAAGAACATTCCCCACCAAATTAGTAATTTGATTTTGAAAGTTTTTGCTGCTTGCTGTCCAACGAAGCTGTATATAAAATATTAAAAAGAAGTTAGCTTAAGCAGACACAAAACTAACACAAACATCTAAATTAAGAATTTATCCCTTTCTGGCAAATAATTTTTCTTCAAAGCAGGAGTATTTTTTGCTTTAAATCATTCTTTTCAGAAGTAGAAATTTGCTTGGAAGTGATGGCAACCACCTGACCAAGTGGAGAAAAAGCATCTTTGTGAACAAGCTGGCCAATTTGGTAAGAAGAGCTTTAAAGGAGGAATGAAGTGTCTGGCAGAGGAGGACCAGCAGTCATGTGAGGAAGTGGAGGACCGGGCTGGCAAACAAAATATGGGGGTGAGATAAACAGTAGGGACCTCATGATCAACAAAACAGGGCTAATGAAGGACCACCCTAAGGCATCCACATAAACAAAGAAGTGTCCACCAGACAGAACGGTGGGGATAGCTTTCATACTGCTTGTAGGACATTAATTATCACAGCTGGGCACCTCTCTGAAGTGCTTGTACATGAATGTTCACAGCATGGGCAACAAACGAGGACTCTGCACGTGGTTGCAGTGTCATGATAGGATGGGGGTCATGGGAACTTGGTGGAAAGACATCCACAACTGGAGAGCTGCATGAGCTGTCTATGGGCTTGTTAGGAAGAGCAGGCTGGGAAGGTGAGAAGGGGGTTTTCTTCATATGGGAGAGCAGTGGAATGTGTGTAATCTGCATGGGAGACTCGAGGATGGACAATATGCCAGTTGGGAGCTTTTGGGTTAGCATCAGAGGGAAGATCAACACGGGAGGTGTGTGTGTCTGTCACAGACAACGTGATTAACACAAAGTAGATGATTGCTTTTTCACACAGGGGGAAGAAACCTTACATCCACCAGCCTTGGTCTATATGGGAAACTTCAACCACTCAATATCTGAAGGGACAACATGGAAAGACACAAGAAATCCTTGAGGTTTTAAGGAAGGCATTGACAAAATTCTCAACACAGTCAAGTGAGGATTTAATAAGGGAAAGGCAGTTTGCTTAACCACGGACTTGCAGACAAAGAATTGATCAGGAATCTAAAATTCAGGGGCAGTCTTGGCTGAGACTGTTTAGCCTTGAACACAGAGAGTGCAGGGGGAATTTGGGCACATGTATCTGTATATACAAATACATGATGGGAAGGTGTAAAGAGGAAGATGCCAGACTCTTTTCACTGGTACTCTGTGAAATGACAAGGGGCAATGGACACAAATTGAAATGTAAGAAATTCAAATTCAACACACAAAAAATCCCTTTATTTCAGTGAGAGTGGTCAAAAACTGGAATAGGTATGCAATCTTGGTCAGGACCTATATGTTTCAGGTTTAAAAAACACACATTTAACCCAGTGTCAGTTTTTCTCAATACTCCAAGTGCCATACAGTCTTTAACTTTTTTGTCTGAATTTTCAAAAGTAGAGTGGAGTAACAGCTCTTACAAGACCTCATTGCATGAGGCTTCAGAAAACTCACAATAAGGCACTGTATTTTCCTATTTTTCTGTTGCTCTTAAATTTAGAAATTCACTGAAAGAATATGATAAAGCTTCTAAGATTTTTGACTGATGTAATTTGAAGTGCAGCTATGCAAAGAAATGCTGAGGTCCTGGCCTCACAAGACACAATGGTTGAAGTCAAAAGTCTCATCAGTTTTGACTTTGTGTGAAATCAATGAAGGAATTAACAAAGCAAATAATAAGAGGGGGGGGAAAGAATATCCTGCTTCCTCTGAAAACCTTCAGGCTGAAGCCAGAAAGATCTGCACAGGAAAGGTAAATTTCAAGCTCAGTGCAGAGGATAACAATTAGCCCATAATTCTGTCATAGGCTCCAGTAGAAATCTAAGCCTCAATTATAATTCAGGAAATTAGTCAAGCCTCAAATTTGTATACTTGGTGAGAAAAAGAGAGTAATCCCTCTTATAAATATTTTAGGGCAATTATTTAGGTTAAGCCTAATTCCTCTTCTTACTAAGCTAAAAGGAATTTGGCTCCTTGGCTTTAATTCTGAACTTTATCCTAATACAAGTCATACGATATAACATAAATCTTCATATAGGAGAATTAAGACAAGAAATTGCTTTACTTTGTTAGATACATTAACTTCAAGGAAAACAACCATACATATAACTAAAAAAAGTGTCATGTGATATCGAGATGCCACCATGCCTTGAGATTCTCAAGCACTGCTGCAATCATTATGGAGCATTCTCAAAACTGCACTCCTGCCTTGTGCTGGAAACCTGAGCACATGTGCTGATACCTTTTCTCCCCCTAATCCTTCAATCAGAGCTGTGGCATTGTTCATCTTCCTTCTGCATGCCTCGGCATCATCGAGCAAGGCCTGCTTCTCTGCCACAGCAGCATCGTACATGGCCTGCACTTCATCCAATTCCATTTGCTTCTGGTCCAGCTGACTTTGTGCACTGTTCAGCTCCATTTGGGCAGCTGCAAGTCTTCCTTCTTGCAAAGCTAAATTTGCCTACAGATATTTAAAAGTCAAGAGTAGTTAATACCTATTATTTGGCAGAAGAAAATGACATTAATTTAATGGCACATATTGTACTGTATTGGGCACTTTTAAAAATAATACATTTTTAAGATGACAGAAGTTTTTTTTCTTTTTACTTCTGGAACAGAAGCATAGCATTGAAGTTATTCAAGGCAATCTTACGATGTTTTAATAATATTTTCAGAATGGTCTATTGATCACACAATGACCAATGAATTTAAATCACAATACACTTTAAATAGCTGTATACTAGACATATAAGGCAACCTATACAATGAGTTGCCTTATATATATGCCTCCTGTAATATATTCTCAGTGCAAAAGAAATTTAATATTGTCTTCATTTATTATAAAATAATAAAAATCATAACAGAAACTACTCTTCTGCTCTCATTTTCCATCAATTACTTCTACAACAAAAACACAACGAATGTATTTTTTGCTCCTTTGGAAAGTAAAACTCTAGAGACTTTTTTCACATCTCTCTATAAATTTGCATGATGAGTTAGCAGTCATTTAAATGTGGCCTCTTAACTTTTATATTCCTAATAGGGTCGAAAAAAATATTCTGTGAATTCAGAATGTATTTCCATATACATTTGCAAAGGATTAGAGCTTGACAAAGTTCTCATGAAATTCACACTTACAGATAAAGGTTGCTTCCATTTACTCTGAATATTTTAAAAAGCTTGTTTAAATATCATGTATCTTATTTCTGGGTTTTTTTTTCTTCTATAAGAGTTATGAAGATGGAAACCAAGAATCTGTAAAACCCGTTTTATTATGAATATGAAAGTGACAGTTGCATTACATCACACCAGAAGAGTAGCAGTAGAAGACATCTCTCTTAAGGGATAACTCTTAGTTAACAGTATAACCATGGGTTGGGGTCTGGTGTATTTCAAAAGAGAGGTTTCTGAGCAGGGAGTTAGAGAAGCATATATGTACTTATCAATGAAGTAGGTTACTAATGCCTATGTACATGTATGTTGCATACATGTGTATTGGATACAGGTAAACTACATACATCTGTGTCCATGTATATTAGCAATCTAGGTATATGTAGACAGTATATGCCAGAGAATGGTACTGTCAGTGAAATTTCATCTACTGTAGCCACCTGGCCTGTTGACAGATCCTAGACTTAAAAAAATATTTTGGAATCCAGATGAACCATGAAAAGGGCTGTTCATAAAATTTCCATCATGTAAGAATGCTGGAATACTTTTACCTCACTATTTATCAAAAACACATTAAAGATCATCACCTAGAAATAAACACTGCTCAATCAGTGAGTCTTGATTAAACTCAGCTAAGCAGGTTTCAGAAAAACTGCTGTTATGTTTTAGTGAATCTTGGACCACTGGGCAAAGTTCCAACAGCAAAGGAGTTTTGAGGAGGTGATGTAGTGTTACTGTACCCTGCACCAGGGGAAAGGTAGGGAGGTTGAGATATGAGAGAGAGAGTGCAGGGTTCCTTCTGCCTCTGAATAAGGAAGGTCTGACAGCAAATGACTTAATAAGACAACTGCCTTAAAAAGATTCATAAGAAGAAGACAACAGTGAGTAAACTTTACATCCCTTCAAATGCTGGACATCCCACATTCATGCAGAACCAGAGAGAGCCAGGATAGTTTTGCCCATAGTATCCTGTGCAGAGCAGATCTTGTCCGTGAAAACTTTCTCTTTTGGTCATTCAAACGATCTTAAACTCCTCTTATTATTCTGTCTTATTAAAGCAGATACTTCATTTAGCCATTTGTTGTCAGGCCTTTCTTACTGAGATCCAAAAAGAGCCCAGCAGCAGCCCTCTTCTACCTCCTGCCGCCACCTTCCCCACTGCAGAGCATCCTCATATCCTTAAATTCTCTGAGGGCTGAAAATGGGAGTCAAACAATATTATGACATATTGTTTCAGCCCCAGCTGACAAATACTGAGGTTACACCGGAAACAAGATCCTTGGAGGGTTGTGAAGAACAGCCTTGGCAGAACAGCTGGAACAACAGAGAACTTACACCTGGCTGTGTGGATTCATATAACACCTTGACATTTATCACAGCAGGATGTGAACTTCAATGGAAAAGGATGGGCATGTGAATTCCCAATACATATGAGCAATGATGCCTTGTAAATCTGAAAAGCAGGTCTCTGTGCAGCAATAAACTACCCAGAAAAGTGCAAAAGATTGATAGAACAGACTTCCCCACTCTTAAAATCTCTTAAAAGGCTACCAGCTTTAAAGATGTGGGAACAATGAAAAAATATTTCAGATGAGTACAAAAAAAAAGTATATTGTATTCTAACATGAAAAAAATCCTTAAAATTATTTACACAAGACTTTACGGATTTTCTGGAAGATGACCTACAATACGAAACTATTTTAAAGGCTATTTAACCAAAGTTCTCAGCCAATTTTAGGGTAATCATAACAAAGTATAAGACAGTATAATATTGGTTTGATTTATAGACTACTTGATCATATGTGATGGCTGCATGAGACTGACAGCTAACATACCATGATGACCAACCTATGTGATTCCCGAAGGCAGAAAGACTATTTTTTTCAGATTACCCTTTGAAATCATCACTATTTGCTGGCTCCCTGTTTTTTATTCCCAAAATGACATGGGTACAAACACAGCTTTTGTATTGACATCACTGGCAGGTTGGCTGGCAGCCTCCTGTATAGAGCTCTCCATGAGAGCAGGAGGCAAGTTCTGCTGCCAAAGAGAATCTTCTGCACAAGAAGACTACTACAGCTGCAATCAGCTCCACACAAACATTTCCAGCCAATAATAGGCAGGAAGGAAACATGTTTCCCAACCTCTAAGAACCACTGTGGCCTTTCTAATTATAGTGGCATTGCTCTGTGAACAAGCTTCACACCCTTCATTTCATCCCTCAGAATCACTCAGCAAAGCAAGGATACACAATTTGTTCCAGTTGGATGCAGTGTGAAAGCCTGAATAAATGGATTTTACGTGAATGAATCACAAGGATTTAAGACATGAGGTCCACACTCTGATCTGCTCTCCTGGAGAAGTGGTGCTACACTGGAACATGCTTGGGCTCACGTGAGAATAGCAGCTTCAGCCTTTCCTTGCTTTTGGCATCATGGGGAACCAGACAGACAATCGTCTGTCTCAACACCTGCTCCAGCCAGTGCTGCTCTACCTGCCCTCTGCATCTGCCAGCATGGGGCAGGTACAGGGACAGCCCCTGTGCCAACAAGGGCCACAGCCCAAACAGCTGAGCAGCTGTTTTGCCTTCTTCCAAGCTGCCCTCAGAGAGGACTTCATAGCAGGTGGTGAGATGACCCTGCCCCTTTTAAGATTTTTGCATTCCACACAAAACCAGAACAAATAAGCACGTAATGACAGTCACAGCTATACTCTTAAATAAAACATTCCCAGGACCCTTCTCTGGTAATGAGGTTAACCAGCATAAAAAAGCTCACATTAAGCTCTCCTAGTCTCTAAAACAGTATGACTGCATGCTGACAGCCTCGTGGGAATGACTCTTGGACCAGGCTAGAACCTGAAAGGTACCCAGAGACTACTGAAAAATGCTGCTTAGCCAAGACCAAATCCACACGAAGGATCATTCTAACAATTTACCAGTGCAAATGATCACTTTCCAGTGCCTAGAAAAATTCACTAGTACTATTTAATTTATTAATATTGACATAAACATTAAGTTTCTCGCTGATTCATTGCAAACTCACTTTTGCAAAGTACCAAGTGTATCTGACCCTGATCCAAGGAAGCAGTTCAATAAAAATGACTTCTCCAACAAAAAGAAGCCTCACACCATTTAATGCTATTCCTGCTCTTGAATGGAATGCCCAGATCAACCCCAATCACCCTGAAGAGCAACTGCTGCTCAGTAAATTCAGAAAATGTTTCTAGGAGAATCCCATTTCCAAAAAACCATCCAAAACTTTAGAGTTCACTATAGGTAAGGATGATTTGGAGCTTTCCTAGCACTTTTATTGTTAAGGAGTTTCAACTTTCCAAGTCTACTGTTCTTCCAATCCATTGAGCACTCACTGCTGCTGGACTTGGCCAGGCTTCTTGCACTTGGTCTCTGTCACTCTGCTCCTGATCCTCTGGGGATGTGCTAAGTGCTCATCTTTGCCTTTTGCTTCAGACATGTTCTGGGCACATGGCATCTGACTGAAAACTCTTCGTGGAAATGCAACCTCAAAACTGGCCCTGTCCCAGACTATTGCAGATTTTTCCTATAGACACTCCATTGGTTTTGGATCAACTTTCTCAGAGACTCAATATCATGATACACTTGTATCCAACATTACTTAAGGAAAATTTGTAAAAAAGGCAAAGACATACAAGATTTTGCAGACTTTCCCAAAAACAGTGTTTTTACCTCACCAATACAAATTTTAAAAAAATGCATACACACGTATGCATACATATATACATATGTACAGATGCAAACAGATCCATGCAGAGTGACATTAATAAAATATTGGCCTCACTTTCTTTGCTATCAGTGACCATTCTTTGGGATTCAAATAAGCTTTGAAAGGCACAGAAATCATATCTCTTATCTGCTTTTCACAGTCTGTACTAGCTAGTGAGAGACTTTCCATATTTTCTGTTCAGTTACATGTCCTGACCTCACTCTGTTTTGTTAGGTGATCTAATCCTCCCCCTCACCCCCCCCGCCCCAGAGGATATGCTTCCCTTCCACAGTTATTGTGGGCCTTGAATTCAGACTTGCATACTTGTTTTCCTGCCCACTGGGCATCACCTTGACAAGGACACACTTATTTAAATGGGCAACTATCAGATTTCAACACTCCTTGACTATTACCTCTTCTCCAGGTGCAAGATTTCCTTTCATTGCCTGCTGTGGTTTTTAGTTCAGCATGGGGACAAATGACAGTAGAAAAGGCAAGAAAATCTCATACTTAAAACTGAGTTTGACAGGGAGACTCCTCAATATCAAACAGAATTTATAAACTGTAAACAAACTTCCCTTGATCACCATAACAGCCTAAGGAGAACTTAATTAAAGTCACTGGAGACATCCCTAAGAGAAATTATACTCCTATACACAGTATTTTAATTGGAGGCTAACAGTACCACAGCAAAAGTCAGGGCTTCTCCATTCTGCTCTTAGATTCTTCAACTGATGGATAAGTAGCAAATGGTGTTCAAATTCTCAGGTTAATGCAGCAGGCTGGTTTACTAGGTAGCAATCTGGGGAGGAACAGCTCATCCTTGTGCTGAAGGTTTACAGGAAAGTCTAACTAATGACCCTTGGGCTGCAGGCCACATATCTAAAGAATCCCAGCTTCCATTCCCAGGAATTAGGTAAATTTTGCACACTGTATCTACTAAGTCACTATATAAGTCACTATTAATTAGTTTTCACAGGTTGTCATATTTAAGATAAATGAGGCAATGAGTTTCACTTAAGATGCAATTTAAAAATATATTGAATCCATTTTGCAGGTGTTGAAGGGGATTTATATCCTAGAACAGCAGTTAGGATAAAGCAGCTTGATTAATTCATTCAGTAAACCTGCTTTTAGCACTGGATGAATTAGCCTGGGCTAGTACTTTATGCAGTTTAATTGTACATTTATTTTCAATTATTTTCTTAGCATCACTCCACTGCTTCCTGCAGTATCTCCTGCATACCTTAAACACTTCCTCCTTCCCTCCTTCCATCTGTCATCTTCAGTTTCTAAAATATTTGTGACTATTGCTATACCTGACAATAGGCACCACTTTGCCAAGAAATGTTTCATTTTTCATCAGCTATTATGTGACAAGAATGCAAGTACTTGAACACAAAGCTAAATTTATACATAATCCTAAATCATATATATTCAAATAAAAACTACAAGAGCAGGTTTTCAACTTTCAGGGTTGTATTTGCATATAAAGCCACTTTTTCCCCTAGGTCTTGCTCCCTTTTATAGCTCTCAATAGTAACATTTACAATTCTGTTTTCATTAGTGAACATCCATTATTTGAAAAGGGAATAGCTACTTATATACCACAAAAATATAGCATTGTCTTGAGTTACTTGTATAAAAAAATATGCTTTTAACATATTTGAATCATATCTGTCTAGGCAGAAGATTATGCCAAGAGTTTTGGCTGTACCATTGATACAGTGGCTTATTCAATAAGAAACCAAACATGAGTGCAGTGGAAGCATAACAGATTGGATGTATTTCTTCAGAAAAGAGCCATAAAACTCACTGTAGGAGCAATGACTAGAAATCATCTTCTAAATATGCAAAGTCCCTTTTTTTCAATATGCTCACAAATGGAACATTTCCAAGACAATAAAGCTATCTGTAGGAATGCACACAACAGTGGCTGATCCCTTTCTACTTCAGTTCAATGTTTCAACAGAATTCTACACCTTGCAACTACTTTCTTTATTATATATGTACACTTGCATGTAACAAATTGAAACTCCAAAATTTTTTTAGGGAGATGAATTGCAGCTAAATTCCTTAAAGAATGCTTCTGTGCCAAGACTGGTCTCTCCTCTCCCAGAGTCTGTAATTTTTTTCCACTTGCCTACATTCATCTCTCAAAAAAATAAAATGATCAGTACCAAATACCTTAAGAGGAAGAACTTCTTTATTAATACCATAGAAGTAAGCCATTGCTTGTGTCCATGAGCAAAGACCCGCTACATTTCCACATACTTTTTTAGCAGTCTCAAGATTATAATCCTCCATATGCAAATAAGGCTCTAAAAGCTCCACCGTTTCTTCTGTAATTGAGTCCTAGTAAATGGAAAGGAAAAAATATCTTTTAAAATGGGTTTTTGAATAAGGTCTGCTGCACAGAAACATTTTTATTTTTAGAATCACAGGACTATCACTTCTTACAGAATAAATTAACAAAGCAACACTGTTGCCTTTCACTCCTATAAAGGACAGATTAGTAGTTTTTGTGAACTCACGAAAATAACTCCTACTTCCATTGCAACAGATTGACTTGAGTTGGCATTTAATATCCCTATTTGACACATAAGATTTACAGACATTACTAATTCTTGTAGCTCCATGACAATTTAAGCTGTTCTAAGTTATTCCTGCTGCAACACTGCACTTTCTTCCCTTCCCCCCTCAACCAGATGCCCTTGCTCCATCTTTAATACTCTCACCAATGCTCAGTGAGCTAGTTTGGAAACTATTATGACAGGAATATAAGTCAGCAAACTACTGATTAATTTTCTTCTCGTCTAGTTCCATAAGCAAGCTCACCATGGTGTCAGACAGGCACTGGTGTGAACACAGCTAAAGGAACCAAACATGCAGCCTCTGGAAGGAAAAGGGTGAAACTGCGAGGCATTGTCTTCACTTCACTGAAGCTAGCCCTTTTCCTTAACCATAAAAGAGATTTCTTTCAGATGTTATTCTAATCCCACTTTTTTTCCCCCTTTCACAATCTGCTGAGAAGCCAGATCTTTGAAGGTGATGGTTAATCTATAATTATGTAAGCGTCAGAAAAAAATGGAATTCATCTCCTCGAGCAAGGTAGAGAGTAGAAGAGCTTATACAGGCTAAAAACGACTGCTTAACAATAGACAGGCTAAGAATCTTCCCTTTTTTCGGCAATGTATTAATGCCTTTCTTTTAATGCATCTAAAAATCATCCACCATTCATACTGCCAAGCAATTTACCCTTTTCTTGTTTTTCTGCACAGCAGAAAGGACTGCCTTATACTTGTCTGATCCTTAGCTCCTCTAATAAAAATACATTCACTGTGTTATTCCCAAGATCAGCCATGGTGATGTTTTCACTATGATCGTTTGCTAAAATGTAAAATAGTGCTGTACAAACATTTTGACTTTTTTGTTCTCCCACTCAAAATTATGAGCTAACAAGCTGGCAAAGGTGAAGCAAAGATCAATCAGCAGTGGCCTAAGTTTCTGCTCAAAAGCTTGGAAAATGTCATGCTTTTCCTTTTAAGTAATTAATTTTGAACTCAAGGAACTACCCCATCCACTAAAAAAAATTGCCTAAAAAATACTAGGAAAGAACAAAAATCTCACATACCAGTAAGCAGCTTAGTCTACTCAGAACTTCAGACACAATGAGCTTTCTTGTCACATATAGTCAAAATGGGAAATGGGGCGGGAGGACAGCACGTGAAGTACCTCATCAGGGATTTAAGTAGACCAGTATTCTACCCCAAATTCATCAGTATCACTTCCTGCAAGAATTCAGTCCCACAGAAGTTGTTCTGACTCCTCTGAGTTGAATGTGTTGCCAGCTACCAGCAGGAATGCATACACTGTTAATAAGTGCCAAAACTGGAAGTCCCATTAGACAGAAGTTTGAGTAAGGAGTGCTAAGGAGTGCATAATTAGTCCTTGCTATCTTAAAACTAATTTCCTCTTTCTGTTTAGTGAAGATAGCACTTAGAAAAGTGACCAGACTGACAGGCCCAGGAAAAAACTGTCTACAGAGGCAGTGCAAGTTTCCACAATATGGCTCTCTGGGAGAAATGGCCCCTGGGGACAGTGAGAATGATAACAACAAAAATACTCCAGCAGCTTAGAAAATCAGCAAAATGTACAGCTAAGTAGATTAAAACATGAGTGTACAAATGAAAGAGTATGTTCTGTAACATTGCAGAAAAGCCAGATTCTGCTGAAATCTGCTTGGTCTCCTGGGTTATGAAGTTGGGCTATGATTTTGCTATTTCATATTCTAGCCTAGGTATTTTTCTGGTCCAGCTACCTGTGACATCTTTATTCTCTTCCCTATAGAGAATTTTCTTTCGTCTCACAGTTCAGTGAACCTTGCTGCAAAAGTTTCTGTCCTGACAGAAATAAAAACATGTTTTCTTTTATCTTTCTTACAGTTGATAATAAGATTATTCTGCATTTCACTATTTTTCTGGTGAAAGAACCAGAAAAGTTCCCAATTAATCTCATTACTTTTCCTGCTCATTTTTTTTCTTTTTTCCCACTAGCTCCCTAGCAAACTAGAGACAGAATTGTAAAGTGTCTTACAGGCAAACAGGCCTGGTAGCACTGGAGAAGGTGAGCTATTTGAAAAACCAAGTGTGGGCCCTTCTAACGCAAATTCGTACTTAGAAGCAGGAGCTGCCTGAATAAGATAACACAAGACTTCTCAAGATTTGGTCTAGTGCTTGGGATACTTCTGCCTGCTAGAAGCCACTGCATGGCCCAAGAGAAAAATTACTGAGATAATGAACCATGAACATGAAAAAGAACAAAGTCACAAAGTATCTACAACTATAGACAGACAAAACTGTTTCAAACTGCCTTTGACTGTAGAAGACACTTTCATCTGAACTCTGAAGATGGTTATTGAAGCAGTAGTGCCCCTATTAATTACTTACCTTCTGAAAAGTAAGCAACATGCTAAGAAATCCTGAATTATTCATTAGCTTCTGAGCCTCAGTCCATGATGGCTTCACACCTGGGTGTTCGTGATCTAGTGTCACTGAGTCTATTTTCCTTTGGAATAAAAGCAGCACGCAGTCCATGATCCGCATTATCAGGTGAGGAGGTTTACCCAGTTTGCGAACAGTTGCAATGTCAGAAGGTTTTATTGTCTGACAAATTAGAGAAGAAAATAGTCCACTTATATAAGCCGTCATTCGATTGCAAAGAATGATGTTCTTTTGGGAGGACTGTCTATGTAATGCAATTGCTGCAGGTTTGCAGGTCACTCAGAAGCACCATTGCAGAAAGTGCCTAAAAGTAGTCCCACTCCACACTTTATTACCTGACAGTGGAGTACTGTCCATCTTACCTCTTCCCCTCTTCAGTTTTTAGTGCTTTTTCTACAAGGATTTACACGTCAGCACCAGTTCTTTCAACCCTTTGTTTTTCCCACCAAGTTAGAAGCACAAGCCATATTATTGCAAATAATAATCATTAACTACATGCATGTTCAGAATATATTTGCTTCTGACCTGCAGAGCTGCCTTGGCTTCTTCCAATGCAGGTCTTGCAGCTTCAAGCTTCTCTTCTGCTGCTGCTTTATCAATGGCAATGTCATCCACAATCACCTGAGCCTTGTCTTTTACCATTTGCACCTGCATTTTAACTTTCTCTGCAGCATGGGCTTTCATTGTTACTTCCAATAAAACTTCATCAGCTTTCTTTGAAGCTATAGCCAAATCTTTCTCCTTCATGACCAACTCTTTGGAGAGCTGACTCACAGAAACCTCAGCTTCCATCAGTTTTGCAAGACCTGGGGTGGACAAATTCCATTTTAGCAACAGGAAGATCTATGGAGAGAGTAACCTCACTGAACGAATGTGGATATTTAAAATAAGTAATTCAGATTCATATTTAGGAATACCAGTGAGTAATCCCATTGACTGAACACCAAAATTAAGTCGGGGAATTTTTTTTTTTAATGTTCAAAAACCTTCAGAATCTGTCACTTGATGACTTGATCACATGTTTGTATTCTTATATACAAGAAGGAGACTAAATATTAAACACACATTCTGAAAAACATTCGCATGGTGAATGACACTCTTAAGAATTGTGTGTGAAATTTCTGAAGTCCATGAGAACATAAAGAGTACTAGGCTGTACTCTGTACAAAACATAAAGGAGGAAGCTGGCAATGATAGTGAAGACACAAGGAGAGTAGGTTGAGCTTCTAAATTCAACATTACATGAAGGTCCAGATGAAGTGGGGGTAAAAAAACCTACAGATTCTTGTGCAATACAATGCTCCAATAATTTGAACGAATAATGAGAAAATCTCTTAAGTAAAAACATTCTCACATATAAATGCATGCATATAAATGTAAATGCATCATATATATCTTTCTCGCTCAAAAAACTCCACATTTGTTCTTCCAGACAGACAGCCACCTTTTACCTTTGTATATATGTGTACATAGGTTAGATCTGCAATTGTCAATGGTGGGAGAAGAAACAGTTTAAGCTCACATTCACTTCCAAACAGCATTCAGCTTAGGAGACTGTTCAATTGTTTACCATGTATGACCATGGCATATACCAGTTTCTTTTAAAAAATCTTCAGAGAGCCTGAATAGGGACATGTGAAAACTAGGATCTCAGTAGTTCCTTGGCATACATACATGTCAAAGAAGGAGTTTCAGGTATTTTAACTGTTAACTAATACTCTTTCCAAAACTCCTCTCTAATCTGCACATTCATAAAGTTCATTGAAACAAAACCACTGCATATTTTGTAATCACACACAATACACCTGAAAATATGGCTGCTTCCAAATGAAAGTGAGCTCACAATTTAAATCCATACTTTTACATCCTTTTATTTAGATTCTTCTCACCCTTTTTAAAACAAAGAGAAACAAAAATCAAATAGATTTTACAGTACCTGTTCTCATGCGTTCAGACAAACTTCCAACACTGGCAAGCTTCTCTTTGTAGATAGCTTTGTAGCCTCCAATGAAGGACAGGTAAGATTTTGGTGTCACAAATGTTCGTCTCCTGTATCGTTCGAAGTATTCAACACATTTTTCAGCTACAATATCTTGAATTGTTCCCATGGTGTTAACAACACTCTGTTTCACTTCATCTGTACACTCAATATGGTAAGAAGCTAAAAAATGCTGTGCAACTGCTACAAGAGCATCTTTAGGCCAGCGCTGGAACCAGTCCATGGTACAGCCTGAAATCAGACCTGGAAATTTGAGTGCACGGGTTCTGAATTTTTCCCCAACAGGAGAAAAACAAAGAACCACATGCAGGTTATTCCGAACTCGAGCAAGAAAGTAATTGTAAAGATTTTCACCAGTGGGACTAAGCCTTGGGTACTCCTTCTTCATTGCTGGAATCAGGTCTTGTGTGATTTCACCTATTTCATCTCGTGCAAAAAGATTTGAGACTTCTCCTGAAGCCAAAACATTGTTCATGTACTCAAGGAAAGATTCATCTCTGACTTCATTGTCCGTGAATATAAAGACAACACCCTTTCCTTTTTGCCCGGCAGTGCGGTACAACATTTTCAGATCATCCAAAAGGTTGTTGGTGGCATAGGTTCTGGAATAGAAAAGGGTTAAGAAAGAGAGAACAAGAAATACAGATCATCTTTGGAGATACGTATCATCTGGATCAGCTTCCCTAAGGCAAGAAAAAAATCTAGACAAGAAATGAATACCATAGCTCCTGGTTACATTTTTTAGGGGGTTTTGTCTTAAACATTTTCTCAAAGGGAATGATCAGTAACAGAAATCATGCGAAATGAGGTGAAGGCAACAAAGTAATGTGCTGGAAAAAGGTATGGTGAGAGCAATACTATATCTATGGCAATTATGATGCTGTTTTGTATCCCCATGGTTTGCAGACGTAAATTCTTTATTAGAAATGTAGGTTAATGCAGCTGGATTAAGTTGTCAGGTAGGTTCTGATACCTATACCCATTACGCAGATACAGCTGGATTATCTTCTGAAGATACTGAGAGCAAGTTAAAGAAAATCATTAAGAGACAAGAGAGAATGAAACTGTGTTATATGGTTTAACTAAAATCAAGCCCCAGAAATGATGCTTGAACATTATCACTTGGGCTGATCAGCTCTTCTGCAAATGGAGACCATGACTGGTTCTGTTGTTATGTGTCTTATAGCTGATGCACACAAATAAGATTCAGATGAAGTCCACACAAATTTGGCTACAGATTTCAGATTGTGCAATATAAAATGGCGCAAAGTAAGGTCAATAAATGGCAGTTTTTGTCCTTAACCAACTAAAGCTGAAATTAGGAACCTCTTTTCTTTGTAACCAGTCTCTTATTTCCAAGAATCTCTTCCAAGTCTTAAGTAATTTGTGCAATACACAGAACCCATTCTTCATATATTAAATATGCCACACAGGAAGTGTCCCAATTCTCTTCCAGCTCCATCTTATTTCTGCTCTATAAAGAACGATAAAGCAAGCACTGAAGAGCTTTAAAAACAATCCAACTCTTCAGTTTGCATGTCTCAGCTACAGTTATTACAGTGATTTGTGGTATTCTGATAGGAATATAAGAATTTCTCCACTGAGTCAGAATAGCAGTGTTATCTGGTTCAATAATCTAACACCAGCAATGGGAAATGATACTTAGAGACAAAACATGAGCCAGTATCCACTCTTCACTGCTAATTTCATTCTTCCCCCCTCAATATTCATTGTCATTATTAATATTCATCTTATTAATCTTGGAAAGCTAGGGATTCTGCTCTATCACTTTTGTTTTTTCTTTTCCTCCTTTTTTTGTTCTCACTGTTTCTTCCTTCTGCTCCTGGGACACAGGAAGAGGTATGTCTTTCTTTATCTTTCATCAGAAGCTTCATAACATTATTCATAGACTTGATATGTCTCTCTAAAGAATATTTCTCAGAATGTTAAATAGTTTGCAAAGGGGAATACACTCTGCTGGTGTTCATTGCTCAGCCCTGTAGACCCTATGTCAAAAGAGAAACAGAAGAAAGGCAGTAGCTATTTCCTTTCACTTCAAATTTCTATAAATTAGAGAATTCCAGCACTACAAAATATTTAGTCATTGACAGTTGTCATAATACAGTTTGGCTCCATAAGGATCTATAGAAAAAGCTACTATTTCCCCTAGCCATCAGCATTTACCTACCATGCAGCATATACCAGCAGATTATTCCCTGTTATTTTTAGTGCAAAATTGTGTTTCAGTGTGATTTCACAAAGGTTCATTGCAGACTCAAATGCTGAAGGAAAGACATATTTCTTGTCACTAGCATAAAGTCAACAAAACAAAGACCCAGGATCTGTCACCTATAGACCATGCATTTGCACAGTTACTTTTGATCAGAAATGTAGTTTAAAATGAGGGATAAAATGTTTGAAGGTTTGCATTCCTCTAAGTTGATTGTGAGGGGTTAATTTTTATGGTAAATTAAGAAGCAAATGTCCATTTTGTTACCTTGTTAAAGTAATCTGAAAGCTCTTGTATCCAGCAATGTATGATGCTAGTCTGGTCAGATTCTGTTTTCCAGATCCACCCACACCCACCAACAATGCATTTCCTTGTGGAGTACGAATAATCCGTGATATTTTAATCAAATGGATGATTGCATCCTGTGTATTGAGAGACAAGGGGATGAAGAGATGCAAAAATAATGCATTGTATAATCAACTAGAAGCGTGTCACCAAGCAACTGCTTCCCAACAGCTGGATGCCTATGCCAAAGACTCAGTCCTGTACTCATCAAAATCAACAGGAGATTTCCCCCTGACTTCAATGGGCAGCAGGGCTAGCCCAAGAGAAATGTCCTTGCATCAAGCTTGTATGAAGCAATATCACACGCACAGTTTGCCATCAGCAGAGCTGAGGGCATGCCCCTTAGGGGACAGAAGGAAAAACAGAAAGGTCTCCTCCAGCCTTTTAGCTGACCTATTTACAAGCTCTCTAAATAGACTGACAAAAGTAAAATACAAGTGCACTATAGGCATTTCTTATTCAATTGCTGTAGTCATCTTAGAGTGAGAATTAATCTGAAATGCCCTAAAATTCTATCAAACCACCCAATCTAAAGTTGAAGAAAGCATTGTGTATCATGACCTTTGAGAAGGAGGTAACTTTCAGGAAAGCAAGATGACATTCACAGTGTGCACTGTATAAATAACCTGGTTGTTCTGAGCTATCTCCAAAATAACGTGAGTGAAACATACAAGATCTATGTATCAGCAAGTGCAAAAGACCAGGCACTTACTTTATTAATACAATTACAAGCAGTAATACCTTGAAAAATACTAAATCCATCTTTGATCCTCTGACAGTTTCATTGTACTGTTGCATGAATATCCGTAATCTTTCAGTCAAGGAATCCAAAGATGGGATAGGCTCATAAATTTTCAGAGCCTTCAACTCTGCATCATCAGGTTCATCTCCAGCAGTCTCCAGGACATCACGCAAGAAATCCACAAAGTATAATTCTGTGCATTTATCTCCAAGCAGATTTTGACCGTGTTCCTCAGAAATAACCTACAACAATACATTAAGGATTGCTTTAGTAATAAAATATGTCACTGGCCTCTTTCTGTAGCAAATACTAAAGTACTATTTGCTTACCTTCCTCATCATATCTTCAAACCAGTCTTTATCCCTTTGGCTGATGAACCTGTCTGCAATAACACGTCTGCATTCATGTTGGAACAAGGCTACCAAAACACTGCTGCTCTGGCAGATGTCAGAAGTAACTGTAAGTATTCCTTGCCAAATACGACTGAGGTCTCGTAAATTGAAGATGTAATGAAATTTAGCTGGAGTTGGCAACATCTACAAAATAATGCCATGAACTATATTCAGATAGCTGCTAAATGAAAATATTTTCTACTTATTATTAAATGAATGTGGATATTTTCACAAACTTCACTCTTGCATTAAAGCAATACATACTTGGGGTTTAAGAGGCAACTGTAAAATGGAGAAATGACAATAGCAACAACCAGCTCTTTAATAGTTTCAGTCAATAGTTTCACTAGAAGTCCCTCTATTTCTCTGTGTAAACCAAGTTTAGGTCTACAGTGAGTTGTTTGTGAAATTCTGACCAACCTTTTCTGGACTAGAAAATACCATTTAACAAACCCCTATATTTCCACCACTCTCCTCCACTTTTCTCAGAAGAACAAATATGGCACACATTTCTATGCTGTAGTTTCGTTCTTTCATTCTATACCTAATATTTTTTGTCTCTTTGAAAGCAAAATTTGCCGAGGGATTGCAGTCAAATGTTTTTAACAGTATGTTTGAAATGAAAAAAGTAAATATTTAGAAATCAACAAAAACCAGATTTTTATTTGTTTTGAACTGATTCCCTCTCCGCCAAATTTGACTTCTTTCCTTTAATTCAGGTCTTTAACATTTCTCACAATCCCAAACAGCTTTCCAGAAGATTCCTACCTAATTTAATTTGGTTCCTTGTGCTCTCAGCATTTTCTCAACTGGGAGATCTCTCAATCTTCCTACCAGCTATGATTACTGTATTATCTATATATCATGTGAAGCTTATATCAGCTGCAGAAGACACTGCATGTGATTAGGATTTTCATCAGTAACTTGGTGCTGAGAGCAACTAATTCAGAACAGAGGTATCAGCCAGCAGTTATGCATATAGGTCACAACTCCACAATATGAACTACAAATGCACACGACAGTACGAAAGGTCAGATGTTTCAAGGGCTTAATAGATGTAATTTTACCTTTGCTTTTGTCATTTGCCAAACCTTTTGACTTGTAGATACTAATGCTGAAGCCAGTTTACATACTTCTGTGGGGAATTGTCGTTGTTCACAGAAATAGCCTTCAGCTATTGTTTGAAATATCTTATCAATAGAGGAAGTAGAAGGCAGTGTGCAGTTGAAGATGGTGAATTGGCGTTTCAAGCGCTGTGGGATGTCATTCCGACCTCCCCCAGGGTGAATCATAGCAGCTACAAACTGGATGTCAACTACATTTGTGAATTCCCCTGGTTTCTCCAAACTGTAGAAACCTTTCTGTTCCATCAGCTGTCTTACAATCTCATTGGTGATCTAAATATAGCCAAAAACAAAAAAAAAGGAATGGAGGAGTTAAGTGTTTCAGGGTTGTCAACATGCAACATGGCAACCAAGCACTCATGCAGTGCATTGGCTGCATGTAAGCTGCATGTGCTAAGTAGTTGTGGATTTGAAGTCAGACATTCAACTGGATTTGCATAATTTGAATTCAAGAAAATCTAGCACTTTCAAATTTCAATCCAGACTATATCTTCAGACTGACACAGGCACTTAGATAGTGAGAAAGAATGGTTAATTTAGCACAAAGTATAGTCACAGGTCCACTTGTGCAGAGGCAATGAGAGAACAGGATTACAGAGCTATATTGGAAGCAGAGAAATTGCTTTTTCTCAGCAGAATTATTTTTTTAAATTTAAGTCCAATTTTGAGAGTATAGGTCTATAAGTCATCAGTACCTCAAGACAGCTTGCTAGCCTTTAATGTCAACTGTGATCATAGAATGGTTTAGGGTGGAAAGGACCTTTTTAACATTGAGTCCAACCATTAAACCCGTACGACCAAATCCACCTCTAAGCCATGTCACCAGATGCCACATCTACCCCTCTCTGAAATACCTCCAGGGATGGTGATTCCACTGCTTCCCTGGGCAATCTGTTCCAGAGCTCAACAACTATTTTGGTGAAGAAATTTTTCCCTAATATCCAATCTAAACCTCGCCTGGTACAACTTGAAGCCATTTCCCCTTGTCCTGTCAACACTGACCTCACTAAAACCTCCTTTCAGGTAGTTGTACAGAGCAATAAGATATCCCCCAAGCTTTCTTTACTCAAGGTTCAACAACTCCAGTTTCCTCAGCTGCTCCTCATAAGTCTTGTTCTTTAGACTCACCATTAGCTTAGATTTCACATAAGAGTAACTGCAATTTAAAGTCCAGAGCAGATCAAAGAAAAATCTTTGAGTGTTTCTTGGATTTGCATGTGTCCTTTCCCAGACTGGTTCTCAGGACTGCTAGTTCAGAAATCCTACTAGTTTTGTGCCCAACTAAACCAAAAGGCTTAGATATTACAATGATTGCATCAAGTGGCTGGACACTGTCCTTGATCTTTTGGGACTGACAGCTTATTAGTCATGTCAAAAACTGGCTTGGGGAAATTGTTTTTAGTGAGCATATTTGTTCTAATCCATATTATGATACCTTTTTCCTAACCTGCCCCATTTTTTCAACCCACAGATCAGTATTTCCATCAACAACAATGGTAAGACCACCAACTCCCAAATGTTAATTTTTTCCTTTTACCTGATCACCCCATTCATTAATCAGAGGCATGTTGATGTCATCAATAAAGACAGTCATTTTCTTCCCTGCTGGAGGACCGTGTGTAGCACCCATTCTTTTGCCTATATAACTTTCTATGCTCCTTTGGAACATATGTGGCAGAGTTGCAGAAGAAAAGTTTAGGCGTTTGGTCAAGTGAACATCAGGATCATACTTGCTTGTGTAATTCTGCAAGATAAACCACTTTTAAGTCAAGCACACCAGTGAATTAAGACAAAAGAAGATGTGGATGCTCAGCAGCCCTGTAAAAACCTCAGTCCTGCTATTAACTTCAAAATCTCCAAACACAGTTTAAGATGAACACACCATCTGCAACTTGAAATTCAAAAAAATTATCAGCTAATGTTTTGCATAAAATTTTAAAGTATTAAAATTTATAAGCTCTTAATAGACCTCACTAAGTATTACAATAAGTAGATGTACGCCAACTCAAGATGCAAGTAAACTTTGCATTAGCAATTGTCAGGGTTTTTCTAAATTTAAGCTGTTAGTGATGATCTATTACAGCAGACTGCAAGGAACAAGAGAAAAACCAAATCCATTCATACGTTTACACTACAACACCAAAACTCTTAAAACAAAAGCAGTGTAAAAGAATGGCAGTGTAAAATTAAACCCAGCTACATTACGCTTATTGATAGTTACCTTCTCTTAATGGAGAAAGTAATCCTTGAATTTTATGAGTATGTACAATTCCCACAGCTGCTGAGGATGCCCCAAAGCAACAAATGTGTTTCTTTCACATTTAGTGAGATTTCATAATAAAAATATGTAACCCTGTAGTCACACCAAGGGATATACATATATATATATATGTGTGTGTGTGTGTGTGTGTATAGCATAGGAAATATTTTGTTTAGGAAAAGTCCTGGAGCTTAGAAATAGTACTAAAAATTCCATATTTCCAACATAATTTCTTTTTAAAGACTGGATTCTTCTGCAATGATGACAAAGTTGAATATCATTTAAATTCTTATCTGTATGTGAGGGTCGTCTAGAAATGTTCCCATTTTGGTACCTCAGAAAAATAAATCTATATCATTGCTGATGAAGTGCTCTAAGATCAACTCCAGTGAGACATCCACTCCGTGTGATAACAGAAAGGAAGATACAGCTAGATCCCCTCAAAATATTTTGATGAATGTTGTCAATTTTGTTGACACAGTGATAGCAGTTTAAGAAAAGGTGCCCTTCAGAAAAAGGTTTTTTTCAGACCTGACATAAATGACAACCCCACGTGCAATGTATGTGCAACAGTCCTGTCTTTGGTGCGTACTCTTCACAGCTGAGGGGTTGGTGCAGGTCAGTGCTCAGACCTCTCCTCAGGGCTCCAACAATTTGTACAAAGCTCATGTGCCACGTGCAGGTGCCCAGGTGGTGGCAGTGGGGCTGTGGGGCAGCCCCTTGCAAGAAGAGGACAGGGCTTTCCCAAGCCAGGCACAGCCAGTTCCAGCAATCTCCAGCAGACCCACTGGAGACACTCAGCCTGTGTCAGGAAGGGCAAAATGCTGCCTGGCAGTTGAGAGAGAAGTGCAAAAATATGTGAGAAAATCAGCCCTGCAGACACCAAAGTGAGAGCAGAAGGAAGGGCAGGAGGTGCTCCAGCACAGATTCCCCTGCAGCCTGTGGTGTTGCAGGCTGTCCCCCTGTATTTCATGGAGGTTCACAGTGGAACAGAGATCAACCTACAGCCCATGGAGGACCTCACACTGGAGCAGCTGGATGCCAAAGGAGGCTGTGTCCCTGTGGGAAGCCCATGTTGAAGGTCCTGGCAGGACCTGCAGACCAATGGAAAGAGAAGCCCGTGCTGGAGCAGGTTTGCTGGCAGGACTTGTGACCCTGTGGAGGACCCACGGTGGAAGAATTCATGAAGAACTGCAGCCCTGGTAAGAACTGAATCCAATGTGGGAGGAGGGAGCAACATGAAGAGGAAGGAGAAGCAGAGTGGACTGACCATAGCCCCTGTTTCTCATTGCCCTCCTCTGCTGGCCAGGGAGGAATTAGAAGAGTCAGGGATGAAGGACTGAAGGTGAGCCTGAGAAGAAGACAGGGGTGAAAAGAGGGTGTTTTCAGTATTTGTTTTTCACCATCCAATTTTATTTTTAATTAGAAATAAATCTTAGAAGTGTTCCCCAAGTCAAATGTTTCTTCCATGGCAGTAATTGGTGAGTTGAGGATCTCCCTGTCTTTACCTCAATCCTGTGCTGTTGAGGAGGGGGAGGGAATCAGCAGCTGAGCAAGGGTCTTGCAGCTGGCCGAGGGCAACAAACTGCAACTACAAATTCTCAACCATTCAAAATACACGTTTGTGTTTTATGCATTATGGCATTTCAGAATGCTTACATGGAAACAGTAATATTGCACAGTGCAGAAATGAGAATTATCTTTGAAAAAGAAGAGGGCATTGAATAGGATTATTTTGGTCAGTTACACTGTAAGAGAATTTTCAACTGTCCTTTATCAGTTTAGTATTACTTTTTAAAATTTTTTGCAGTTAGTGAATTAATAGTATGGAGAATAAAGGTCTTGAATTAATATTCCATTATAAATACTTTATTTTGATTTATACTGATGCTTTACCCAACACCAAAGATTATTCAGATTAATTCAGATTACTACTTGAAGTGGTCTATATTAAGACTCTTACTTTTTCATGAGATTAACTGTTTATATCTGGAAATTTCCACAAGGTGTAGTGAAGCAAAATTCTACAGAAGATGAAAGCAGAAGGGGAACAGTTGTGAAGGCAGTTAACACTCACTCCTAACCTTACATGAGATCAAATCTCTGCTGGCATTATGCTCCCTTGTACAAGGAACATACTCTGCTCTGTATCATAGACTCAGAGTAAGCAACTCCCAAGAATCAGTTCCAATTATTTTTAGGGACAGGAATGGCAGCTGAAGGCTGGAGGTTGCCAGTATCTGGCCAAAATCCAGTATGCGGAGTATCAAGACCACCACCCAGACCCCGCCTCTTCACTCTGCTAAAATAGTTCTCCAGCTGGTGCCAGGAACAGAAGCTGACATTACACCGGCACGCCTGTTGGCATCGACAGCTATGCTGAAAAAATAGCATTAATGGCTGCTGGCAGGGGTACAACTCACTCTCCATCAGGGCTCAGAGAGCACATGGCCAGGGCACACAAAATGGCTCCAGATTTTAAGAAAGCCAAAGGTCAATTTAGGCCACTGTTTTTCAGATATTTTCCATTTTGAGACCTCTGCAAATCCTCCAGTGGAGGTGCAGATGCCTATATAGAAAATTCAGCTGTCCCAACAGTAGCTGAGTTTCATTTAGCTACCTCTCATTGATCAAAGGATCCACACAATCCTCTGAAAAACACAGAAACCCTGCTGAAAAACATTATGCTTCCATTTTCAAAAATAAGGGATGCCAAGTTTGGTGTGACATCTGGGTTTGTTCAGCCTTTTGATTATTGACTTCTCTGTATTAGGTTATTAATTTTTTTGTGTCATATCATTGACCCGCACCATTTTATAATACAGAAAGCACATACTTGTTAATTTAATAGCAATCCCAGGATTGCTTATTTTCTTCTAGAGAAAGAACACATCATATTCAGTGAAGAAATCGAGAGAGCAGATAATAAACAGTAAATTTACCCTCTGAAAACCACCCTTACTAAAGAGGGAAGTTCTTTTTCTCTCTTCTGTTTGGCTTTTGAAGAAAGGCTGTGCAACAAGGGTGTACAAGAGATCAGTTCACACATGGCACTACCAACAAAGCACAGGGAAAAAAAATCCTCCAAGAATCAATGTTTCCTTAGCAAAATCTTCCGTTAAGACTGCTCAAAAGAAAAGAAAGCATATGGAAGAGGATTTATTATCTGACCTTGTGGCCACAGTTAGCAAAATTTGAAAGAAACCTTTATACTAAAGTGTAGAGACTTGGGGTTTCTTGCTTGTAGTTCATGTGAGTACTGGCAAAATACCTCAGAAAGAATGCTAGTATGTACTCTCAAGAAAAATCAAACTGTTCTTAGCTTCAACTTAATATTTGTGCCAGTATCAATTATTGCAATGTGGTTGTAATAATATATTACATATGTTTTTCTGTTCCACCTACCTTAATCATAACAGTTTTTGCTGTTCCTTGTTCCCCAATTAGCAAAACAGCTTTTCCTTGCCCCATGATAGTGTGCATTAGAAAGTCAGTTCGGACACTATCCACGTTTGGAACTAGAATGGAAGTATATTCTGGTACTGAATCTTTAGGATAAATATATTCAGGGACCTGCATAGGAAAGACATGCAAAAAGTTTGAGAATTCCTACCTGCCCACACAATCACTTTGCATCAGAACACAAAATCAATGTACTTCATAAAATTTACATCAGCAAAGCTTTTCTTCCTGAAAGCCAGGTATCCTTTTGTAATCAGTCAGTATCTTGTCATGCTTTTCTAAAAGGGTGTTAGGCTAACAGGATATTTTCATTCCTCCAGTACCTGATAAAAGCTTTTCTGTGCTGAAATTTCTTAAAGAGAAGCGTGATAGACAGTAGACAGAGTTAAGATCACTTCTGTTTCACTTGCAAAGCTATTTCAAATGCACGTTTCTATTCTTTGCTGACGATATTTATGGGGAAAAGAAAAATATCATTCAAAAAAAGAAGCTCTTGAGCATTTGGTAGGGTTTATCTTCCTAACCAAATTATGTAGTGGTGGAAATAAAATGTCTCTTACCAAATACATCTTGTATACCCACTAAGAAAGCTTAGTGTGTTGCAACATACGAACCTTCTTTGACCAGTGCTCCCACTGGCCACAGGCATCAATACCAAATTCAAACATGCTCTCCTCTCCATTCACATCTGGAAGCTCTTTCACTGCAGAGTGCTTCCGTAGGAACAGCTCCATTTTCAGCCTGTCATCTGGCTCCAGAAGGGCTCCAGCTGACCACATCACAGTGAAAACAAACAAGCGAGCAATATGCTCCTCACTGAGCTGCTTCTCGTCTCTGCCAGACAGCAAACCCTGCAAAGTGGACGCAATGTAGAGCTACTGCCCTCCTAGAACAAATCACAGCATCAGGGAGAGAAAAACAAATGCCATATCTACCTGTAGGAGGTCAATAGCTTGCTTGATGTACATACATTCTAAAATTGACATTTTTGGTGTCACAGCAGAGAAAACAAAATCCATCACATCCTGGGAAGAAAAAAACATTATTGAAAGATTCTCTTTACCAGTTTCAATGGTATGATTTATTTTTAGATGAGATCAATTCCTTATTTTCAAATATATTCTAAACATTATTTCAAAACAATGATTTTCCCCATTTCTGGGCTTATAAATATTCAGACTTTGACCATGAATTTTTTCTAACAATAGTATTTTAGAAAAATAACTTTGATGTACCAGAGTCAGCAGAGCTCCTCATATGAGCTCCATAGAGTAATTTCCTGAAGAGCAATTTGGAGACTGCTTTTCAGTTACTTCAGGGATCTGCCTGCCATTTGTGCTCTCTACTGGAGATTTTAATCTACCACTGACATTTTTGTAGTAGGAAGATAAAAGCACTGATGATACATATATATATAATGCACAAGCTCACCACTATAAATTTCTATCTGTCTGATCTGTTCTGACTGCACCATACTGTACTAGTCCCTCTTGAAACCAATACTCTCGTTTTCCTGTAGAATCCTGGCAAGATCCAAAATGAATTTTTAAATTTATTTTAATAGAAGTTGGACTTTCCTCAGGTTTCTTCATAGTGATGGCTACCATGTCTGCCTTTGTCAAGTGTTTTGCAACATCTTGAGCAAAGTTTAAAATTGACATGAAGTCCTCTCTGAGATTTGCAGTGCAAAATTGCGATCCAATAGTACAGACTGATGTAAATTATAACCTACTTATATCTTCATTCAACAATCTTTAATATAATACTCTCCTTATGGGTTCTGTTTGCCCTCATAATCTTTGGAAATCAACACTGGCCACTCATTCTGGGAAGTGAAAGTGTAACAGGGATATTATGGGAGATAGCAATTTTGGAGGAATTCCATTTATGGATGTCATGTCCTGTCAGGGAGAAAGCTAAGACAACGAAGACATTCAGTCACCCAAAGACATAAACAATTTACTTAGGTACTTCTAAAAAAATCACTGAGCTGTTTGCCCACAGGCTCACCAGCCTTGTTTCACTTTTTTGTTTAATCTTTGCCACTGAAGTTCTCCCAGTACCATATGCTCATATTTATTGTCACAGAGAATGAATCAATATTTTTAGCCATCCGCCTGAATTCCATCCCACTAGAATACCAGGTAACACACACAACAAAAATATATATTGTGATCAAAAACTCACTTAGGCACTTGAATCTAAGGTAGGGCTTATGGATAAGTGGTCTTAGACAATCTAAGTGTGGGCATACACAGAATCATGGAATAGGTAGGGTTGCAAGGGACCTTTAGAGGTCATCTAGTTCCTTCACCCCACCATGGGCAGGGATGCCACCCACCCAATCAGGTTGCTTCTTTCTTTATTTCCTGCTGACTAGCACAAGTGCTTCCACCTCTGTGTGCTGTGGCTTTCCCTCAAAAATGCCTGGTTCACCCACAATGGTCCATAGGGTGCTCAGCTGAGTGACTGAGGGGGTTGTGGGTACCACAGGGGAGTGACCACAAGCAGTGTATGAATTTCAAATCTAAGGCTTCTAGAATTCGGAGCTAAATCTCACTGAGATTCAGCTTCTTCATCTTTAAAATAGACTAGATATCTCATAGGGCACTGTAAATTGTTTAATAATTGATTTGACACACACAGAATAAAGATATTTCATGCGCTGAAGTATTCTGTACTATCAAGAGCCCAATTTTCACCAGAACTAGTTTTATGGTACTTATGATTCCAGTGAGGTTTCTGTAGTTTGTGAAGGTTTTTTAATGTTTTCTTTTTCTTTGAGTTTATGAAAAAAAATCGGTTCTATATATGCTAGTATTTTATTACTACTACAATTTTTAAAACAATACATGGCTGAAAAAAGAATGCAAGATTAACACAGAAATTTGCATGGATTGTTTGCACAGGGGAATCGGAAAAATGAGTTGGGTCATGACAAATACAGGTTATTTTTTAAGAATTTGATGACAAATACACATTATTTTTTAAGAATTTGGATCAGGAATTTTTTACCCCTTACAAGGAAACTGAAAAACGAAGTCATGTTAAAAACTTGTACAAAGAAAGATCCCTTTGCACAGAGTACAACCACTGTAGAACTCACTGGACTACAGAACACTCTTCAGGATAGGAAGTTGGTAACATACTCAAAGGGTTTAGACAAGCAAAGGAACAACTTGGTAATAGAAAGTTATTAATACTTGTAATATTAATTTTAACATCAGCATTTAAGTATTAAAGGTAAGAAACTCTTTGGATTATATATTCGCTTTATGCTCCAGGGGCAGTAGCAGCCTTTACACAAATTGGATTAGTGTGAGATTTAATGTGGAGGGAGAAAATTAGTCACATCTGAAATTTAAGTTGCTACTACATTTTTTTCATTTGAACAGTACATGGAAGCACTGAAACTTATGTTATTCACATAACATCCATCACCGGTTTGAGCTTCACACTTTGCAGAAAATCTCAATAACACCACTCAGGTAATTATTTTAATTATTTCAGTTCTTTGAAACTGTCTCAGATAATTACTTCCATCAGCTGAGCAATTCTGTTGCTTACAGGTAGCAGCATCATTCACAGACCAGGACTTGGCAGTGGAGCTTTTAAATTTAAGAGAGACTTTTTATAGAGATGGGAGTTTATTTGAAATTACTGTGAAGCAGGAAATGTTGCTGAGAAGAAAGGTAGGGTAAAGTCCAACCCCTCAATCACTGTTCTAAAAAAATCCTGTGGAAATAAAAAGGACTCTAAGAACAACTTAAATTGAAATAAGGTTGGGTTTGGAGGTTTAGTTTTGGACTTTTTGTCTTTTGTATTTTGATTTTGATTTTTTTTAATGTATAAAAAATGGTGACTTACAGTGCCATTTATAATATATATGAAAAGAATAAATACATTCTTTCCACTGATTCATAACTATTATTTCCTGCTGTTTCCTCCTCCATTACTGCTACCTGCTGTACCTTTATTAACAATTACTTTATCCAACATGAAGACTTTCAGTGACAAATACTATTTTGATCAGCATAAATAATGAGAGTGTTTTGTAAGAAAACTGGAATTATTACAGCTGTTGTCTCACATTTATTTTAACTGAGTTTAGACTGATTTCGGAAAGTCTCTATATGTCTTCTTAAGACTGAATTTCCATCTATAGTCTAATCTTAATTTTCTTTGAAAGATCTATGTAAGATGTTTATATCCATGTTTTTCTTAATACTAGAATTAAATTCACCAAGGTCTATATCTGGGATTTGACTACCACTGTTGATGAATCTTATTTCAAAAATTTTCTTTTTTAATTTTATCCTTTTTTTTTTAATGTGGGAGAAAATAATAACTATAAAAAGAGCCATGTGAACACAAAAATAGTGGTACTCTCACCTGTAAAATCACTTTTATTGCCTCTATTATTTGAGAAGCAAAGACAGCACATTAAAAGTGAAAGAAAACTGCCAGCATGACAGCTTTCATTTACATTTTGATAGTTCTAAATGCAGCCTTCAGCACTGAACTAACTTCATATTTCACTGCATTTTCATTTCTTAGTCTAATAAAATACATATTTTTCTGGACATTATTGCTGTTGCTTCAGGCTTGGGCATTTTAAATGTTGTTGTTATGTTTTCAGAGGAAATTGTAGCATAAAATATAAATAGAATTGTGGCAAAGAAGCAGTAAATTGACTCACATATACATTACTGTGGAGGCATATTTTAAAACTCATTATCAGAATTGTTTCTCTTGCTGCTGCAGTAAATACTATGTCATATCACTATGTTTTGAAGGTAGAACAAAATGAATAGCTTGTTAAACATTGGTTTTAAAGTAAATGTGCACTGAAATGAAAAGCAGAATGTTAAAAGACATTTAATATTCAGGGCATTCTAAACCTATATCAATCATTGCTTTTATCATGATCTATCTAAAGCTTTCTGAAATGTCACTCAAAGTTCATTAAAAACTGCATTTTTAAAATGCAAGAGCAATGAAAAATATTACAGGAGAAACACCTGTGAAATCCAACATGAATTACACGAGTAAACTGGCAGGAACAAGTTGATGGAATACCAAGGTATGTTGGAAGTTGCATTAATTTCACAGATATTGAGGAAATCAGAAGAGAGCAACACTGAGAGGTTGCAAAGACATAGCTATTTCTTTAAAAACATTCAAAAGCAAAAATAAATATTTCAATGTGATTGAAGAAGTGTACTACTGAGATTATGCTCTTATACTATCCATAATATTCCTGGAAGCTTTCTAATGATTCAGTAAGGTAAGGCCAAACAGAGGGGGAGTTTCAAATTCTTGCTTTGGATCTACTGATTGAACACAATTTAGTCAGAAAATGTATCAAAAGGACGAAGTTTCAAAATTTTCCTTTGGAAAAAAAAAAGCATGGATAATAAAAACAGAAGAGACAACTATAGTCAGAAATTCAGAACTGTAATCAAAGCATCAGAGCAGCAGAGAGCACAGAACTACCCTGGATTAATTTGAATTATAGCATATCTTTTAAAAAGAACTAATGGATCAAATGCATTCCTGTTGCACTAGAGTAAATCTAGCTCAATATCTTTCTGAATTTACTTCTTTCTATTTAAAACAAAATAAGAAGTTTACCCACTTCCTTTGTGTATCCTAACAATAATTAAAACTGCAGTATTAGAATTACAAGAAAAGAGAGTATCTGTTTCGCCAACATGCAATATAAAATAATCACAGGTTTAACAATTCATTGCCAACTATTGTATGTAGGCAAAACAAAGCATTCAGATTATTCATCTGTTATAATCCTAGTCATTTATTAATGATAGAGATAATTTTCTCTTTTTTTTTAAAATCCTTCATCTTTACTACAAAAAAAAGAAATGTAAATAATTGAAAGAGCACTTAGAAAGGAGCAATGCTTCATTAAAAAAAGAATTTAAAATGCAATTTTTTTGGTGAAGTAGTTAATTAAGTACCTGAAATACAGCATTAAAGCAATTCCATAGGACATTAGAGTATGTAACAGGCAGTGTCTGCAGCCAAGCCCTTAAAATAGGCCTCCAGTCTAACACTGAAGAACTCATGAAGACCATCCCATTTCGAGAAACTGTTGCAGGGGAAGCATTGTCAATGTTGTGAGGTTCAAAAACAATTTTGCAGTTGGGAGACATCGGAATACGATCTCCGTTGGCCAAAGTGAGGGTCTTATTATCATCCAGAACAGAGTTCAGATTTTCAATCCATATTGCATCAACAGGTCCATCCAAAACTATCCAGATATGCTCACCCTAAAAAAAAAAGGAGAGACACACACATTCAACTTTATTTACATTGACCAAAAATACACATTCATGTAATACCAGAAAATGTACTCTTAGATATAAATAATGTCATAATTTGGTGCTCAGCAAAAAAGCAATATAAAAATGCAATTTTTATAATTTGCTCAGTGATTTTAATTCTTCCTTTTTTGTCTTGTGTCACACCAAAAAGGATATTAAGAAACGAGAAAAATTAATTTGTGCTGTACTGAGCAGAAAGTTGTATCTTTCTTCTGCAAAAGTACATCAGCAAACTCAGCATCCATCAAGATGAATGAAAACATTTTCCATTAAAAGCAGTCATAGACACAAAGTCAGTCCTTGTGGGATGTTACCCACGTATTTCATGTAAGGTTTCCCATTTTCCAAGCCAGGCTGTTCAGAAGATGTGAGTGTAGTTATGATTCCGTGGATCATGATCTGCAGGTTTGATGAGAGAATTGGGAAATGCCTACATCAGTTTCCTACCAAAGCCTTACATTCTGATATAACTAGTGAAATAAAGTGGCAGTGACTTTAAATCAGACAGGAGAAAACTGGCTTTTCTGTCCTCACATCAAAACATGAACATGCCTTGCTTTTGTGTTTGGACTGCTTACAGAAGGAAGCAAACACCTCAAAATAATTTCTAAATTAATTCTGGAACCTCAAATGCTTGGGAAGCATAGTGCTATCTGGGATATATATGTAATCCTGATTCTTGTGCACATTGAGCTCATCAGACACAAGGCAAAATTAACAATGCATATTCCCATTTGATTTTATAATGGAAGACCTTTCAGAAAAATGACAGGTAATGACACCTTATGGAAACAGTATTAAATGTCTGTCATGATACAATATCCATTACCTTCTTCGCCTTTAAAGTTTTTCTCCATAATGTGGAGAAAATGCCATCTGTCCAGTCATTTGTAGCAACATCAAGGGTACCGAACATCTGGGAAGCTGTGATTGCCTTTGGGTTCATTCTCATCTCTTTATGAGGAGCACCACAATCTGTCATTGCTTTCATCAAAATATTAATGCATTTTGTCTTTCCTGAACCACTTGGACCTAGAGTCATCATACCTTAAAACAATATAAATGGTTTAAAATGAAATGTCAGTGTGCCGTGCGACCATTTAATGGTTCATTGCATCAACAATCCTTGTTTTATTTTTATCAAAAGCCAATAAAAAAGGATGTTTCTCACTCCACTTAATGTTGATTGAAACAGAATTTGAAACTATTATTAAAAGGCCTCTATAAATGTCTCTCTATTATGATAGGCAAGCCTATGTGGGTCTGTGTCCTCCCTCGGGCAATTCTTTGCCTTTTTCTAATGGGAAAACACAACTGCCTTTTGATGTTCTCATGCGATGACATTGACATGAATGGTGGCAAACAAACCCAGTAATTTCTAAATGTATCTAATGAGAATGAGTATCTTCCAAAGATATACAAAATCAAGTGCATCTTTCTGATGCAAAAGTAACAAAAATATGTACCTGCATCCACCCATGCTGGCATTTTAATAAATCTTTCTTTCATAAAACCAGTTAAGAACAACCACACTTAATTCATCACTGTGTACACATTACCTAAGAAAAATAAATCATGTCTTCAACAATAAATTGAGCCTACGGTTGATCTTTTTTAGTTATATTTTCTAAATCACCTACTCAATAGGCCCAGAATCTGTCCAAAACCAGATGGGACATTCAAATTGAGATTTCCAGAGTCTTTTAAGGGGCCTAGATAACTCCTATTCACCCTAAAGGCAACTGGAAAACATTATCCTTAGTTGGGTTTGAAAACTTCTTCAACTTAAGTATGGAACAATCACAAATCCAAGTAACAAATCTAATCCTGTGCCATGCAGATTGTGTGACGTTTCCTATAAAACAAAAGGGAGCTGGATGTTCCCTGAAACAATCTGAGGACTCAGAAAATCACTTACTCATCCCATATGTTCCATATGGGGAAATCTAATACAAACCCTTCAATGTTAACCAAATGGCTTTTCTGCTGGTTTCACTAGTATTTCAACCAAAACTGTTATGTCAAACAGATTTCAAGATCCATGCACGGAATCTCCCTCTGTGTGTGTGTGTGTGTGTGTGAGTGAGTGTGAGTGTGTGTGAGTGTGTGTAGAAGCACTTCACGTGCACATACTGCCATATTTCTTCTCATTATTTGAAATCCCATGCTGACCTCACCCTAAATGCAAGTTCATGAGTAGGACAAGGGGAAGTCAGGAAAACATAATCTTTTTCCCTTAGTGCAGTATCATTTTCTATCATAGAAAAGCCTGAGAGTCCAACTGTTCAGACAATTGGAGCTGCATGATCTCCTGGGAATAGTAGGGATTTATGGAGTGAAGAGGCATCTAAGCAGAATGTCATGGTGAATCCTGAAGATTTTTGAGGAACAGTGGAGCTGTAGCATCTCACAGATCAAACAGCTTCTTTTAAAAAGAGACACATTTAATCATAACTGAAATCATTAAAATTTCCATGGTTCCTACAGAGAAATAGTTGTTATGGTTTGATATGGAACACTGCATCCAGAAATCTGGATGTAAATTAGTAAGTCTGCACAGCACTAACCAGTTCTTTGGTCTAACCAATAATCTGAATTAAAAGTTTGAGGTATTAAGGACTCAGACTGTGGTAGGTGAAGGAGTATTTCCTTTCATTTATTTCATTAAGCTGACTATTATTTTATTATGGCATGAAAAGGGAGAATAAGAAGGATGATACCTTCATAAATATTTGCTCCTTTAGTTACATTTCCTTTATATGTACTTCCCTTATTGTATATGTACTACTTCCCTTATTGTACTAAAAATCATTCGTTAGAGGTTAGGGTTATGTGGGATATTTCAAAGTAGGGGTAATTTTTTTTCCACTGAGCAATGAATTGTAAACCTGGATTTACTACTGTTTTTGATACCCTTCCTAGGACAGGATAAACTTTACTCAGTAGCCTTTTCTGCGCTGGAAAATTGCATTTTAATAGCATCAAAGAATGGTTGAAGTTGGAAGGGACCTCTGGAGTCCATCTTGTCTAACTGCCCTGATCCAGCAGGAGGAAAGCTTATTTCTCCTCAGTATAAATGGCAAGAATAAATCACAAAGAAAGCACTTGGAATTATATTGCATGCATGGTAGAATCTATCCAAGTAAAGGTTTGAGAGATTATTTTTTGTAATCTTCTCAACATTTTAATCTCATAGTAACATTAAACTCAAGCTTCATGACTGAACTCTGTCTGAGGGCAACAATAGTTTTCAGAACACTGAACAAACATGCTCTTTCTAGATTATAATGTATATATTTTAGTGTGTTCTATAGAGATTTCAATCACCAAACTCATACTCCCCATAAAAATGTAATACAACAAAACATTGCACACTAAAAAAAGGTCATAACAGCTTCCTAAGCAAAATATCCACATAGGCTTTAAAAATGACATCTGTTCAATTTTTTAAAACATTTTTCATTAAATTAATCTGCATTCTAGTGGCAGATACTATAATGTAGTCTCAAATACAATGCAGTCTCAAAGCCTCATCTAGCATGCTAACCATGTCGGACTCGTTGAGTTTCGTACAGCTGAATAAGTTTAAGTATCCATGGTGGATGATTAATAAGCCCTGCTTCCTCTGTCTGTTTTTGGATGGCTGACTGTAGTTCAGGATACCCAGATTTATCCAGAGTAATTCCAGGGAATAGGTCATTAATGAGACTCATAAATAAAGGTTCATCTTCATCCACCTGTCAAGGATAAAGTAGGGGGAAATACATTATTTATTCATTGAAATTATTATTATAGTTGTAAACAATCTTCAAGAAAAGCCATTCAGTAGATGGCAGTGAAAATCTTATCTCTTTCAAAGCAAATATTATAATTATCCATCAGTTTTATGAAGTTAATTTCATACAATGAAATCACAAATAGTAATTTCTAAATTAAATACTTTAAGCTGATAAAAATGTCAACAACTTAGTACAGTTTTCTTCAGAGTATCCACATACACATTTCTTCATTTGGTACATAAATAAGCAAGATTTATTCCAATCATATTTTGCCTTAGAATTTTAATGATTTTTTTCTTCTGTAAATCACTGAAGCGTTGCTATAGGTTCAAACACATGTAGTAACGTGCTGAATAGATTAACATCAGAAACAGAGTAATTGGTTCCATCACAAAACTGGCTCCCAAGGTAAATACACAAAGTCTAGACATGCTATAACCTTTTAATTACAGCAATAAAAAGAAAGATTAATACTTTAAATAGTATTATCGAAAGACGTTACACTATACAAGTAGGTGTTAGCTACTTCCAATTACCTCACTTAATGCAATTCTTACAATGTTCTGAAAAGGCAACAGACTCCCAAGAAATGTATAAATTGAAATTCTGGATTAAGAAGGATCTTTGATGACATTATTAAAAGTTAATACAATGTATTCTTCCTTTCTCTCCTTAGGGTAAAAAGAATTAAAAACAAGAGCCAATTAGAGGACCAGGTAGATCCCCTAGGATCTCATGGTATTTCCAAAGATTTTTTCAGCTAAAGCTTATGATGTGTTTTCCTCTCTCTAAAAGACAAATTGTGCTCACACAGTAACTGTATTCTGATTCTCAACTCACTTATAAATCCTATTAAAAACTGCAAATTAATGCATCCAACTGCTGAAGAAAAATAGCTTTTCAAAGTGCACAATAAAGACCCTTAAAAATGCAAACAAAATACTCTGTTGGGGAAAGTCACCAGTGTTACAGTACCAGTTTGGAGAGGTTCATGTCCCGCAGAACTCTCATCACAACAGTTTTCTCTGGCTCCTGGGGATTAGATCTTTTCACTGCTCCAAGTGTTCTTAAAACAGACAGGATATTTCTAAGCCCAAAGTCATAGTGAACCTTGAAATAAAACATAAACAAAAGTGGAACTATAAAGCTCAAACAGATCAAAACAAAAATCAAGAAAGGGCTTAAAATTAAATTCACTAAATAAATAGATGCTATTGAACTTCTCAATATGATTAAATTCACAGCTCTTCGTCTTTTCAAATAGATTTCCAGTTTTGTTGTTATCAAATCCTGAAGATATTTTCTAGTGTTGTATGTCCATACCAGAAACTGTACTTTCAGGTGGTACAGAGCTCACCCCTAATTCCCAGACTGACAAATTGGAACAATACACTTTGTAAATCCCAGAATTTTCAGCAAGAAATAACTTAATTATTAGGTTTGCAGATGATACCAAACTGGTGAAATACATCACCACTAGAGTTCAAAATTACCAAGAGAAATTCAATACATTATCCATGTGTGATGCAATTAAATAAAGGTAAGTGCAAAATACTAAAGATGGTATAACCAACTGCACAAATACAGAGTAACAACTCTTCTTCGTTGAGTTGAGAAACCAATCAGGTGTAAGCTTTGCAGAAAAATATTTGGCATTGGATCAATGTTACAATGTCCCGAGTGACTTATCTGCAATTTTAGTGGGTAATAAAAACACAGATGTTCTTTTTAGGACAATTGAAAATATATTTCCATTGTATTTGGCATTTCTATACTGTGACTAAAAGCTGGATTCCACATTTGAAGATGAACTCTACAGAACAGAAAGCTGAAAAGAAAAAAAAATGTTATCAGTTGACTAGAAAACATACTGTATCAGGAAAAAGTAATATAAAATCTACTGTAGAAGTAGGAAGAGTGAATATGTAGAAAGAGTGATGACAAAAGTCTTCAACCTGCAAAAGATACCTGCAAAGAGGAAAGGAAAAGAAGTGATGCACCTAACTACAGCAAGGGGGATTCAAGTTAACTTTTAGAGAAAATACTGTGACCATAACAAAAATGAAACTTTGGATCAGGTTGCCTGGGAAACTGCAACCTGTGCATCAATAGAAAATGTAAAGAGCAGTGACAAACATCTATAGCAAATCATTTAATTAAGAATTACTTTTCCTCCAGAAAATTACTTTCCAAAACTGGATGCTTCCTCAAGGCTCTGCCCTGCCTCATTTTCTGTTATTCAATCAGGTACCAAGTTGTTGCCAGTTGAAAAATTTAGGCATGAATATACAGCCATGTATTGTCAGGAAATCTTATTTGCAGATGGAAACATTAACACAAAAAGATGAACAACTTCAGGTGACATTCAGGAACTCTGACTCCATCATCATTTAGTAAATGGCATGTCCTAGTGAAATGCCCAGAATCATGACCAGGACTGATATATATCTTTTTCTCCATGCTAGATGACCACCATTGACATACCGGAATGAGTTCAGCAAATGATGACTAAGTGAGAGGAAAAGAGGTAATATCAAAATTTTCTATGGGGGAAATTGCAATGGTTTGCATAATGAAAAGATTCTTCACAATAAGAGTGGCCAAACACAGAAAAGGTGTCCAGAGAGGCTGAATATCTCCATCCTTGGAGATAGTCAAAACTGAAAAAGTGCCTTAGCAACCTGCTCTAATTTGCTGAGAAAGAAGCTGGACAAGGTGACCTCTGGAGTTGCCTTCCAGCTCACACAAGTCTGTGATTCTACAGAAGCGACGACTTTGTTAAATTTGAAGAAATACTCTCATACCTACCAGAAAATTTAAAATGAGCTTAAATGACTTTTAAAGACCTAATTTCTGGTGCATTCCGAGTGACCTACATGATGAGTGGTTCAAGGTGATCATTTATTTACCTTAATCTGTTTTCTAGTTTTACAACTGATTTGCCTTTCAGGAATGGCACAGAACAGCTAGAATTTACTGGCAAATAAGGTTTATGAGTTATTTTTTTTGCTACATCTTTTAACAGCAATCTTTAAAGATTGTGTTTGAACAAAATGAACTGCAGTGGTATAGCTGATGCTCTTGTAAGGAAGAATTTAAAATCTGGAAAAAAAAGTCTCAGTACTAGAAGCATAGTTTGCTCCATGGGGAAAAGAAAAATAGGGATATCAATGGTTTTCTCCATATGAAAGCACCTTAAAGAGATGATTCTCAAAAATGGATTATCACCCCATTTGCTTTCAAGCTTTGTTAGGTTTTTCTTTTCAGTTTCTGTTTTCCCCTAAGCTGTGTGAGACTTTGTGGAAGGAAGTTTTAGGGGAGAAGTCCTGTAACAAAGCTAAATAATTCAGCTTTGGGGGCTCTATCAGAATAACTCTTTCACAGGCTTGTGGACACCTTGGGCTTCCTACATTTGCTAAGGACTATTCTTTTAGTCTATTGTTTGTTGTTTTTCTTTACTGAAGGAGATGACAGTCAGTCAGGGTGCCTTTGGCTACTTCTGAGTCAGAGTTCCTCCTTTACAGAGTCTGCATTTGTGTGTGTAAAATGTCTGGAGAACTTAATGTATTTCTTCTGGCACATTCCTTTTAGATTTTCTGCGAGGTAAGTTCAGCTAGTGAATGTTTGTTTGCTTTATTTTCTTCTATTGATACATTGCATTTGCTGAAAACAGGCAATGTTCTGCCATTTCCTATTGCACTGGTTCTTTATGTGACCCTGATCTTTCCAGTCAACTGCCTGGAAAAGCCAGCATTACAGAACTGGAATTTCAAATTTACCATTAGAAAATTAAATAAATAAGTTCCACTGGAAAGAAAGTTTAATATGAATTATAGAGTCACAGAATGGTTTGAGTTGGAAGTGACCTTAAAGATCATCTAGTTCCAACCCCTCTGCCATGGGCAGGGACACCTTCCATGAGACGAGGTTCCATGAGACTCCAGAGTCCCATCCAACCTGGCCATGAACACTTACAGAGAGGGGGAGTCCAGAACCTCACTGAGCAACCTGTTCCAGTGTCTCACTACCCTTAACAGTAAGAATTTCTTCCTAATGTCTAATCGAATATGCCTCAAAGAAAGACTGTCTGTACTTTATAATTTCAGTTTTCTGACTACACAGAAGCAATTTATGTCCCACTGTACTCTTAGAAATATGTTCAGTTCATGAGACTCCCATATCTAATCTGATGAACTCATTCGATCTCTCTCAATATAATCACATATTATATTAGTTGTATTCCCCAACCTATAACAAATTTCACAAGAAACTTTAGCAAGTGTTTCAAATTATTTCACTGCTACTACCATAACAATATACATTCAAGTGATGAAGCAGTGGGCCCAGCTGAGAAGTGGAAGATCCAGTCTGTCGTGGACAAGAGAGACATCAAGGATGGTACAACAGTGTGGAAAGTGACTCTTCTCAAGTGTTTATCCTTGGAGATATTCAAAGCTCATCTAGACAAGGTGCTGAGCCACCTGCTCTAGCAGATCTCACTTCGAGAAGAGGTACAGCACCTGTTCACCTCCAAAAGTCCCAGAGAAAAAATCAGTTTTTCTCTGATTTTATGAGTGTATAGAATGGATTTAGACAAGAGTAGGACTGTCCAAAAGGCTGCTCACAGGCACAGGTAGAACAAACTAGCATACTACCATGGGTTTGCAGAAAGCTGTGCTTCCTGGCTCATGCTACCGAATATAGAGATCCATGATAAGATACATGATATAAATGGTTAGAAGAAAGATCACCACAGCAGACTTCTCTGATGGATACTGTAGAAATGTTAGGTCATCCTGAATAAATTACAAATATGCATGGAAGACTACTCCCCACAGACATCATGGCTTACATAGTAAGAACTATGGAATTTAAGTTATAAGAGAGATATAAGATGCAGATATGTGATGCACAGATACGCAGCTGTGATGTAGCTGTGTAAGAGCTGTGCCTATGTGCACACCCAGAGCACTTTGTCATTAATTTTCATAAATGTCAAGGAGCTCCCATGGTAGCATCAGCACATATGAGGCAAAGGACTGATCTGAGACAAGGCGATTGAGCTACCTGCCTTCACAACAAAGCATTTGAATAACTGGCACAGGAGTTTTCCCAGTGGGAATTTCAGGCAGTTTCACAGAGTACTCCAGGCAGTTCCTATGATCACTAGGCCAACTGATAAGGCTTACTTATATGTTTCAGAATGTTGATTAACATGATAAAATGGAGAATCTCCTTATCTCAGAGGCTCCAGAGGACAATTTCTGCTGAAGAAATGACCAAACTACGCAGAGAAACTCTGCACTCGTTGTGCAGATGCAGTAATCATTGTGTATAAAACATTGTAATCCCTTAAGATAGTAAAAAGAAGTTTTGTACACAGTTAGGTTTTGTTTGGGTGTGTGCATTAATTTTTTAAGTACACTGTCCAGGGGTGAGCCAGTTCCAGCATCTGTGACAACACAAAACAAGCAAAGCACTTTTGCACAGGTAGAAGGTCAAATTTCTGATGGCTGCTTATGTGCCTTTTCTACATTGAAGGAAAGAATCATGTCCTGGACAAAAAATGACAACACAAACTGAGGCAATAAGAAAACATAGTCTTACAAAGGCCAGGCACTAATAAATATATAGTATAGAACAGAAATTACATAATAGAGACTGTAGTCAATTAGCGCAGGTTCATCACTATCCAATCAAAGCAGGCATTTGAGCCACAATTTATCTACTGTTCATATGATTTCCCACTGAGACCAATCTGTCTCTAGTGGAGAGCCAGCACAGGGCATTCCAAAGGCAAGAACCAGTTTTTTTCCTACTGAAATACCCCATCCCAAACAGAACAGCAGATTTCTGTTTCTAGTAGCACTCAGCAAGACAGAGCCTTGTAGGTGCTCGGTAGTTATTTACAGTTCTTACACTGCCTCTGAAATAGATCTGGCCTTCCTAAGTTAAGACATTGAAAAATGTGCCCTCTGCAAGTTCAGCACAGCAATATACACTGTTCCTCATAACTTCTCCAGTAGCTGCACTCAGTTTAAGAATCACAAATCAAACTTTCTATACTACTCAATTTACTGTGAAAAGTAAAAACAACATGATCATTTCAGACACCGTTTCTGACACTATTTCTGGAACTTGAAACTGAAAAACCTAAAAAATGTATAGGCTCATGAGTGTAAAAATAATTACATATTCTATGAAAGTATATTATCTCCATATCCTTGCAGTGACAGCTTACAGTTGGACAAATATTTACTTTACCTGTTTAGATAACTGCTCTTCACAGAGTTTGTAGAGTGTATAGAATTTTTGACTAAGGACTTGGTTGTCTCGGAAACCAGCACTTGCCAGCTTGACTCGCATAATAATGCTACGGTCAGGCACCATCATGGCAACCGTGCGAAACTGAATCTTCAGATTTTCAGGAAGTTCCTGCCGTCCTGCATAGCCAGGGTTCTGAAAATGCAATTGACAAACCCAAACAGTACATAATGATGGCAGGGTAGGAAGTTTTATCTTGCCTGATAATCATTCAGCAAACACAGGAGCACATTGGAGATTACAAAGGATAACTTGAGCATGTCACAATTACACATCAGCACACAGTTGCCTCAGTACTGCAGTTCATGAAGCATGGGGTACCACATGTTATTTGGAGATGTCCAAGACTCACAGATATAGACAGACGGCCACTTACATATCTCTCTGGAGATCTTTTAAATGGTTACATCCTCAGAGTCTTGACAATGTTCCAGTGCTGGAGGTTACTGTCCCCTGTGAGCACTCCCAGACCATTTCAGAGCAAAGTCAGTCAAGCAGTGCAAGCCATTACCGAGTATAATTTAAACTAATGGATCTGACCTTTCACTGAAGATGTCTAAGTCATTCATATGAGTACTGTATGGCTCAGTTGTGACAACTGTATTCACTTGCTGTGCAGTGATAACTTCTTAATCTCTTTCAGCTCTTTCCAAACTGTCTTCCCCCTGGCCTTTGTATGGCACTTATTTGCCCTATTTTTCAAATTACAGTCATAACATTAACACTCTTCCAAAGGTAGGGCCCCCTAAAATAAAGACAAAGGCTTCCATTTTGAGTTGTGGACGTGTAGGTAGCTAGGGAGGGAGAGATACAAAGATGATTTTAAGGTATTCCTATACTTTCCCACTGCTTTGCCTCCTGCACTGCTAGAAGCAGTTCACAGGCAGCAAAGACAAATCTTCAGGAAGCCAGTGAACCAGAGTGAGGGTGGTTTCCTTCATGCTGTCTTCTAGGACTGTGGTCAGAACTTCTTCACAGGTGGTAAAATACTGACCAGACCAGCTACAGTAGTCCTTGCAGTGGTCAATTACTTCTGGTTTATTTTGATAGACTTTGACTAAAAATATGAAGTGGTTAATTTTAATCTCAATCTGTCAAATATTCAACTAAAAAGTCCTTAAAATATGTAGTTAATGATAAATGCATACCTCAAGTCCTAAGATCCAGTTAAAAAATATTGACAAGAGAAAATTTTATCACAATTATTTTACCAAATTATTGTTCAAGTTTCATTAACTATTTTCCAACAGACAGTTCCAATATTTCAACAGGGAAATTTCAATAGGAAATGGAACAAGAGAGATTTTTCACAATGATGCCATTTACATGTATTTACAGACATACCATAGTCAGAAATATACCAAATTCTCTGTCCATGTCAACGACGTCACCATCAGTGAAAGTGAACTGAGGTTTCTTTTTTTTCTTACACTGAAGTACAATATGTATCTGCTGAGCAGCCACTGATAAAACTGGAAGTTCAATGCGGTTAAATTCATCAAAGCAACCCCATGCACCCGACTGAGCTAAACCTAAGAAAAGCAAAAAGAGAAATATTCTGTTAAAATATCAGATCAAACAAGAGTAATTTATATACAAAATAGAGCATGTAAGTGAAAACTCAAAATAAGTTGGGCTGTGCATTAATGACACTCAGAAAAAGTAACACCCCTTGAATGAAAGAAAGATACATAAACGTCTTTACAAAGAATCCCAGCCTTCTATAGCAACCATTAGGCAGAAAGTGTTAATTAATACTGTATATAGTACCATATAGTAGCATAAATGTGCATATAGCATGGAAGCTCATCTATGCAGGGGATGAAGTTGTCAAAGATGAGCTTGAGAAACACCTGCCTAAATGAAAACCACGAAACCAAATAGAGATCACTACATTTCTGACAGAAGCATTATAGCATTTTATAACAATTAATTCATAGGTAAAAAATTACTGGAGATTAACACTCTGCTGTTCAAGAGAGAGGAAAGAATCTGATGTTACACTTGGAATTGTTATTTGGAACAAGCCATGGAGCTCTAGACAGACAGTAGTACCCACAAACATCATGAAATAAATGGCTTTTGGGAGAGTCAAGTACTCTTTCTTCTGTATGTTAACAGGATTGAAATAGGAGAATCTACAGTGGCAGCTTTCCAGAGCAGCAGTGGGAAAGCTACGTAATCCCCTGCTGTTCCACACCCATTTCACAAGAGACAAAGGCCAGTAAGTCTGTGCAGGAGCTTCATGGATGCCATCTCTCCCTTCCCAAAGACCACACTGGACCAGTATTTCCAGTTGTCTGGGTCCATACCTACAAATGTTCAGAAGTGTTTAATTCATTCCACTGGACTGGTGGAGCTCAGCTTGGCTAAGCAGTTTGAAGGCAGTGCTAAATGGAGAAACAAAGCACATGTCCAAGAAAAGGCATTTGTGTATTTGGAATGTAGAATAACCATGCCCAGAGCTCCCCTGAATCCCCATACTTTACATGGCAATGCCTATAGCACTGGTAAAATAAATCTATTCTTATGTGTAAATCTATGGTTTATGTGTAAAGTTAATTCCGTAAGAACTTTAGATAGTTCAAGAGAAAGTATGCAGAAATCAATAGTAATACACAGAGTAATGCACTTTCTCTTGTTTTCTTGTTCATTTTTTTTCTTCTCTTGCCTTTGGTCAGCCTGTTCTTCTCATAATATGCTACTGCCCTTCCCTCTACTTTTCCTTGTCTAATCTTCTCTTGCCCTTCAAGACGTTCCCCTAGAAACTCTCATCTTACTCCAAATGTCCTTAAGGCCACTTTTATGTTTCTTTTCTGACATTCATTTTTTTATGTTATTTTCATGCCCATTAACCAATTCCTTTAATAATGTTGCATCAATTGGTCTTTTTTACCCATGCAATTTTGGAAGAACAAAACTAGAGGTGTCAAACCAGATTGAAATCATTGGTAGTACAACCAAAACTGGCTCCTTAAGACTTGATTCAGACAGAGCAATACTGCAGATCTCCCATGAAACTTATCTCAATTCCATATGTAATCTTTCCCTAAACTGCTTCTAATTAATTTCTGTGATACCATAAGGAAAAAAGATACTCCAAAGCAAAAGAACCTGAAGAGAATGAAAAGTTACATGGACTTAATTAAAAAAATTAAAAGGAAGTGGAATATATACAAATACCACAATGCCATAATGATACAAACATAAAAGTCATTCTATAGACAGTTATCAAATTTAAAACATGAAATACTCAATCCTACTGTCTTTGAAAACAAATGAAGTATGTTCCTTGACTTCATTGGTGTGGCAGCAAGTCCTTTAACTGATGTTCCCCTCCTTTTATGAGGAGTATCTGGGCCCTGGATGCTCTCAGCAACCTTTCCTGAGGCTTCTATCCAGACTCTGTCCTCCAGTCTAAAAGGTCAGGCAGGTCCAAACTGTATTGTGTGCAGGGCTGTGCACAGTCCCTTCTCCTCCTATCTTGAATTGATGAATGAACTTCCCAGAGGAGCCAACACTCCACAGTGTTACCCCCAGTCCTGCCTCCTGCTGTTTCTGACTGAACTTCCTGGATGGATCCAGTATCCAGCTGGTCATTTCACACTGTCTGATGGTCACTGGACTGCTGATGGGAACGAGCAGCCAACACCCTGCCCTGCTTAGGCACTGTGGGACTGTGCCCTGCTGAGTGAAGTCCCTGCCCCTGCCTTTGTGCTGGTCACCCTGGGCTCCTGGCTCATCTTCCCTCATGGAGTTGCCCCATTCTTGCAGCTCTCTGATAAAAAAAATTATTGCAGAGATTTTTCAAATTCATTTGTCCCCTTTTGTAACATGTGTTATATGGCTTCTAGGATTCACTCTACAAAGAAATCCAAAATTGTGGTTTCGTTCTGCTTTGTTTATTAAAAATAAATATCTACTCTTTGGGACAGAACAAGGAAAAGCTGGATATTCTTTTAATAAGAAACTTAGTTCCATGTAATATTGTCTCTTACACTTACTGCCTGTATCTTAAAGGATTTTGAAATTAATTCCTCTATAGAATGGTGAAATGAGACTCTGGCCAAGTAATTTTTCTTTGGGAAAGGAAAAAAAAATTCACTTGTTCTGTAATGCCACCTGCTGCATGGAGTTAGGAAACCTCATTCTCAGGCAAAGCCAGTATCCCACAGCTTTGAAATTTAGTTCTTGCAAAATTATTTCCTTCTGGTGGTGTTGCAAAAGGAAAGAAAATACACATGTATGCTAAAAACACACACACAAACAAAGGCACAGCAAGTAAACTCTCTGTTGCAAAACAGCTCAGAGATAATATAATTTTGTCACATTGTGAATTAAGTTCTGTTCCCATGCTGAATATATTATGGTTATCAAATACAAAAATGGAGTAAAAGCAGAAAATAAAGGACGGGACCAAAGAGATCTTTTATCTAAGAAATGTGGCAACGCCCCTGCCCCAATCAGTACAGATATCCTACAAACATGGTTCTCAAACGATGTAAGAATCTCACAGAATAGCTATTAGCCCTTCAGACTATAAAATGCATATCCATGTCTCTTTCTATGTGTTTTTCCATGTTTTTTTCCCCAGATTTTACAGATGAGTAGAGCTATAGTGACATAATTCAGTGGAAATGTCACTGAAACAAAGCTCTGTCCAGCCGAAGCACAGCTCAGAAGCAGCAAACTAAAAAGTAATCATTGGTCCTGAAAGAATTTACAGAATGCCAGACTTGTGTATTCACCTTCTGAATTAAGATAAATATAAAATCCTATGTTAAATATTGCATTAAATACCAAATCACAAAAAGTTACTTCAGGTAAGACTGGAATTTGACTGTAACCATAAAAAACAGAACCAGACAAACACAACTTTTATACCCATCTACTGGCAACCACAGACAAAACGTTTTCTAAAGGATATCCCCCAACACTTTTCAGGAACACTGATGAAGTATCCCTGGTTTGCTATTCATGGGCTATTTCAACACTGAATTTGATATAAAACAAAACTTGAAAAGTCATCTTCCCACTTGCATCCCTGGTTTCTCAGGTTACCTCTGGTCCAGTTCAGGTGACAAGTTGTATCTGAATCTACATTTTGGTTAAAATTTGAAAAACAAAACTATCAAAGTCCAGACATTGAGCATATCAACTAGATCATCTACCTATGAATTTCTTGAGTCACACAGAAAAACAAAACAGATGGAAACAGGGAAACAGGAAGATCGAACCTCAGCTCTGACCCAAACGGAAGAACTTCAAATCATAATTTAATAGTGTACAATATATGCTATATTAGTTATGTCATATTATTCTATTTGTTTTTTCTGAAGATCAAATTTCTTGTCTTTACAGAAGAAGTCTGGAAACATGTCTGCAGACAGGACAATACCACCTCTCCCTGACTCTTTTCTCCTCACTGCTAAATTTGCTAATGTCTGATGACTTGACCCATAGCACCAGATAAAGTGAAAAGTTTGGGTGTGGAAACACTGGTGATGGAGCACCAAGCCTGTCACAGAGATGTGGAATTCTGAAAATTTCCCATTGTGTGCACTGAAATACGTAGTATGTTAATGAGAACTTTCTTATTGGTCTGCATGAAAGTGTTTTTATAGCTGAGAAGAACTATCCCTCTTTTCCATTAAAGGCCTCATATGCAGCAAAGAATCTTTATCTGAACTCACTTTGCCCTTTATATTAAATCAAAAAGAGCTCATTTCCTTCCCTGACCTCAGTATATCCACTCTTCAAGAAATAGCAGATATTTTAAAGGCATAAAAAAGGTGATTGCAAGCCAGGCCATTCCAAGTGGTGACACTAAGTCCAAAACAACTGACTTCAAATGTCCCTTCACAAATGAAAGCATCAATGACTTACGTGAGAACAGAACTTTCACTCCCAGATACACAACAGCCTAATGAATGCTGAAAAAACCTATCCTATTCAGGCTCTATTCAGCTGGGTCTATTACCTAATTCTCAGGCAAATTCTCTGAGGAGTGAGCTGTGATACCACTTGCAAATTTACTGAGGTAAGCAGTCACAGGCATCATGGTTGCTTGAGCAGCAATTAGATGAATTCTATAAACATTTTTTGTAGCTCGTATTGAACACCAGCATGCCATTAAATGAGGCAGCCAGAGAAGAAAGACACACTACATAGTATTACTTTGCTTCTGTTGCATATGATGACAATACTACATGGAAAATGGTCAGCTTATAGAAAAACAACAGAAAAAGAAAGCTGAGCCCTAAAAATCAGCTTGAGATTTTAGACACAGAAATTGTGTCCAGTTTTAATAAAAAAGAGCAATGACAAGCTGCAATTATCACTACTGCCTCAATCTTGAAATGCCAAAGTGCTCAGGATAAGAAGACAGAAAAAAGCAAGGATACAAAATTAGGTGTCTAAACTGACACAAGACACAAACAGTTTAATACAAAGAAGTGAAATCACCAAGGAGTCAGGAAAAGAGGTGTTTACACAAAGAGATTCAAACATTCTCACAGAAGGAGCAGAGCAGAGGAAGGCAAGAGCTTGGTGAGATCAGAGACAAACCCACTGCATGTAGAAACAAATGCTGACATCTCCCCTACAGACTGACAACTGCAGGTACAGCAGAGACCCAATAGATGACTGTGCTTGGCATTTTGAGCACATTCAGATATCCCAGGCCTCTTCTATCTAATAACAATGAGCAAAATAAACCTGAGACACTAAAGGTCTGCACACATGATAAAAGATGTGCAACTAAAACTTGGCTCATGGCTGTGGGGGTTACAAGAAGTGCTTTGAGAAACTTGCGACCTTAAAGTATTCACATGCACAGGTGATTTGGCTTCTAGCTCAGAAATGTTCCCCTGTTTAAAAAATCATGGCCAGCTTTGCTAGCTTCTTAATTGAAACTAAATATTATCCCTAGGTTATATTTTAGCCTTCAGGAGATATCCCAAAAGTGAAAAATTTGCTTATGATAGCTTGCGTTAGAGTTAAAACCCACCACTCACAGAAAATGGTGGCATTCTGTGGTCTCTCAGTCCATATATAAAAGCAGCTATATAGAAGAAAACAGACCATTAAAATAGAGTCTACAACTTGTGATCACTAATCACTCTTTGCTAAATTAAATTCAAAGTCTTGCTTATCATGAAGAGTCATCAGAGTTTGACTACTGTCTCATTTTCCTGATTTCAAAAGAGTCCCAGAGTTTGAAATAAGACACTGCAAGATTTTGTATATTTCTCTGCCTTGCACAACATCATTAAGCTTCACATTTGATTCCCTTATTCAATACAAAGCTGGCAAATAATAAATATAAATCCTCGCCACACGGGATGGGTGGGATAGAGGCATTTTAAAAAACCCAAAGAGTAGAAAGGACTAAAAGAGAAAAGGAAAAGAAGACATAGATGGGAAACACCATTCAAGAATATTCAAACAAAAAAAGCACTGGAAAGCATGCAGGAAGAAAGAGGGGGAAATCAAATAAGAGCAAATAACAGGTTAAGTTGATGAGTGCCTGGAAATAAGAGGAAACAGAGATGAAAATGCCCTCCAAATCATTGCTAACTCATTACTGAAGGGACAAAAACTTACAGCTCTAAAAAGAACAAAGCAGGTATTTTCTCACCTTTATAGATACGACCAAGTCCTCTGTAGTCCATTTGGTCTGAACAATTGAAAACAACAACGTACTTCCCCAGGCATTTGCCCATGTCTTTAGTTGTCTCTGTTTTCCCTGTCCCAGCAGGTCCTGCTGGTGCACCACCCATACTCATGCCCAGGGCCTGTGCCAGAGTGATGTAACACCTAAAGACAGAAAAAACAGATCTGTGAATCTTTTCCTACTATTAATTACTTGAAGTCCATCAATGCAACCACAACAGATGTATTATCCAGAGCCGGGGAAGGGGGCAGAAATGCATTTCCATGTGGTGAGCCCTCAGTCACCCCCTTTTCACACTGTGAAGCTGAGTTACCAGGACCAACTTTGCTCCACAGCCCTGCACTCATCCAGCACAGCCATGACTCCAACAGCTCAGGAAATCCACAGGCCAATTCTAAATGCTGAATACCAAAACACTATAGTATTGTGATTTTCTCAGACTATCAAACACCCTTCCTCCATGACTCAGCCCCATTCTGCAACACCCAGAGCTGCTGGATTTCTGCCTTTTCCCCCTCCCTCCTACTGTCTCCCCAGAGCACTCAAGATGGATGTCTGATCTGCCAGTAGGAAGGCACAGTGGCTGGAAGCACCTCCCGTTCTTGACATTTTCCTAGCAGCCAAACTACAGCATTGCTGCCAGTCACATGAGGTCTTTGAGTTCCAGGAGGGTAATGAATGGAGAAAGAAGAGGAATCTGTGAGTCCAATGAACATCTTCTGTTTCATTCTGGGTTGAGATCCCCAAGTTTAAGTCTCACCACCCCAGATGGTGTGGAAGTTACTGAAGGATGTAGGAAGACTGTTGTTCTAACCTCCAGTGCTCCAAAATCACAGCAAACATATTTTAGCACTGAGAAGCTCAATAGCTTTATGATATATGTGAAGAGATAAAATGGGCACTGGAAAAAACCTCAAGTGATAGCTCCTAGTATGGCTTTTTATGAAACAACAGAATACTCATTCTAATATAATAGCAGTCAGAATGCTTTATCGTTTATCACTTTTTTTATTCAGTGATCAGTTAACAGGCCATCATTTAACACATAAAAAAATACCACTCCTAACAATTCTGCTCCTGAAAATGAGGTAAAGACAAACTAAACACATAGCACAAGTTCTAAATAATCCTTTCATTTCATTTTTGGTGTATGCCATGACATGGACTGTGTCTGATATGATGTGTAGGAGCACTCAATTTCAGTGCCATTATCTTAATGCAATGTACTGTGTATTTATCATGTGCTTAGGGAATCTCTCTGAACATGAAATCATTAGCCAAACAGCACATGACTCCAAGCTGATTAATGGAATGAAGACACCATTACCTGAAAATTTTCAAAAGCCCAGACAACTCCACATAGCAATATTATAAATACTAAAATGGAAAAAGCCCACAAGAGGAATAAAATCTGCTGCTGTGCAACATTACTTAGGTATATAAGTTTCCCGTGTTAACACTAGGAAACATCTCTGCTTCAAATACCCTTTCAATATGTGATATGGAATGAAATCCCTGTCTCAATCCCTGCAGTTTTATTTGGCTCTTCCAGGTTTGTCCAAAGACAGATATGCCTGTTCTTTTTGTTGTTAGTGGTATTATTATTATTATTGTTTAAGTTCATTCAAAACACAAATCATGTCACTGTGTGCTAATTTTCAATCTTGTGTGACACAGCACCTTGCAGAATCATAATATATCCTATGTCCAGTTCCAGTCCAATTCCTGGCTCTGCACAGGACAAACCCAAAAATCACACCCGGGACCTAAAAGTTTTGTCCAAACACCTTTTGAACTCTGGCAGGCTTGCTGCCATGACCACTTCCCTGGTTGCATTTTAATTCTGTGAGCAAATTTTGAATGACACTTCCTTGATACTGGCTCTCCTGATGGGCAAAAATATTGACAGTGTGGTAGTGCTGCCACAGCCACAAATCAAGTGCATGTGTACTGCTGTAAACAAACATCTATCTAACAAAAGAACAGTAGGCTGCATAACATAGAATTTAGGAGATGTGTGTTACTTATTAAAAGCCAGGTATCCACATGCAGAGATTTGGCTTTCTTAAATAGCTCACAGTAAACATTTTTTTTCAGGAAAAAAATCTGAATTTTCATTAGTAAATAAAAGCTAGTAGCACAGAGAATGCAAAGACAATTCCAACATTAACTCAAGATGGGGCTTTGAGCAAACTGGTCTAGTGGGAAATGTCCCAGCCCAGGGCAAGGGGGCTGGAACTACATGATCTTTAAAGCCCCTTCCAATCCAAACCATTCTATAATTCTATATAAGTATTTTGACATTAGTATTCACATATAAAAGAACAAGCTCTGGCATAGCAAATACCTCTGCCTCTTGCCTACTGAAGTACCAACCAAGCACCTTAGGAAAACAGGCATCTAATGAAGTTCATAGTCTGCTGTACTGGTCACCCTCCAGCAATAAAAACTTCTGCTTATGTTTCCTCTCAGAGTTTTTCTGTGTTTGTAGTCCTGCAGTTCTCCACAGGCCTTGCTTAAAACCATATTGGCACCGGTTATGCAGTGCTATGTCCTGAGTTACTGCTTTTTTCTGCAGGGTGACTGCAAATTAATCACTTGCTGTAATACCAAATTCTCATGCAACTACTTGCTTATTGAAAGCAGCAATATATTGCTGCTTAGATTGACTCTGTTTAGGCGGATGAAGTGTATGGTGTTCAGGTGTATTTATCTTGAGAGCAGGTAACTTTTTCAATGCCAAACACATAGCTCAAGCAAACACTCAAATTCAACCTGCTTTCTATAGCTGAATATATAAGCACTGGCCTCTGCTGTTCACCAGCAATATTGCAGCATTGTAGTGCAATCTAAGTAATTCTGACTCATGAAAGTTAAAAGAATTAAGCCAAAGGAATTAAATCTTAGCTCAAATACTATGCACTTCATTCCTTTCATAAATACCTGTCAGTTAGGGGAGTTATAACAAGCCTGTCTGTGCACCCTAAGTATTCATTGCAGTAGGTGAACTCCACATCAGTGATTTTGATAATGCATTTATCCAAGTCCTCAAGAAAATAAAATCGAGACTGTTTTTGCCATTCAAAATCAGACGGAGATTTAATGTTCATACGGACCTATTATGGAAAAGAAATATCATTAATACAGAAATGAATAAGTAACAAATTCATTTAAATTACATACAGGAAAAAAAAGTCTACTTCATATAAATTCCTGACCTTGAAGAATGAGCACAGAATCTGTCAGGAGTCAAGACATCCAGAATTATCTTTTCAAACATGCTATGGCATGCTCTGAACTTTCTGTCCACTTTGATTTTCCTCTGAATTGTGCACAGAGATTATGAATTGTGTCTTAGGGAGATATTGAAAAACAGTCATGGAAAACATAAAAAATGAAAAATACTGGCTGCCCTGCATGGTATCTGCAGCATTACTCACAGAAACACTAAGTTGTGCACAGTATTTGAATACACTGTATAGACATTTGTGTGCCTGTTTATTTGGGTTGTATTTTTCAGTATGAACTTGGCATGCACATATTTAGATTTGTGGTAATTACTAGATCTTGATTCATTATTATTGACACTGGATCTCAAAACCACTGGCCTCTTACAGAAAATTATGCCCTGGTTATTGGCCTTGCAAATACAGTGTACAGTGAAGAGGAGGGTCTGGAATCTCAGCCACTTCCCTCTCCTTTTTGTCAGTCACCAAAGGATGTGTTTTGCAGAGAACAGAATGTTTTAAGAGAGAAGGATATTATTACACATACCACTTAAGAACCCTTTCCCCAGTTTTGGACTTGCTCCTGACTTTTTATTTCATATACAGGACCTTTAAATTTAACCAATTTTCCATAATTTTATTACAATATGGTATTAAATTAATTAAGAAAATAATTATGAAGATAAACTTAAATTTACAGGCAGAGGATAAAACCCCATGCTTATCTTAGAAGCCAGCAGTTTTCTTTCTAGATTTCAGTACTTTATTATTTTCTATTTTTCTTTACTTAATTCTACACTTAATTTTTATCTTCCTAACAAATATGCATAAATTAAGCAATGCAGTATTGAATTATTGACCTTTGCATTATTCAAGCCCTTTGGAAATTATTTTGCTTCCATTTTGTAATTATGCTTTCATTTATTCAACGTACTTTTCTAAAGGAAGCCTGATGCAACTCAATTATCAAAAAAATTAAAATATCTGTTCTATTTGTTGTTGCTACCCTCTTCAAATATATGAAGCCTCACTGCTTTTACCTTTGAATAACTATTACCTTACATCAACACATAAGCTGGGCTAGAAATCACAAGATTGACAGGAATACTAAAGGGAGATTTTTTTACATTTACATTTCAATCAAATAATGCATTAAATCTTCAAATTGAGAGGATAGTTTAATTTTAAAAGTTAAACTCTTTTGCTCACGGTGAATTTGTGCATGATGGGTATAAACAACCATTTTAAAAACTGAAGTCTGAACCTATGAACACACCTATATAAAAATTCACCCTTCTCACTGCATGACATCTATATTAAATCAAACAAAATCTGATATGCTCTATCACAACAGTAATATCAGAGCTACTCAAAGAGAATAAATTCTAAGATTTGCTTATAACTTTTTTATATGTGCAAGACCTTCCATACAGAAAGTCCCTTGAAAGTTTTCCAAAACTTACCAAAGCATCAAAGATATCCTTCTGGTGCACGTGAATGGTGATTAAAGTTTCATATTTTGTGCGTTCCATTCTTGTCAGATCGTGTGTTGTCATGTCAATCAAATAATTTAAAAGTTCCAAGAACTTCTGGTTTGTTGTGTGCATTACCTTTTCCACAAGGAAGAATGATCTTATTAATACAAACACAATTTGTTCTTCCAATATTGAGAATTTAAAACTTAAAGAAAAAAAATGAAAACCTCCAGGCGTTTAATGTCTGTATTCTGCTTTGTGTTTATTAGGCTTGAAATCCTAAATTTGGATTTGCAGGCTGCCTTCCATTCATGCATTCTTACCCAACAGAGTACAATAAGGTTACATCTAGATGAACAGGTCACACTGTAAAATTTTATTCCAAGACTCTTGCTCCTTCTACTGTACATTACATTTTCAGCTGACTGCATCCCTGCATATATTCAGAACCATTCATCAATGATTTTGGGTAATATCTATCAGCCCAAGCTGTATCTACTCCTTAGGGGGAACAGAAACCTGAAGATCTGTCACATCCTTTAACCAGAGGAGGAAGAAAATGTGCTGTAATTTTAGATGTTGATGCTAAAATAATTATATTTTGTGGTTCCAAATCTGTTCCAAAGCTCCACAAAATACAATACTGACTATACATTAATGATTTATGTAAACAGCATCAATCAGCCTCTGTCAGTGATGTTCCTGGTACACAACAAAAAACACTGAGATTTAAGAAAGAGCAGCTTAATTATACCCCTATTCCAAATGTGTGAGAACAATCACACTAGCTTTCTGTAAATACATGCAGAGCCTAAAACTCACAGTTTGCTGAGAAAAAAACACTGTTAAAACTAACAGAGAATTAAATAACCTCCACACCCCCCCCCAAACACACACATGCAGTTCAGCCCAACAAACCACAAAAGTTGTTTTCATGTTAATGCAAAAAAATCTTTGCGCATAGTTATTCTATGAACTAGAGTGGACTAAAAGCAGGTTTATGGCCTTTTAAAACTTTGAACAAAGCAGAAAATGTAGCAGTGCATGGTTTTCTCCATAGTCTAAGCCCTTACTTTGATGCAGTATCAAAGCACAGCATGGATTTTGCCCTGCATTTATTTTTACGGTAGGATGTTGTTACTCATTCTTCGTTCAGCCTCACTGTATATTCCTGATTAATTGTGGTTTGCAACCCTTTAGTTCACAACCTCTCCCCCTGCTTTCATAGATTCACTGTTAGGAATAACCTCTTTGTTGTTAACAGCATCTTCTCCCCGTGTTTGAGATTAAACCAACACCTCCTGAAACGGTTTCTATTCTTCCCTAAAAAAAGAGCTTATCACCTGAAGGACATAATACATTTGGATAGAGTAGACCAATGTCCATAAAGCACAGTTACTTCCTTGAAGTTCGGGAGCTCTTATTTCTTTCCAAATTTGATCTTGTGAAAGTAACAGGATAAGATTCCACATATTCCCAAACTAAGAGACTGTCCCTTCCCAAGATGATTGCCCTAACAAAATAATAAAGAAAATTGCAGGATCAGGAACAATTCTAAAGCACGCGCTGGAGGATAATGAGGAGGTGTGACTCCGTAACACATTTTTCATTATTCTGTTTTCCTGTTAGTTTATTGATTATTCTGGGTAATTAACTAGTACTTTGTGCTTTTTCCTACATGCTACTTTTAACTTTTCACAATATGTACTGTTACAAACAACACTTTTAATAAATCCCCAAAGATTCATTAAATACTACCTTTTTGTCAGTTTTGGTACTGTTCAGTGCCTTCTCTGCATCTCTGGTCCAGATAATTTGAATTCCCAGAAGTCCTATTTGTGCAGGAAACATTGCCTGAAAGTCATACATCTTAAATTCTGAATCGTTAATGGCCATTGATGCCTGTCTAATGATGGTGTGGATTGTTTTCCTAATCCCATTCAGCAGCTGACCTAACCAGAATTCCACATTGCCCTGAAATAAACAAGAAAGTACTTTTAGAGAATTAGTTTATGAATAATTCACAAGGAGCAAGAGCTCTACGTGACTTTTTTTTCCCAGTCCTTCATACTCCCATTTCCATATTTGTTATTCTCTAATTTTTAGAAGATTTCTTTCCTCTTTCTGCTCCACTGCCGTTCTAGAGATATGTGATGGATTTGGCACTTCGCAGCAGTACTGCTGAGAAAACAGGTAAAGCAATCGTTACAAACTGACACAAATGTCCTGTCCTTTCTACTCTTTGCTCTTGCTGTTCACATTGGGAGGTTTTCATTCAGCTAGTCAAATAATAGCGTGATGCAATGCTGTTGGCCTCTAAAACATAAATCTACTTTAAATCAAGTCATGAAAAACTGCAATATATGCTTTCATTACCTGAGCTAAAACTGGTTCAATAATATTGACCTGTTCTCCTTCTTGAGATTCAAACGATAAAATCTGGTCGTAGTTTTTTTCATGAAATCCCACTCGGTTAACATTGTCAAACAAACTTAATAAATGTGCCTACAATAGAATCAGAAAAAAAAACCTCCATAAACTGATCTGATATGGCATTCTTACTTTGTCTTTAAATGCTGTATTAGAATACTCTGAAAGTCTTTCCATAAGCGAAATAAATTCTTCCAAATAAACAACAAAATCCTCCACGGTCTTCACTTAGTAATATCGACCACTATTGCTTTATTACTTGTACCTGAATAGTGTGGGAATCAGATGCTTGACCAAGGATTTCCAGAAGAGCAGGGTCAGATACAAAAAAAAATCTTGGAAATATTAACCGCTTTTTTTCCAAATAGCCAGTCAGTGATTTCTGACAGATTTCCAACTGCTCCAGCAAATGTGGTAACAGCTGTGCCAAAGTCTCATCTCCAACACAGCACTGCACAATGTTTGATGTTTCATGGGCTCTCTGCATAATTCTCTGCCATGATTTATCAATGTTCTGAAATCTTCTGGCTTCCTGAAGTACATGATAAATGCATTAGCTTTTCCTCATGTTTGTCATATTCTAAAAATTAAATAATTCTATCAGACAAGATAACTGTTTAATATTTGCCTTGCTGTTCAAGTCTTCTTTTCAGGACTAATGTATGAATATTTATAGGCTTATTATTGACCAGAGTTCAAATGGCAAGAGAAAGAGTACAGTGGGACAGCTCCAGAAATGTCCTTTACTTCACATTGGGCACCAAAATTGTCCACATAAAAGGATTCCAACATACATAAGAAAACTCAAAAAGCAGCTTTCTAAGAAATTATAGCCTTCCTAACAGCAATATACAATGGCATGTAAGGTGTTAATAGCAGTACTTGATGAACAAAACCAGAATTCACAGTCTGACACTGCCCCACTTGTAATTACAAGTGTTGTAGGTGAAGGGAGAAAAATTCTCAAACTGGGGCTGAAAAATAAATATTTTATACATTGGGTATATTGACATCAAAAACTCTTTCTTCACCTACAACAAATGAAATGTTAATGGAATCATAAATTATCTGAGAACTAGAAGAGATCACAAAAGAAAATCCAAATAAATTTGCCTGTCACAAGGCAGGATCATACACAAAATATCTATCTGCCTCATGTTTAGTGATGCTTAGTGATGGAGATTTAGAAGCCTGTCCAGGCAATCTTTGATATTGGTGACTCTCTTCTAATATCTAAGCTAAATCAGATACTGAGAACAAGGTTTTTTCCTTCCTGTTGAGAACAACCCTTAATTTTTAAAAAACTTATCACATCTTCTCTTCAGTTTTTCCTTTTCTTCAAGTCAAACAAGTCTAGTTTGTTGAATCTTTTCTTGTGCCTCATCCTTCCTGGATAGTTCCTCATTCTTACCACCCTCTTCTGTGCTCTCTCAAATTTGTCAGTGTGTTTCTTTAGCCAAAACCAGGCACAATATTCTAGCTATTGGTTATAAGAGTGAATGTTTATGCATTCACTCTTCTGCATTTTACACACCAGCAAGCTAAAACACATTTTCTGGCAGTACTATCTATCAGAGACAATGGCAAAAGCCTATCACAATATATGGCAACTATTGTTTTTCCTCTATCCACAAAGCTCTTTGCCCACTCTAAAAATAAATTAGATTTGTTTAACATGTTTTGCTCCTAACAAATTCACATTGACTGAACATTATTCATCTCCTTGTTAATATGCAGATGCTAACAGTTGCTTGTTGCAGTATTCATCCAGAAATTGCAATTAAGCCCACTCCTCATTACTCCTCCACCAAGCTGTTCCTTCTCCTCCTTCATCAAAGACAGTCAGTACATTTGTTTTTTTCCAGAACATTAGTTAATTTATCTATCATCCTTAGAAGAAGTAACTTAAGCAGCTTTTGTTCATCTGCACAAGGTGCTTATTGATTCTCTGATAAGCATTAACAACAAAAATATCTCATGAACTAAAAAAAAAATTGCTATCTAAACAACAATTAAGAAAGTTTTATTTAACTTACAAAAATTAAACTTAATTTGGGATACTGTAAGCCTTTAATTATAAAATATGTGTCCTGAAATAAATTAATCTCTAATAATTTCCCAATAATAACGGTTTTGTTTAGTTACACCATTTGCATTTGATCCAGCATGACTGAACTGTGGTCTGTTAGAACCACGTGACAACCCCTCATTAGGAGACACAACAAAAAGGATTATTTTTTTTCTGCTATTTCTCTCCTGTTCAGATCATTCCTTAGCTCTTGTGCAGCTGCTACCTTGGAAGGTCATGGCTGCCTTTTGAAGAGGTTGCAATGGCTCACAGACACGCAGTTAGCACATGGACAGCTCCCTGGCCTGGCAGCATCTCTCTGTGGGACTTCATTAAACTGAGTCCTAGCGAGTACAGATTTCATATACAAAACCTGTCATTCTATTCTTGCAGCTTATAGCCTATAAACGTGCACACAGGAAGAAAGGGATATTCGTACATATGACAAAACGATAAATCAGTTTCGTGCCATTAAGTAGTTCTGAGCCCTGTACTAATTCACTAATATTGCAAGATGACAGGAACATTTGAGCTTGAATTACAAACAACTGTGCTGTGTAGGTTTCACCAAGTTCTAAGCAATTTAACCAGACAGATCCCAGTTTGGCAAAGCTTCTCCTATACTGTCTATGCACAAATCTTGTGCACTGGCAAATAAACTCTCCTGGCACAACATATTATTATCATACATCAGTATACCTGAGGTAATTGCTTTGCAATGTCTCCACCAACAAACACAGCTTCAAGGTAAATCCAGAGGTTCTGTACAGTAATCCAGCTTTCAATTATCTCTGCAGTATTGGTCAGCTTCTGAACCCATTGTTGTATAGTGGACTTAAATGGTGCATTATATCTGCATGAACATGAGTTAAAGGGAAGAAGAACCTAAGATGATAATTGTTTACTCTGGGGGTTGATTAGATTTATACAATATGTGCATTTATTAAGTTCTGTACCGGTTGCTCATGAGTGACCCCAGTATCATGAGGCTATCTTCCACCAAAGCTATTTTCTCTGATATATCTGATCCTTTGAGAAGAAGTTCTCCTCGAGTTTTGAACTGGCCAAAACTGAAAGCATGAGTACTCCATTCACTGATGACGTGCTTCAATTTTGCTTCAGTATCTTTTTCTTTGACAGCACTGATGCAGATATCCTGTGTAAAATTAAAATAGTAAATTACATTCATCTAAGGCTATTATAAAGCACACTTATGAAGACTATTAAAATGTATAAATGATCCAGATCTCAGTGTAAGTTCAGGTTAATGAAAATATACACTGAAACACCTCAAAGTTATTATATTTCAAACAAGATTATATTCTAGTACTACTTGTAACAGGTACATTTAATGGGTTATACCCCATCTTCACTACTAGCATCTTACACAAAATTCAGTGTATCTGCAGTGTATCTGCCTCTCTGTATGTATTAATATTTGAAATCAAGTAAACTGACAGAGGAGTTTAAAGAAAATGAACATTACCAATCAAAAGCGATTAATATTCTGAGAACAGAGTGTAGACTGACAACGTGACTGTCTGCTACTTCTTGAAGACAGTGAGGACAGGACTGTCATAAAGCTGGTTATTGCATGAGAGAAAAGGATCAAATACTCAGACTGGATCCCCAACTCTGGTTTAGAAGTACATTGAATTCTATCACAGGTTTAAAGTGTTTCCTGGAGCGTAAGGCTGGAACTCTGAACCTTTCACAAGGCTTAAGTAATTGTCTGGGAATTGGGTACAGCAGAGGGTTGATTTCATGGTTTTGCCTTAAAAATGCTCATTTGTGGAACAAGACAAACCAGGTCACTACTCTGGAAGGAATACAGATTTAGCTAAGTGATTATGGAACTGAAGTTAGAAACTGCTGGGGTTTTACTTCTTTGGTTTTAGCTATGCTTTGTTCTTGTTAAAGGTAACAAGCATGAAGCTAAGGCATGTGCTAGATAACTTCTGTCCCCAAAACAGAGGAGGTAATGGCTTTGTAGATTGTGTACACTCCCTATGCCTTCTCATCTATCTGTGCTCTTGTGAAGAGTCACTTTTGAAATACAAAACAACCTCATTCTCCTTTAATCCCATATCCTCCACTTTTACTGTTTCCCAAGGATTTTTAGCACTTAACAGGATGAGTCCTACAAAAACTATTTTTTTCTCTCTGGTTACAAATTTAAGGGAAGAAAAAAATATGTAAGCAGGCAGACCCTAAATCAGAATCATGACAGAATCACACTATTCTTAAAACAACAGAAGTCCTCCTATGGCAGGATTAGTGTAATACCATCTATGTATTTAAATCTTCTCCAGAATAAAAGGGAAATAAACTAATCATCAGTGCCAGTACCAACCACCAAACTCCACTTTTTTGAAGGAATTCTTCAACTAAACCAATTTTTTTTACTGTTACAAAGCTGACTAGAAACAGGATTTCAAAAGTGCCAGATCACAAGTTATAATTAACAAAACCAAAAATCCCAACCAAACAAAACAAAGCAGAAAAATAGACATACCTCAATATCTTCTTTATGTTTTAATAAAGGGGCATCCATTAAGTTTTTTAAAGTGAAATTTTCAGAGTCAACATCAAAGTGATGCCCTGTTACTTGTGCAATTTTTTCCCAGTGTCTTGACAACATTGCCTAGGAAAGTCCATAGGAATGGGGTTTTTTAAAATTGTATTAATTTTAGGTCCAGAATGATCTCATACTTTTGCATTGCATCTCAAACAAATAGGAAAGTCTTGATTTCCATTCCATTGAAAGCATTAGTAGCTATTCTAATCACATTACAAAGTCTTTTGCTTTATTTTTGTATAACTAAGCCTAACTAGATTTTTTGTTATAAATATAGCTGCTTTAATCTATGAAAAAGAATTATGGAAAGCATCTTGTACATATAACATGGCCTTCAACAGAGTTTCTCAAGTGAACCTTATCTTCAAATTATTATGCTGAACATACTTTGCTTTTCATCATTTCAAGCAATGGACAGCTCTCAGTGAAGTCATCAATTTTTTTTTTTAGGTCTTGAAAGGCTTGCCATTCCTTCAATGCTTTTGGTAACTTTCGGATTCTTTAAAAAGCACAGAAAGAAAGAAGAAATATTTTATTGTTAATAATCACCACCCACCACTTAATAGTACAATATATTGTCATTTTTCAATGAGTTGACCAGTAGACTGTAAATAAAAATCCATTTGCAAGGTGGCAATATTATTTATAGTTTGTCATTTGTCACTGCAAGCATGAAACACTGCTAAAGACAGCACAAATTACACTAGAATGGTTTGGTTTCTATTTCAGTTTGAATTAAAGGAGGTTAATTTTATGTGCAAACCCATACCTGAAATTAAGTTCCTGCTGTGTCATTGTTTTAGTAAAATTTGAAAAGGCACCTGATCTTGTAAAGAGGTAAAAGTATTAAACAACATATATTTTCACAGCAAAATAAAGTACATCCTAAACTAAAACTAATCTGCTTGCAAAGAGAAAAAGACTTCTGTTTCAATCAAACAAGTCTTAATTTTTACATTGTTTATATTAAAGATATTCAAAGCAAAATTTCCCCTTATGCACAATTTAAGATGGAAAGAAATTAAAAATGAAGAAGCTCTTGTACTGTGAATTGTCACAGCTCCTCTCACTTCTAAACCAGTCATGCCAATTTTCATTTCCCAAAGCTATGGACCAAAGACTGACAGAAGTTCTCCTATAGCTCAATTCCAGAAATAAAAAACTGCATAAAGCCTGCCCATACTGACAAATTCCTTCCAAAAAATTCTCCATTTTTCACAGTTCAAAATCAGACAGATCTGCCACACAATGCTGGAACATGTGCAAATTCTTCACTGCTTTCTAGTAAGAGGCAGATGAACATATGCACACTGTCATGGCACTTCAATAACTGCTATAGTCTTTCATCTTGAATCCAACAGTACATAGCATTGAATACGCTGGAGAAATGCACTGCAGAATGGAAAATTTATACTCTTTATACTCTGCCTTGTATCAAGAAGGCTTTAAGGGGCAGTTCCTGGCTACTTCTACCCTGAGGCTCAGCAACTAACAAATTTGTCTAAGGATGATTATTAGAAATGGGATCTCTTACCTTGGTAATGAAAATAGCAATTTTTTTTCATTCAAATAACCTTCTCCTTTGTCTTAGTCTCAATAATCTCTTCTAAAAGCGAGTTCCATGAACTGCACACTGTGTTAAAAAACTACTCCATTGATCAGGTTTACAGTTCTGTCCTAAATTTACTGGACATTCTCTTTACACTGTATTACAGTAAAATATGAAGGGAAACTTCTCTCCAGCTGTTATAAAAAGCTTCCATAATGCTCTCTAAATATTTCTCCTTCTTTGGCTTCCTTCTTAACTCTTCCTTCCTTCTTAAGTCTTTCTAATTGGATTTATTTCTACCCACAGGGTTTTTTTTTATTCTTCCCTTCATGATTAGGAGTTTGCTATTATATTACTGTTTTTAAAAGGGGTAGCAAAACAAAATTACATTAAAGATCTATGCATATATTTACAATTAGTCTAAAGCAGTAGTTGCACTTCCAGCATTCCTGTTTCTTTCATAACACAGCATACCATCTTGCTATTTCTGTGAGTACCCCCTGTATATTGTTTCAATTTCTCTGGTTTTAAAGATAACAGCTCGATGCAATAATGCTAGCTAGAAAACTGCCAAAAGAAGGATAGTACTGGGTTAGACTTTTATTACAAAAGAAGCATTTACTGCCTGTTGGTAGTCATCCTGCTCCAAATACAGCTCCACACTTGAGAGGAAAGACAAAAATATCACACATGAATTTCAAAGAGAAACACATAAATGAAAACTATAGCTGTGTAATGGCTTCCTTCAGGGTTCTGGAGAAGAAAGCATAAAAAGTCCTACAGCCTGTAAATATAATTAGCTATAGAAAAAATTATGATGCAGATTCCAGATTTCTACTGAAATGTGATGAAGACTTGTATTGTCCAAATGCAGAAGTATCTATATTTTACATACATTCATTTTTAGCATTCTTAATTGCAAAAAGAGGTTGGGTCAGGGTTTTTTTTTTCCAAATTAATGACTAAAAGACAGTTCAGTCAGTTTCTTGTGGAAAACATTACTGCTTCAAACCTCATAAACAACCCTTCAGAATTCAGCATGGCTATCTACCCTTCTTGAAATTACAATTATGATTTAGACAAATGTGCAGAAGTAAACCGTAGGTTCAAAATTCCATCTAATACCGTGGACTAGCAATTGATTAGCTGTGAACTAAATCACTGAGAAGGTACTGTATAAGGTCAGCTTTGAAAGTTATTTATACTTACAACCACCTTGACAGAGGTTTGTGCACCTTTTTCATTAAATAAGCTACAGCCTACTGTCAATATACCCCAATAAGCCCAAAAGTGACTCACGAATCAGCTGCATATTGCACCACAATGCTGTTGTGCCCAACACTTGAGAAAGTCTGAGCATGAGATGGACCAACATTCTTTGGCCCCCTTGGAGCAATTTTCACAAGCTAATTAAAAAACAGAGCTCGAAATAAAAATTGCTGGTACTTCAAAAAAAAAACCAACTTACTTGCTTTGAAAATCCACAAGTTCACTGTTAATTTTTTCAATATTCAAATCATTCCAAAGCATTTCATTGTGTCCGTCGATACTGGCAGCAACTGCATCATAAAGACTGTAAAGTTTCTGAAGCAACGAAAGTTCATGTTTAATTTTGTGAAGTTCAGGATACTCTGTTTCAAATTTTAAAATTGGAAATATGTGCATGTTAATTAGATAGTCATGTAAAATAGGATTCCATTAATTTCTAATAATGTTACTTAATAAATGAATGAAATCAGACTTGCAGTTTTCTAGATAGTGTCTAATAAGACAAACTCTTCCACCTACATTATGTAAGAACAACAGATTTTGATGCACAGTAATTGTTTAGATTGCTGATTTTTTAATAGATATTCTTCCGTAGCAGAAGATGTAATCTTATAATTGAGGGAGACAATGTTGAAAAAGCAGATGAAATGGCAAAGGAAAAAAATACTATTTTAGACAAGAACTGAAATACCCCCAATGTGCCAATTTACACAATTTACTTAAGCGGCAGAGTTTGGGGGAAAGGGGTGTGCTTTCAAATGAAATATATAGAATATATTAAAGTATTTAAAATTAACATCCTTAACAGAAATGTTTTATTTAATTTCTCTCATATCTTTTGGAATTTCTAGTTAAAGATATTTGGATTACTGCATATGTCCTTAGACAGGAAAACATACTCAATTTAGTATGCACAAATTAAAGTGCTTATCATACATTCTGCTGTAACTTTAGTTCACACCACAGTCTTCCAAAGGAACTGCGTCTGACTAGGAGACATAAGGCCATTACAGATCAGTTGCACAGCCCAAGGGAATTCATTATGCAACTGGAGCAGGGACAATTTGAGTACTTTGGCAATGTTTCCCAGATTTGTATGGGGCAGAATACTGGCAGGAGATGTGCTTAACTCTGAACAGAAAAAGCAAGACAGCTAAGCATCTGGACCCTGAGACACACAGAGCAGTTGCAGTATTTTTCCACCTGATGTTTATGTATGTGCATACCAAGAGCCAGTTTCACACAGCTGCTTGTCATAGGTAAGACAATAATGATTTAGTGCAAGGAATTTTTCTGCAATGAATCCAGCCCTGAATGCATTTAGGAGAAAACACAAGAAAGATGTAATAGCCTTCAAACAGATATCCTTATACCCTGAGAAACTACCTGTGATGGGAAGACCAAATAATTCTTCCCCACCACAAAGAGAGAGATATGTCCTCCACAGTTCATCAAATTTGGCTTGAAAGATCTGTAGTCTGTCACTTGCTTCATGGGGAGGAATATTCTCCTCACTGGGGCCCCTGTGAAAACCAAAACAGATTCAGTGGAATTGTCAACCATACAGGTTTCACAAAGAAGCACAACAGAACCCAGACCATACTTACTGAACATTATTTAATATTTTTGCCTTTTTTTATGTAAATGTTCACAAGATACTAGAAGAGAAAATTAATCATATATTCAGCCTACCAAGATTACATATTCAATAGTCCCAGAAAGAAAGCCCAATTTCTTTTCTAATACAAAAATTCATCTGTGTTACCATACTTCTTACAGCTAAAGATCTGCAAATGTTTTATCTTTGTTATTTCCAGTTTCTTCTGTAAAACAAATTATAATAATTATTTTAATTTATATTTTTAAAAGGAAAAGACAGCAGTTATATAAATCAGGAGTGAAAACCGTGTAGTTGGCACTAGAACCATAACTAAGTAGTCAGAAAAATATGAGAAAAAAATACGATTTTGCTTAATGAGCACACCTCAGCCATAGGACTGGGTGCAATTCCCAGATCTCCCATCTGGGACCACTTCTTGGCCACATCATAATATTTTGGGATGAGAACTCTGTAATCTTCTGTTTTGCCATGGTTATCTCTAGAAAGAAATTCAGGCAGATGGGCAGAAAGCAGAGCAGGCTGGCTGCTTGGCAGGGAAAATGGGACCAGGAGATGAAAGCAGAAACACAGTCAGCAAAGGCAGCCAAGGCATGATCCCAAAGAGCCTGAGCAGGAAGAGCAGGGCCCTCGGGGTGGTAATCAGGTTCTAATGATAGCCCAGGTCTTTACACAAGTCCACAATAATTACACAGGACCAAGGTTAAACAGGGAAGGTGAGTCAGCAGACCAGGGGCAGAGGCAGGTCTAGGGAAGGTAACTAGGATGAGATACAGCCCAGTGTCCAGAGGGACCAAGCAGTGAAGCCTCAACTTGAAAGCAGATCCCACAGGACAGGGTGTCAGCCTTGCTGAGGCCTCCCAGCAGGGCTGCATGGGAGTCCTCCATCACCAAAGGAGAAGGGAAGCCCTCAAAGGCTCAGTGCTGTCATCAAGCCCCAACAGATCACAGCAAGTCAAATCCTGACTTTCTTTCCTTGTTGCTACTGTAGGAGTGTCCAATGAACCACAAATATACCACGACTTACATCTTACATTCAAAAGTTTAAAAGTAGGCTGAGTAAGACTCTGTGAATTTAGAAATATCTAGAACTGGAATCTCCAGTCACATCCAAGGCACTGCTTTAATACTTTCTGTTAAATATCTCCTGAAGTGCTTTGTTGAGTTAAGAATCAAAAAAAACCTTTACATTTTGATCTGGACTGAGAATTATATTTATTTTTTCCCTAACCTATTAACTCTTATGGAATATCACTGACTCCAGCACTGAAATTACAGGAATGAATCTTTGACTGTAAAACTGTATACTGTAATCAGTAAAACTGATTAACTTATATTAATCTAAAATTAGGCCCTTTTTCAGGTGTAATATATACACTGATGCTATGCACCGTTTATTTTCTAAAGCCCTTTAGGTACACCATTTTCAAAGAATCACTAATGGAGTATAATTGTATTGCAACACAGATCACCTACTTTTCATCATATTCTTTATAAAATCCTGCAGTATCCATTTGGAATTTTTGAACATCTCTCAGTAAATCTGTTTTCATGTCTGGCTGTACCTTCAGCAGCAAGTCCTCAACCTGCCGTGCCTATATGTACACAAAAAAAAACAGTCACAAAAGAATGAATGCAGGAAACAAAAAAAAAATTAGGAAAATATGTTGGCTCTATCATTTCAACATTAAGCAAGCTGATAATAATGATTTGAGAAATAATACAACTACAATACCTGTGTGTTTAGGTTCTTCCAGGCATAGGCCAATCCATCACCTCTTTCTGTATTTTCGTCTTGAAAGAGCAGATTGTATTTATGAAGCACAGAATAAGATTCTTCTATATGTCCAACTGTCATGTCAATTTTAATCTCATTCTCTCGGATCTCCTTCAGTGCTGCCATTACTTCCCGTACATCATCAAGGTCATGGACAGGTCTGCTTAACCTCTTGCCAACATTTTCGATGAATGAATAAATTTCACCCACGTCTGTAGCAGACTTTTTATTTAAAGCCAATCCAAATGTTCTTTGTCTTGAGCGGCATTCCTGAATTAAAGCTATTTTCAATGACTCTGTTGCAACTTCCACTGATTGCAGAGCACAATGATTGGGCAGTTCTCTAACTTGCATTTCTAATCGCTAAGACAAATACAAGTGTTCAACGTTTAATTTCACTAAAATCTATCTGAACATTTCATTTTTATTAAAGATAAAATACTTACAGAAAAGTATCTGATTTGAGATTGGAATTCAGCCATTGTTGGGTTAGTATCTATAAATTCCTTCAGTTTTTCTTCTGGATCCTACTTAAAAGAAGTTCATTTTAATTACTATTTAGCATTGGCATTATAATAACCTACAGGGCGCCCATCTGCCTGATGTATTGTACAAACATAAAATGTTCCCCCTCTAAAGGAACTTAAGATACAAGCATTATTTAGCATAAGCACAAATTATTTTACTTGAACTGCCTTTCCTGACTCTTATTTTTTGTATAATACTCTTTAAAGAACTTGAAATCTGTAACTCAAAAACTGACACAGTTCAGGATATCCCTTATCCATCCAAATGTTGCTACAAAATATACAACGTAGCTGCTAAAATTTTGCGGGAAATATTTCCTTCCTAGCCTTCCTTTTGTTTGTATCCCCACAAAAGCAGTTCACATCCTCTAACAGGTATTTAAATGGGAGGAATTTACTCAGTCATCTTCACTCTTCCTGAAACAGCATCTTTAAACTGCAGTTTCTAGGTGCAGATGGCCTGCTGGCCATTTGAAGAAAATGGTTTGGCAGGGAAGGATGAATCTAAGGGGAGGGAGGGCATTTAGCTTGTTGAATACTGTTCATAGGCAAGAGAGCATTGAGCATCCTTCCTTTATATAAGGTAGACCAGTCTCTCCAGAGGTGAGAAATCAGTGTCACCAGCTCAACAAATGTGCAAGATTCTCAGTTCAATTAGAAACAGACGAGCTTCACCCGTCTCAGCTACGTTCCCCTGCAGTCTGCACTGTGAGATCCCTGAGAATCTGTTTGTGTCTCTCTGGCCAATAAAGAGTTACCAGTGACAGTTCCCAATGGTCCAACAGAGATTATAAAGGTAGGGGAAACAGTGTCAACTCCTGAGGAATTTTAAGTTAAGGAGCAGGTTAATTGATTATTTTAGAAGATTTTAGTAAAAAAGAAACATCATTCTACTGCATCACCCAATCTGACTGTCCTGTCTGGGTGAAATGACACACTACCAACATGTCATAGCTCAAACAGTATCTCAACCAAACTGAGCATTAAGCTTTGGAACCTCAGAAACCATGAAGAGGTGGAAATGCCCTCTCTCAGCCCAGACAGAAGCGTCAGCTGTGGGAACAGGGTCACTTAAGGGTTGATTTAGAAAGGGGAAGTTAAAAATAGTGAGCAGTTACAAAGATAAGATTACTCCTGTTTTGATTGCTTGTTTCTTGGCCTGACTAAAGCACCTTTGATAGGTAAGACCAGTAGTTGTCCATCCACAGAGCTGAATTTCACTAGTCAGAATGTACACAAGGTTTTATTTCATGATGAATCTCCTGACAAAACACTCCTCAGAGCTTTACCATTTATATGACTGGACCCACTTCCTAATGAAATTAAGTCCATCAGCCCAGATTCACTTCAGCTTTTGAATCCTTATTGCTGGAAAGATTTCCTAGATATAGATTGTGTCCTTTTTTTGTGAAGAAAATAGAGAAGTATCTTTCAGCAGTGGTTGCTTAAGAAGAACCAGTCAGTTTAATATTCAGGAATAGCTTTGTAGTCTCCAATTCCTAAGAGATTCTGCTCAACTATTCTTTTTCATAACAGATGCAGACAAGATGCTGTGAGCAAGATGTATAAGCATATGAAAGCATAAGCTTGCTTATGCTCCAAAATTCTTTCATGTTCTTCTTTCTTATATGCTTTAATTGGTAAAGATTTGCAAGCACTGGTCAAAACAAGAGCGGAGAGAGGAATTTATGGGTATATGGATTCTACCATGAAACCAATGCTTCCTACTGAGCACAGACTCCTTATGCAACCAATAAGTTGTTTTTTTTAATATGTTCAGATTTTACAATACAGCAACATATTATATTAAGCATGTAGTTAACCTTGTTCCAGATGTCCGAAAATTCAGAGAACGTCTTCAGAAGAACCAGTGCTTCAGTTTTAAGAGACAAAATAATTGTGTTTAGTTGGATCAGCACTTTGTTTACATCCTTATGTTCGATGATCTGCTTGTCTAAAGGTTTCAGTGCCACCATCCTGGTGAGTTTGCTCTCATCACCTAACTCTAAAGCAACAGCCTGTTCAACCTGGTATAAATTAAACAAGAAAAAAAAAAATGTCCACTAGTTTGTTTGGGGTTTTGTTTTTATTGTTAAATTACAGAATGCTCAATGATGCCCAAATAATAAGTAGTTCTAGAAAAAGACAGAAAGTGCAGAGAAACATCCATAGGGAGACTGTATTCTCAGCTTGGATTTTTACAGATCTATAGTTCTAGTGATAAAGCTGATTTCATAAAAAATTGTCATGTAGAGCTCTATATTAATCATCTCTGATTTACATCAGTCAAATATGCACCATGTACAAGTACCATTGTGCTGCTTTTTCTTTTACACAACTGCAAAGATCTTTCTGTCTCCTTTACTGTAGCATTACAATCTATACCCATTCTGGGCCTTAGAAAGTCCTGGAGGCAGTGGAGGGTTGGTTCTTGGAAATAAACTAACATTCTGCTTAAGAAACAGAGTTCAGTCCACTCTCTCCTAGTTTTTTGGTTTTGGGGTTTTTTAATGTTAATTATTATTTATTTGCAGGACTTGAATGTAGATTTTTTTACTGAAATGAGCTGATCTGTTCTTCATGTCGTATCAACAAAATAAAATATTTTTACAAAGACACTTTTCAGCATAGATCTACATACATCTGTATTTTGTTCTCAGATGAAACAATTAAGGCCACATGATTACCAGTACTGTGCATTCTTGTCCTTCAAAAAATTTCAGTTTCTATCTAAACCTCAGACCTTCCCAATGCTTTAGTGCTAATTTTGATGCCAGTTAAAATATTTGTACTGTATTAACTGTAGTATTATAGGTCCCATATGAAGACTTGCAGTTTAACTTAAGAGTTTTTGCCTGGGAAGAGTGATAATAACTTATATTCAGCTGTAGTACTTACAGATGATGTTGGTTCTACCCTATCATCATCATACTTGAACAGAATATTTAAAACACTTTTTAAAAGTAACTTTAGATTTTAATATTAGAAACTACCAAACATAAGCTTTATGAACTATTACTCTCAAGTTCTATTACTTGGCATAGAGATTAAAAACTCGGCTTTCACTTAACAGAATATCCACCAGATAACAAGTCAAAGCATTGGTACACAATATAATCTTAAGAAATGTTAACCAAAATACCAAATTTTTTTAAATAATCAAAATAAAATACTCACCTGCTGCTGTTTATGTTGTAAGTAAGCAAATTTCCACAGGGGAATATCTTTGGCTACTGATAGTATGACATTTACTGCTTTGTTCACAGCACTCTGAAAAAAGCAAAACATTCACCTTGAGCTCGGAGAGATATTATATGGGGTGGGGGATGATCATCCAAACAATACCAAAATTGAAAAATGTTATCTCTATCTTTAAAGGAAATGCTCTTATAAACATGACCCAATACTCTAATAGGATCACCCAAAAACATATTTTGTAAGGGGAAAGAGTATTCATAAAGTTTTATCACAGTCCTTCCAAATTAATGTTGTTTTCAAACAAGAACATTAGAGATTATGAACAGTAATCATGAATCACTGGAGATTATAATTTAGTGAAAGTACTATTTCCCTTTAAACTGGTTATA
>VZTZ01007955.1:435214-462274 GCA_013400955.1 Drymodes brunneopygia | reverse complement strand
GAAAGAAATCTAAGGCACAGCAGTGTGACAGCGCTGTCCAGCTGCTGGTGTTTTAACTGGGAAACATCATTTATTGCTATTAGGAAGTTAATGATGGAACTTGTCTCTTTTATTGTCTAAAACAGACAAGCAATCCAACAAATCCCTTAGATTTTTTTTTTTTATATATAAATTTGTCCTAAATCTACTTTTCTGCTCTGTATCCTCAGTTTTAGTCTAGAATGCAACTATGGGCCCCCATATTTCTAGATGGAGTTCCCTTAGATGGAAAAAAGACACACAAGACGTTACGCTTGAGTTCAGCACATCACTGGCAGGTAAGAGCTATTTTGTGCACACCAAACCAGTGGTTAATTTGTAGGTGTCCAAAAAACATTCTGGGCATGTCAGACATTGCCCATCTTCAAAAAGACATGGTGCATACACTTGAGAAAAGAATTCCCTTCTAGGTGTAACTGCATTTCAGCTGCAGCAGCAGGAAACAGCCCAGATACCTGCATTACATCTAAATTGTTGAAAAGGGACAGTTTCCACCAGAACCAATGGTAATACAAAGAACCATTATAACCTGAATTATACCTATTCAGATACTTAACATAGTGCAGAGAGAACCCAAATGAATAAATAAATATTATTGTAAAGATCTTTCTTATCATGTGTTACTAAACAATGCAAATTAAACACAAAAATTCATTTTAGGGGTATAAAAAAAAATTAAAAACCCACTTGCCAGTTGGCTCTTGTGCACTGGTCAGGCAAAGGTCAAGTAAAGTTGAAAGGTGACCAGCCCTGCCTTATGCACTGGTCAGAGTCCCGTGCACCAGTGCCACATGGCAGAGTCATAAATAAACAGCTGCACGAACTCGTGCCACATCTCACTTTCAGATTTAGACTGTTTCTGTTTATATTCCTGCTTTTCCTTTTGAAGAAGAAAATGGAAAGTCTAACATCAATCAACCTCAACTGAAAAACTAATTTACAAGCATGAGTTATTGCTTTCTCATGAAACTGCAACATGAAAGTCTCGGTGATGGTTTTATATATGCCTGTTTCAATGACACTTTTACAACAGTTAATCAATTTCATGCTGTATTTGATAGGGTTAAGGTTGTGTCTTACTCAATGCCTAATAAAAAAAGTGTTCTTGGAAAAAGTGAGGATTTTGGCAGAGATCTCCAACCTTGATTTCAGACAGGTCACTTTTAGGATGTTCAGCATAAGTTATGAAGATTTTTTTATAGAAAAGATATTAATAAAACACCTGTGGCCGTCCTCTTGCCTCACATTCTTGTGGCAGTTGGGCTAAAGTTATCCACCTGAAGTGAAGAGGTCAGTTCACAAACATATTTTTCACAGAGAAGCAAAATTCAATGCAGGCACCTAACAGTATGAACAGCTCACCATTTATTCTCCTACTACCTACATTTATTGATGTTCAAAGAAGTCCACGACAGTTGCACCAGGCCTGGAGTAAGGGCATCCTCAATTTGTCCTATGAATGGCTTCATCAGTGGTTTCAGCACAACAGGGATCCTGTTCAGATGTTCCTTGTAACTGATCAACAGGTTCTGGAGTCTGAAACACACAATCATGCTCATGATTCAGGTATTTGAAACACACAGGAGTTTTAGACACATTAATAAGGTTTGCAAGTTCTGATCCCATCTTCATAACAAAAACCATTCCCAGCTCTTCCTAACTCCAGCCAGGCCTCTTTGTCCTTCAGAACATCAGAAACAGACTGAAGAAATAAGTGCCTGCAGCAAAGTGACTGTGATCAATTCAGAGAATTTTTCTCCCCAGAAAAATTAACTAAAATTAAAAAAAAAAAAAAAAAAAAAGAAACAGGAAATTGAAAGCATGGCATTTATCTTTCCTTCTTCCCATCTCACAAGACATGGCATGAAATTACACTGCTTATAGGAAAAGCTATATACAAACCTCTTAGAAACATGAATCCCAAAGAAGGAGCCCAAATTCTGAAACAAGGCTTAGCAATATAGTTCCATAAAAATGAAGCTACCAAAGAAACGGAGTAATCAAGAATTAGAAGCAAATATAATTCAAAGGTTGGGTATATAATGTGTTCCTTACACGAACTGCTGCAAAAAAAGCAATAGCTGTGTTCTGTGCCAGATTAAAATCATTACTTTAGACATCATTGTTACAAACCATATCCTGAGATAACCCATTCACAATATATCCAGAACTGTTTTTTAAAATGTTGTTAATCAAAAATCTACACCCCCTGAATATTTCTTCTTTGCTTGGGGAGTAAGTATGAAGGTTTTTTAGCATAGAAGGTAATTTTGGCTTTCTTTTTTCAGTGTAAAAATTTTCTGTACTTTTTTTTTCCTGTTGGATGGCAAAATTTGGGGCTGTTGCTTTTAGAGATCTGTACCACACAGAGTTTGCCTTGCTCATTAAAAATTTTTTGGTTAGTTGTCCTTAAACACTACACAGAAAAGCAATGAAAAATATTGACTGAGACACTGAAAATTTCAACAACAGAAAAAGAGAGGAAGGGTTGAAGCATTTATGAAGCTCCTTAAATTTCATCCCCTTTTGTCCAATTCTAATTAAGAACTAGAGAACACTCCTCACAAAACATTGCTTTTTTTAAGACTGAACATCCCTGTTTAAAGAGTTCTAGAATTAACAATCAGCATCCCTGAGAATGAAAGAACTCTTGCAGCAGAGATTTGGACTGTTCTAAGAAACAGAAAGAAATTATTTAAATCAACAAAAGTGAATTTAGATATTCAACATGAGAGACCAAGTTATAACTTAGGTGATGTATTCCCTTTACATGTTTGGGTTGTGCAGTAGTCAAGTGAAAAATTCCAGCTTATATTTCTAACAGGAAAAAATCTTCTGATGTTAAGTGCAATGTTTTGGAGTGTAATTGCTATATTAGAGTGCACAGATGCACTCTAACAATAATAACAGCAGTACCTAGGAGTTCCACTTAGAGAGCAGCTGTTGAAGTAACAAAACAAAAACATGCAGGCGTTTCCAAGTAATGAGATGTGTGTGTAAATAGGAACAACTGCATGTTAATATGGAAATACAGGGGAAAGCAATTAAAATTCAATGAAACTCCATCAAAGAGAAAAATTATAATAAATCAAAAGCAATATATGCAACAGACTCAAAGGTAGGGATTCCCATTTGCAGATGAGAAACAAATCCGAAAAGTGTTTACTCACTCCCTTTGATGTCTTTTAATCTGTTCTTCATCTGCACACAAGCCAAGGACAACATCTGGGACTTCAAAATGCATTTTTCTCAGGTATTTTGTTTCATAAAGTACTTCCAGGACCATTGGGTCTAAGTTTACAAATAATTCCTTCACGTAGCAGTGAAAAAAGAAATAGAAAATAAGACACTAATTTGGTAGTTCCATGTAGTGTGATAGTACTGGATCATATAAAGAGATGTAGATGACTGGAGAGGATTTTTTAAATATTTACCCATGTTTCTTCTTCAACCTCCTCTAGAAATATATGGATTTCCCAAAGTATTAATCAACCAATATCTTACACTGATTTGTTTCTTGTGACTCCTTCACTGTGCCCTAACCACTTGGCTGCCATGACTCCTCAAGTTTAATTCTAGTTCTGCAGCTACATTCTCTGGAAGCTAATTTACCTTTTCATCTCAGTTTCTCCTTCAGTAACTAGGGAGAAATATTGTGAAGGTTAATCTCTACACTTCTGGGGCACTAAATGTTATTAAGATGCTACATAAATTTGAAAACTGTGCTCTAGATGTCCATTATGGAATCATTAGTACAAAAAATGCCATGTTTTAGCCATAATTTCTCTGCAATACAACAGAAAAAAATCTGTGAAGTAAGAATGGTAAGATTTTCTGCCTCAGTAATCAGTTTTGAAAGCAAATTAATGAATTATTGCAATATACACAACACAGTAATATGGATCACTGCAGAAAAGACCATGATCTAATAAAAAATTATTCCTTTCTTGACTAAAATTTTGGTTAACATAAAAAAGAAACCAGGACACAATATCTTAAAAATGTAGATAAGTCAGTAGTAGATACATTATTTGCTGGATACTGCCTCTTTTATACCCTGAATAAGATAAAAACCTTAGAAGAAGACACATTATGGGACATATCATAAATATACTCAAAAAGGAAAAAATATTTCACTGCAAGTAGTTCATTTTAAAACCCTATTAAGGTTATTTTAATGTTTTCTTGTCTATCAGTGATATGATTAAAGTAGGATGTGTAATACTACATCATGTAACAATAATCCAAAGAATAAAACCTCCTTACCTTGGTTTCTGGATGTCTGCCAAGTAAGGAAGCACACAGAGCATTCCTAGCCTGGTCAGCAAACCTGCACCAGGCCCTATGATAAATAAGCTCAAACTCCAAAAGAACTGCAGCCATTTTATTGTAGTTCTTGATAACTTTTTTCATTTCCAGTGTCTGCATTTAGGGGGAAAAAAAAGAAAAAGCACCGCTTAAACAATTCAGTGAGTCTAACACAGTAGGAAGGCCCTCCACTAGGCTTTTCCTGTCCACCACAGGAAAACAAAAGAAATAGAAAGCTCTAAATTATGTTATTTTAGAAATGAGGTAAGACACAGAAACGTAGCAATTTATTTGGGAATTCAATTATTAATTAGTATTCAAGTGCTCTAACCAACATAACTTTTTTCCTGATTTTTCCTCCTTATCTTGCCCATAGAACAAAATCTGTATTATGACATATACAAGGCACTAATGGCCCACTGAAGAAGGTATACATATGATAATCTTCCTTTAAGCATAGATAGGGCTCAAGGTCCTACTGTTGGATGAGCTTGGATACAAGCTGCTAGAATAGTGAGAGTAGAAGTATACAAGTAAACTGTCTGTCTGTTAATAACATCCTTAAAAGCTTAGGATAAATCCTCCTCTGCTAATTTTTAACCTTCAGAAGTGTGGTCTTCTTTTTAAGGACTGACATTGGATGGTCAATTTTTCTGAATAACTGCTGAGCCCACATAATCTTCCCGGTTACCTAAAACACAGAAGATATGAGATTATATTTTCATTAACTGAAAAGCAGTCAAGAAGTAAAGCAACTTTTCTCTCTCATTTACTTCATTCTTACTGGTGGTATATTACGTGGTATAGGTGGATTTTCCTTTTCCTTCTGGTAGAGTTTTTGAATAAACTCTAAGTCTTGGCTGTAGTGTTGAAGAACAATGGTATACTTCTCATTAAGATCAATATTATTTTCTCCTATTTGTTCAAGCTTCATCAGAAATCTCAGCATCTGTTCAGTCTAAAAAGGAAGATGGAGCATTTACTACAGAAGATAACAGTTCAGAAAGTCATTGTCCATAAAGTATTTTATTAATTTAGAATTGCTATGTATATTACATACTGTATTTGTAAGTAATTTTCTAAGAAATACAGAAAAATCCATCCAGACAAGTTGGTGGATTTTATTTCTATATTCTGTCCCACACAGGAGATACTTACCATTGTGTAAACCAAGAAACTGTTACCTTTACAGTTTGGTTTTTTCCTGACTCTCAAATCCTCACTCCTTTTTTTCAGCAAGCAGTTGTGGTAGAACACCTACACCTTTACTCACACTTCATTAACATCTCAAATCTGATCAGGGCCTGAGCCAATGAACAATATTGACATTAAGGAAACAGATGGTAGACGTTACTACATTACTCCTGCCAGTCAAACAGGAATAATTTTGAAATGCAACAGGAAATACGGGGAACACTGGGATGAAGAAAGAAAATAAACTTCAAAAGATAGAGTTATAAAATTGATAAAGATGGAACATACACTTGGCAGCAAGTAAGAATGTAAAACATTCCTTTACAGCACTTCTGCAAGCAAGTTTTAGAACTTTTTGCAATAGGCTTGATGTCCTCCAACATTATCTCAGGCAGCCACCAGCAAGGTACAGAACACTGGCAGTAATGAAGGAGTTTAGTAGGAGCTATGGGCACTCAGCCTTTCTGAACACCAGAAGCAGGGGTTTGCATTTGTAACCTTACTTACAGTTACGGTCTTCTCAAACCAGGAATCCACAAATTCCTGTATAGATTCATACAATGCTGCAGTTTGGTTCTTAAATTCAAGGTAATCCTTTTCAAACTAGAATAAGAGCAAAAGATAAAAAATCATCTATAGTGCTGCTTTCATTTTGTTAAAAAATCCTTCTTATGAAGCTTTTTCAGAAATCTATTTTATCTACCCAATGCGTGTGTTCAGCACTGCATTTAAAAGAACAGGAACACCAGCAACCAAAGGCATTTACACTGTAAGCAGAGCAAACTAAACATAAGCAGTGTTAGGTTAAATGATTAAATCCTCATCTTCATGACCACAAAGGAGCACAGAGGAACACAGGCAGGCCAAGGAAAACTCATAACCTCATCAGAGAGGACGGAGCACACTCACAAGCTACTTCAGCCCTGCCACAGGAGAGTGTTCAGCTCACTAGCAAAGTACAAAATCCAGCAAATGTGAGCAAATTGGCAGGCTCTCTAGAGCACCTGACAGGCTAAGGGAGGTTGTTACCAAATTTGGCAGCTCCTACAAGTAATTTGGGTAGCAAATTACTTGTACCTGTAACAATTTTTCTTAAGAGTCCAGAATACTGAGAACCTAACAAAAAGAGTTCAATGTATACTTCTCACAAAGAGAGCACTGCACAAGCCTGGTAAGACAGTCCATAATAGATATTGCTCCGAACATTTAGGTGTAGAGAAGCCATGCTATTTTTAAACCCCTCCAAATTCCAATGAACAGCAAATGCCCTCTCTCAGAATAAAAAACCACAGAGCAAGTATTAGAGAAATGCAAGACACCAAACAGTCAGAAGAGACCCAAAAGTACTCCCAAGTTAAATGTTTAAAGGAAAGTTAATGACAGTGGCAAGCTCTAGTCCAGGAAGGCAGCAGAGTAAGTCAACACTTCTAGAACTTCTGTTGTGAGGCTACTAACTTTGCAAAACAAGCAGGCTATAGCTCAAGAAAAGCAGCTCATTTCCAGCCTGTACAGGATTAAAACATGAGACTGGAGCATTTGAAAAACCACTTTAGTTTTTATCATTCTATTCAGCACCGGGAGTGGTATCATTCCCTTCTCCCTCTAAAATGTGCAATTATGTACCATTATTATTATTTTTAATAATACTGAGTAACATTTATAATTAGACAAACCGTATCTAGTGTATTAACATACCTAAATTAGTTTTCACTCTGCAGTTCAAAATATATGCACCTCAAAACAATCAGGTTTAGGAAAATTAGTTTGCAGCATTACCTACCACACAAAACCTAGTTTACAAAAAGTTAAAAAAAAACATTTGAAGTAAAAAACAAATTTACCCTAACACTTTCAAATTGTATTAAAAGATATGAGAGTATTGGTATTATTGTTACTGCAAGATAATATATGCACTGTTATAATATTCAACATTCTTTGCATAACTCCAGTGAAAAGCACAGAATTAACAGAGTGATCATCACACAAGTGCTGAATGTAAGTACCTCCTTTTTCCTATGATCCAGAACATCATATTGTTTGGATTTTGTATTTGTAGCAATGCTCTGGTATTGAGTAGTGATCTCTTCAATGCCTTCTATTTTTATACGCTGGAGCTCTAAAAGGCTTTCCATAGTGTTGCTGATATCTGAAATTTTCTCCAAACGTTTACAGAAGGTCTCAAATTTTCCAAATATGTAGTTTTCACTAACAATAAAAAAAACAACACTGGGTTTTCTATTAAAATCTCTTTGCAACAGATTGTTTTTATTTAACCCCCATATATTCTACCAGAGCTGCTATCAAGTTTCACACACACACAAAAAATATTCATACTGTAATGATTACGTATCCACAAAAAAAATTTAATTCATGTATATAAACTAGAAAATGCTTAATCCTTACATATATCAATTAAAAGCCTTTACCACATTTCACAGGAGAAACTCTTTCAAATAAGATACTTGCAGGAGAAGAAAATATGAATGCATGATAGCAAGAAATGCCCTATGCTTTAATTGCCAATACAAGAAATCTTCTTGGCATTGTGACAGAGAATCCAGCTCAAAGACGACTAAATTCCCTGAGAGTGTTTTCACTTATATTCATGATTCAAATTTGTTAGTGTTTCATACCATACATATACATTTGTATTCAATTAATAAATGCATAAATTCCCCTGAAGTTCCCTTGGACATCTACTGAATCAACAAGTGACTGGCAAAAACCTGGTTTATTCCTGAATTTAAAAAAAACCACTCTGCAATATCATGGTCTGATTACAATAAGTACTTCATTTTAATTGAATATTTAGCTTTTCTGTTAGCCAGCAGATATAATTACATGTCATTTATAAATTGTACACATCAATATGATTCAATATTGGAGTGAATTATTTACCTGATATCAAACTGCCTGTCACTTGGATTTTCCTTTAGCTCCTCCCTAATTTTCTGAAAGGATGTTTGGTACTTTTCTTTGAGGGAAATGCATTGTTGTATCCTCTCCAGCAATTCTTGCCTGAGGAAGAAAATAAAGAAGACAGAGAATCATACTAAGGTCTTCAAGACAGTATAAATAATAAAATATTTCAGTCAAATATGCAAATTTGCAAAATAAGAACACAAAATTATATATTATATTAAAACCATTGAAAATATTATGTTTACACCAGAAGTTTTTTACTTAAACCTGTTATCTAGATTGAATCTTTCTATCTTAGGTTTTGTTGTCATCAATCCAAAACTTTCATGGCATAGACCACAAAGGATGTATACCAGGTTAATACTGGCTACCAAATGCTTGCAGCTTGGCCATTTCTCATCTTTTGTACTGAGTATTGCCAGCAGGTTTTCCTTTGTTTGTTTCTTTGTTTTTTTCTAAGCGGACAAGAAGGGACAAGTATTTTTCCACACTAAAATAAGGATGAGGAGAGTCTTGTTTCTTTAAAAAGATACACCAGAAAGAACTTTTTCCTAAGGCCACATAGTTACATCTTATACAGAGTTGTTCATTAACCCTGAGGTACCAGATGACATACATAGATGAGGCATGAAAACGAGCCATAAGCCATTTGCCCAGAGCTGTTGCTACACTTTGGCTTTGTCTTTCATCTTCCTAAAGATCACTGGGAATTAAAATGATAGTCAAATTTGTAGGCTGAAACCATTAACTGGGACAAACTTTTGCAGGGATAGCACAAACAGTTAAGTAAATGAGAAGAAAGTCTCAAAAATAAATTAGGCTAGAATAAATTTAAAAAAAAGTATTCTACTTTTATTTACATTAATTCTTTAGAGTAAACATATCCAATATATAATTGATTATGGCTAATTACTGAAAAATTCCCTTTATCTACACCAAAATACAGCAGGAATCAAAACTGTTAGATTTACTTTTATGTCTCCTAGCCTGTTAACTCGGTGTCACCTTTGACTTGGTTGGAATTTAGGCAGAGTCCTCCTGACTATCTGCTTTGATGAAGCTTGTAAAACCTTTTCTTTTTCATGTCAATACCCATAATCTTACTCCAGTTAGACTATTCCAAGATAGTATTCCAATTATTAATTTTCTAGTTGACAACTTCAGATGTCATGTTCATCTTAACTTCTCTCTGTGGTTTCCCCCTTCTTTTTTTGCATGAAAATAATTGACCTGCTCTTATAGTATGCGTTCTTCCAATGTTACTGCACTTCTCATCCTTCAGATACGCTTGTTTTGCCAGTGACATCAGCATTCACCACCCAATGGATAAGTTTCATACAAACACCTCTGTGCTTCCATTTATGCTGAGTGTAGCACTTGGATAAGTATCTGTAGAGCACCTAACTCATCCCTTCCCTGAAATGTCCCACAAAACAATTGAGTTGTGATTTTAGTCCTGCTATATATTGTTCCCTTCCACAAACTAACTTTCACGTCCAGTAACAGCAAAATATAAATCTTGGATAGAACTTTGCCAGTCTGTCCTTGGAGCTTTTTATGATGGATTTCAGCTCCCAGTTCCAATTTCTTAAGTGTGTTTTGGTCTAAAAAAATCCATTTGGACAATATATCAAGTGTTGTATAGTAGTATATATTACATGGTTTCCAATAACAGGTTTTTTTCACAACATGTAGTAAATCTGTTTTTGCAGAGTAATTCTACACAGAATTAGTAGTTACCAGCTTAAAATTAACATAGCAATCAGTGCCTAGTAGGAGAACAAAGGGCTGCTTAAATTTACCTATTATAGAAATAAAAAAATAAAAACTCGCACCGCCGGCCGGGATGAAGCCGGGGTGTCTGCGCTCGGGGGTCTTCCGCGGGGCCCTCTCAGAGGGGTACTCCTACGCCTCCCTGATGACCACGAAACCCCTAACCTTCCAATGGGGAGACGTGGGAGCTTTGGAGCCCGAGCTCTCAGGGGGAAGGAGGGCTGAGAGGGTGGGCGTGGGTTCTTGGATCTTTCCTTGACCACGAGCGATTCGGCGGAGAAATGGAGCAACTCCCGGCAGAGACAAACAGAGCCTTTATTCCTCTTGAGGGGTCTCGTACCGAGAGCCTCAAACAGCCCTCAACATCAGCTTATAACATGACCGGATAGCCAATAACATGAGGGTCCAGGGGAGGAATTAGGGAGGGTCCATGGTTAATACACCACTAAGGAAGGGGAGAGGGAGGAGTGAGGATGAATGACATGGGAGTAAACCAACAATACATAGAATACAACAGAACCTTCTAGCACAGGGAGGAGAGCAGAGGGAGAGTGGCAGGTGATAGGACAAATAGGGGAAGGGGAGCCAGCCCCCTAGAAGCTCAGCCCTTCTGGGGCATGCCATCAGAGACTCCACCCCAGGGGTCCCTGCCCTTGGGCTCCTTCCAAGGCTTCCTAAGGGGGTAGGGGTTTTAGGGACACAAACCACTGCAACAACCTATTAATAATCTTGATGGCTAACCTGTAATTTTACTTCTAGTGTCAACAACAGAAGATGAAATTATTAAAATTCTCTCACCTGTCCAGGTCCCAGATTTTTGAAACACCTTCAGATAGATAGGTCTTGCATGTGTTAATCATTTGATTGGTGATTTTAAGAAACAGGGATGTCATGTGCTCTGATGTGTTGTAGTATGGTGATATACGGTAGATCATACAGATAGTGTTCATTAAACTGGGAATGTGTTCTATCACTGTCACCTATAACAGCAAAAAAATGGGAAAGACAGCAGTCTGAATTTGCTGAAATTTAACACAATGAAAAGTGTGACAGCTCTGGGAATACATTTATCAGTGGACAAACATCTTTTTGTATTCTTGTAGACATGTCATTACAAAACTGACCATCCAGTTCACTTGCAGGGACCTATTACACCTTGACCAAGACAAAAAATTTGGGGAAAGGGCAATGAATTAGTGAATAGGTCTTTTACAGACTGGGATTTTCTACAGGAAAACCAGAGGCTGTACTCTGCTTGGCCATGGCCTTCAGTATATGAAGGTGCTGTAATCTGCTTTGCAGAGGAACATACTACCTAAGGAAAAGAAGTCATACACTGCTGGAAAAGAGTTGGATTTCTGTAGGAAAGACAACAAGAAAGTTGGCCTTTGCTCATTTTGCTTAGATCTGTGCAGAAGAGAAATCCAGAAGGGGGAGGCAAGGCAACAATAATCTCACTCTTACTGGACATTTAACTATAGAACTTTTTGTCCCACAGAAACACTTCACAGAAACGCGTGCAAGCCAGATACACTGAGAATCCACAAAAAGAGACAGTGACTGGTCTAGAAAAGAATAAAAAAAGTATGGTATCTAAAAGTCAAGTCCAATATTGTGGAACAGTGAGTACTTGCAGAAGGAACAGTGTAAAATTGCACAATGGATTCAAAAGAGATCAATCTTTGAAAAATTATTTAGAAAAATTTTTACCAGTTGGATTATGTGCAAATGTTCTGAACTATGCTTAGACAACTTTGTCTAGCAGCTGTATCTTCAAAATTCTGGTTCTCACTTAAAAAAATGAACTCTGGGACCCATATGGTTATGAAAATAAGTTTCATCAACCAGGATGACAGTGCTACCTACAAGAGAAACAGCTTTACACTGTAAAATAAGAGGACCAACTTCAGCTCAACAAAAGGTTTAAGATCATTTCATGACTTTTGCAATAAAATAATCACAAGTAACTCCTAACTAAAGCATGCAGACAGGAAGAGGTACCATATGTAAGACCCAAGCTTACAATGGCAATTCAGCTTATTATTGGGTTAAGAAAAACACAATGTGATGCTTAATTTTTTCATATCCCTCAATTATCTTCTGGAATAATAACTACTTCCTACACAAAAAAATTTATTATTATCTCTGAGTAATTCAAAATCCGTAAGCTCAATTCACTAATGCCTAAGGAGTCAAGCTGTCCACTAATAATTAAGCATAAAAATTAAATATTAAAAGGAAAAATAGCTTTTTTTACAGCAACCAAAGCCCTTCCTTTCTTTTCTGAATTTCACATGTTACAGTACTTACAGGTGAAGCATTGGCAAGAGGACCAAAAAATTTATCCAATGTATATAAATATCTCACATTGTCTTTAGCTTCATTGGCAGCAATTGTTATACTACCATCCTGAAGGGATGAGAAAAAAAGAAAGGAATAAAATTATTACTGTGAAAAATTTCTGAACAGGTTTTTTCTCTTTTACAGCACACAGGATTATGATTCCATCTTCAAATGTTTTCCCATGGAAAGTGCTTCAAACATTTTCCCATGGAAGTGTTTTCAAATATGCTATTTACTTTTTACTTAAGAAATAACTGCTTTTACATGCAAAAATTGGTAAGATCTTCCTGGTGGCCAGCAACATTTTGGATGTGGTTTAAAGGAAGTCCTTCCTTAGACCTCCAAAACTTTTTCCTCCTCATAGATGCAACTTAGATTTTCTAATGGTTTCAGCACAGGACTCTAGATTCTACAGAACTTAGAGAAGATCCCTGAAATGTACCAGGGTGCTTCCCAACATTGTTTAGAAACACTTGTTAGGGAGAATGAGTTCACCAGTGCTGCCTGTATATCCTTATGTTCATGCCAGGTGGAACTGTCCAGTATTTAAGGGGTTAGTTCGTAGGTAGAAAGAAATCTAGTTCATCGTCCTTAGCTTGTGCTGGCTCTGTAACATACACCATACACTTTTATCCAAATTCCATTTATCATAGAAGTCTGCAAATACAGTAATCACAAAATCAAAAACTTTTCCTGATCTATTCTTAAAACAATAGAATACTTTCTTAATCAGTAGAAGACCTACATTCTGGGGGCTGGGGGTGGGTGGGGGTCTCACTGACTATGTATGTTTTACAGCTTATTTTCTGGGTTGCCTACAATTCTGCCTGATAAGTTGACATTACAGATAACCACTTATATGAAGTAGCAGTTATGCCACTAAAAGTCAGCTCTCAACAGTTCTAAAAGCATTATGATGGACTTTCAGACTTCTACAGTGGGCTTGCACAGGTTTCAGCTTGTGAGAGACAGAAAACTGTTGTATTGCTGCATTGCTTTACTTTTGCACAACGTTTCCACCAATTATGTTAATAAAAGACACATTACAAAAGCACTGACTTCTTTACAAGTTATCTATTTAATTTCAGAATCATTGATGCTATATGTTCCAACAAATGGATAATGAATCACAGTGCGAAACCAGCATAAACACTCACAGTTATTTTTATTTTTAGCATTGTGTTCAGTTCTGTATATATTACAAACACAGTATTGTAATAATTTAAAATTTTAATTAGAAAGTAGCAATTACCAGTTCCTTCCACTGCTTTAATGTCTTTGATCTTGCTGCCTGAAGAATACATATAATTTTCTTTACTCTTGAACTCTTGATCTCATCTAAAAGGCTTTGAAGAAAGAAATATATTTAATACTCTCTCTCTGGAATAAAACTTTACGCTTATTTTTTTAAAAATCCCTTTTTTTAAGATTCTGTGAGAAATAATGCAGGGATTTCACCTGTTAAATGATGACATTCTTGACTTCCAGTGTTCCAACTCTGCAGATGGACCAACATCATCAGCTTCTCTTCTTATTTGTTCACTTTCCACTAAAACTTGTGTGATCTGTTTACTCCAAGTCATGACCACTTCTTCCAGTTTCTCAGTGACCTCTGTGTTAGTGCCTTCAAAATCATAGAATTGGACAGTTGTACAAGCACCAAGAAATAAATTCAGAAATTTAAACAACAGAAACAAACTGTTGTTGCCAAACATAATTTGAGACTATGCAAACTCAGTATATTTGAATCACCAACCAGCAGGAAAAGGTTAAGACTGTAACAAAAGATGCACACATGTAATACTTGGGTCTACCTACTCCATTACTATTGCATATCCTTTACAATGGAAACAGTTAGAAATACAGTGAGTTCATAAAAAATGGTAGAAAGCTATTGTTGAAAGAGACATAACTACTCTTTTTCTTACAAAAACATTTATGTAAATAAGTATTTTTTTATAAATACATCTGTTTTTATTCAAAGACAACATTGACTAGGGTTTTCCCAGTATCGAAGAAAGTGAATAGTACGCACACTAGCATATGGATTCACCCAGCAACTCCTTGCCCAGTAAACTTGGAGGGATTCAGACAACTGCTTGCATGATATATCAAGCAACTATCTAATTCTTTATAATCTATGAACTAAAGTATGGGCAAATAATTGATGGTTTTATAATTATACAATCAGAAATCTGGCAAGAGTAAGGAGAAAAATGCATACAGCTCAGGGAAGATGAATTAATTCTACAAAGTAAATTTTTACAAATGACATAACATTTATTTTATAAATGGCATCATTGTGTTTCCTTTGGTGTAGGAATTACTCACCTGCAGTTATGTAGTCAGATGGGTTCTGTAAGTTTCTGACATAAATATCAATATCCACTTTTGTGAGCTGAATTTTATATTCTATATTCTGTCTAGATGATGACAAAGTACCCACAAATTTATCCACTGTATACAGAAACTCTTGTATTTGGCTGTTCTTCAAGCCTTCTTTCACAGCTCCCCAGTTCTGATTATTTTATGATTTATGCAAAAAAAAAAAAAGTGAGGGTCACGCTTCCTTTTGTTTTTTGACCACAAAAGGTATTTTTCACTAGAAAAGTATTTCTTATTCATGGCAGTATATAAAGATTTATCAACATGCCCTTTAAAATATACTCATCAATACTTCAAAGTGTGCATTGATTTAATTATTCTGTTAGACAAGAAGAGACAAACAAGCAAGAGGCTATAAAAAATAAGTCTCTGACTTCACTCTGCCTTGACTCTGAAGACAGCTGTCACTGATTTCACACCGGATTGTATTTTATCTAGTTTTAATTTTCTCCTTCTGAAGAGAGAAAACATGCTAATCTCCCTTTCTGCTCCTGGGGAGAGAAAATGACAGTGTATGGTACCAGCACACAACACCATCATTCTCTGCAGACACTGAGCTCATTTGTATTTGCCACTTCTGAATGTGTGCTTCTAGAGGCAACTGAGCCAACTGTGATGCTGTGTGAGTGCCACAGAATAAGGACAACTCAAAGAAGCTGCATATTCTGGATATAATACAGTGCTTTTTGCCCATGCTCTGGAATAAAATAATGGACTGGTCTTTTATGCTGCCAGAAGGATTTGATACTTCTTTCAATCCAGGTAAAGTCTAGTTTTCATAAAGTCATCACAGTTTTACCTTAGTATGGTTGCTTAGTTATATTCTCCTTTGCTATAATAATTAAAGCTGGCACTATTGCTTGAAAATAAACAGTAGCTACACGAATTTCAAGCATTTGTATATGAATTGCATGGCTCTCATGAAGGCCTATATTAGAATTGTATCTTCTTATATCCTCTGTTCTAGGTCCAACAGATGCACAAACATAACTGCAGCAGCAATATACCATATTTTCACATGTACTTGAGAAAACAGGACTGATTGTTTGATTACCCGTTGGGATTTAAGTGCTGGTATCATGATCTGGGACAAGAAAAATTCCATGCCCTGAAGAATACTTCCATTAGTACAATCAAACATGCCAAAATTCACCTCCTTTGGGAAGAAACAAAAATTAGCACAATGTGTGTAGACTTCTGCAGTATTACACTATTTGAGTGAAATTTAGATATATGGCAGACACATAGTCCATAGCTATGTAACACGACTATCTCTGAAAGTCAGAAAAGGCTATTAAATTACTTTTCTTACACACAACAAGCTATGAGAGGCTGGAAAACCTTGTGTTAGTTTCAAGACCTATCTTTATTTTAAAAGTCTAAAAGATGCAGTTTAAGTGTAGCATTTCCATAATTTAGGCTCATTACTTAAAATAAAATCTTCTGGTTTAGGTCTTTATTCCCCATCGTCATTAAAATTTATATGTTAATGACTAATTAATAATGATTTTTATTAATTAAAATCTTAGGATTTAATAATACTGCAGCAGCTAATATATAAATCATTAAAATTTTACTGATTTTACTACAAATACTAACTCTTATGAAAAAGAACTTCTGCTAATCGTACATGAAATCATGAAAGCATTCCCTATTTTTTTCTGACTCCAGTTGCATGAATAAAGGTCTGAGAAAATATTAAGTGCACTGTGAACACTGCATGATTTTGGTCTGACCTGGGAGACATTTGATGCAGTTATAACTTCATCTGATGTTCTCAGGAAAAATGCACAAGTTCCTGTAAAGGCCTGTAAACAGGACCAAATGCATACAGTTAACAAAAATATATGTATACAGTAAAAGTAATTTACTTTAAAATTTACCTACCCTAAATATGTGCTGAAAACAAAACTTTAAAAAATCCATTACTCACAAAGATAATGAACTGTTTGCAGGATGTTTGAAAATCTGTCCTTCTCAAATCAAATACTGTTTCTTCCCTGTCTGACATAAGAGCACCAGAAATGCCCTTCTGGACAGACTGGTTCAGTGTTGCACCTCTACTAAGAAAATGCAGTCCAGGGAAAGCTTGTGAGCTAGGCTATTTCCTGTTATTGTACTTGAATGATGCTTATTTTTATCTATTTATCCATTAAACCTAATAATAAACCAAACAATAACTCAACTGCAACAAACTTGAAAAGGCATTCTAGTTGGCCCAATTGGCAGAGGAATGAACCTCACTTTTCCCCTGAAAGCAAGAAAGAATTCTTCTGCTATGTCTTTTCTGGCATTACAATGTTGACATAAGCTCTTTGGGGCCAACAATAAACAACAACAATAACAACCAAAACAAAAGCCAAAGCATCACCAGGTCTTATTCAAAGACCATTGTATGTGGAAAACCCAATTTCCCCCAAAAGAGATGGAAAAAATCAAAATTAATCAAAAATCTTAATCATGACTCTAAATATGCTGTTGACTAATGCTTAGATATTACAGGGAGGAGGTTATTATAAAAATTTGAATGGAATAAAGGATTTATTAAAGGTATTTTTTGAGTATTATATGAAAGGGCATAGAAAACCACTGAAGAACTGCACTTTTAAACTCGAAGTGCACAAGCCCTGGAAAATATTTCACATGCAGTCATTAAAAAAGTGTTAGGATCTGCAATTTTTAAACAAGAATTTATTTGACCTGCTCTCCTCTCAGATAGTCAAATCACTACTTTTTTACTGATGAAGGCCAACTTCAGCTCAAGAAACGCTGGGAGATCCTGTATTATGAGAACAGAGACTAAGTACTTAAATATCTATCCAAGGATTACAAAAAATTGGAACTGTTGTGCCTTTTCAATATTTTACTTTTTAAATGTCATCTAATGAATTTTTTCAACCATACCTCAGTGGAACCCATGGTAATAAATAACTTCTTCTGAGGCAAACTGTTTGTTGACCAATCTGACCTCGATGATGCATTCAACTTTTGCTAGCAAATAAATTATAAATAAGAGGTTAATAAAATAAAAACTATACCATACAAATATTTCACCCATTTGAATATGGGACCTATAACTAAGTCCATTCAGATTCAGTTCGTAATTCCAAGATAGAAGTCATGAGGTTTGCATTCTCTGGAGAATAAGGTTTGCATGAATCTCGCAGTCCCCAGTAAACAGTTTCACAGCCCCATTCTTCCAGAATAAAACCCAAACAAATAAGAAGGGGGAAAAGTCTCAGAAAAGATAATGAAATTAAATCTGAAGTGATTCCAAGTGCAACTTCCTCTATGAAAACAAATTGAATGTCTCGCAGAAAGAATCATATGCTTCTTCTGCAAATTCATAATGTAACTGTGAATGGAACGCATAAGCAACACCATCAGATAAATCCTGCCAACAATGCAGTGAAATTTAGCTTTCTGACCATTTCTTTAACCATACATCACAGAAAAACTTTCACTCTGAGAAGCCTTGCTGCCACTGGTCCCACTCCACTGAGATGCACCTTTAACCTCTTCTCTTTGAAGCAAGAAAAAAGCCTGAACCTATTAAAGACCTTCTTCCCTCTAGTTATGTATCATGTATTTTGGAAAATAATCAGTTGAAACTTGAAAGAATGTGACAGAAAATAATGTGGGAGAAGCTTGCAGGTATATTTCTCTTTGAAGTTGAAGAGACCCTTCTTCCTAGAAAGCCAAGTGTCCAACTCCTGCTAGACTAAACATGTGATGTGTGATGCACAGCGGTGCCCCTCACTTCCACCCCAAATCAGCATCTGCTGACCCCTACAGGTAGTTTCAAGTGAACATCATGCATCTAAGATGGTGAAAAAGAAAGATGAAGAGATGAGAAGCAGCAAAGAAAGGATCTTTGATAAATCTTGGTAAGGACATGCCTACTGGTCAGGCAAATAGTCTGCTCTGCTCAGTATTTTGTCTCGAAGAACAACAGGGCAAGCATGTCTAATATGGCCCTTGAGTAAATACCAGTTCTCAAATGTGTTTGAAATCAAATTGTTGACAGAACAGTCAAATTAATGAGACCTCTTCACTCATAAGAATGTGGTGGAAGATGCTAGAGATGGCATTCATACTTTCCATCAGAAACATTTTTATGCTATGTTGCTTCTGAAACAGAACTCTCATAAATTAATTTTCTTATGGTTAAAAGGGTCAAAGTAAAACAAAATTAAATGCAGCAATGAAACATTCCATTTAACCCAGGCTGGGCATTTATTTCTGACTTGTCAATTAAGGAAAACAATGTCAAGATTTTTAGTTTCATCTTGATTGAAGTCAGAGAACAAGACATTTATCCCAGAAATGTGCATACCGCGTCCCAGTGAAACAAAAAACTGATTAAACTGTTCTGACAGCGGAGCTCATTCTGTGCTTTGCAAAGTCTCTAAGAAATTCCAGTAACACTCAAAAGTTCTTTTAATTTATCTAGGTTATAATGATTCTGTAATTCATTCTTGCATTTAACTGACAATCAAGAATTATCAATCAGTTTTTCTCATCAACAAGCCCAAAATACCACCACAGGGTGAGTTAGCTCTCCCTACCATGGCTCCTCACTGGCATAATCTGAAAGGACTGATGAAGGACTTCTGCAGTTCTGGAAGCCCACAACATTTGTGTTAGACAATGTCAAGGTCATTTGCCACCTTCTGACATCACACACTCAGTGGAAGCTGAACAAATTATTTCGCTCTTTATGCAGAGGCTTCTCGTTCTCAAAACTTATAGGGAGAAAAATAAACTTGGGGACCACAACTGCCTTATTTGTACTCGCAGTTTTCTGAGCTTGTTTTCTACAGAATGGGACAGACCTGAACATGATGCGACCTTAATTTAGAAAGAAATTGCATCATTTTTCACCCTCTTGAATGAGTACTTTGTCCATAGTGGAGACGGTGCAGCTCAAACCAAAAGAAGATACACTGGGTCTTACACAGACAGCTCCCCTATTCCTATAATACTTATGCTAGCTAATCTCATATTTTAAACTCTGAATACCATGAACACTTTGTCTCAATTATCTATACCACTTTTGAAGTCTGAATTTTTACTCCACTTGGCCATTTTTAAGTTTACTTTGGTGAAAACAAGAACAGTATCAAACTATGCCACAAGGCATCCTCCCATTTCCATGAAAGCCAAGATGGAAGTATTTAAACAATGAGAATCAAGCTCTTTCCACACTGGCATACATAGCAAAAAAAATCTGTGAAGATTTTTTGAATTTTGCAACAGTCATGTGATTTATTTTTTAAAAATGCAAATTTGCTTTTGCAGAAGCAGTAATGGAAACATACCTGCAATACATCTTGGTAAAAGAAGAGCAACTTTTTAAGTCCACTAGGGGCAAAGAATTGTTCTATTAGTTGAGACTACAAAACAAATCACAATAGTAGTTAATTGTGAGGTAGTTTCAAAACACTGACAATTCTGGAAATATTTCTTGTAATAAAAACTTAATTAATATTTACCTTGTCATCAGAAATAATAGTCTCCTCCACTTGCTCCTCACTCAAGTCCAGCCCATCTGCTAATCTTGATATCAAATACCTGTGTCTCCCATCTATCTGAGCTCTTCTCTCCTCTTTGGTTACTGTGGCTTGCTTGGCTAGTTCTTTTCTACTTTCACTGGAAAGTACTACACTTTTCTTAATTGTTGTCTAGAAAACAAATATAGAGAGATTATTTTTCCTCACTTAAGGATTGTTTTTATATTGTTGATCTTTGAGCAGGTTTCATAAACTACTTCCAGAAGGAACATGAAAAAATTACATGTAAGGAACATACAGGGAAAAAAACAATAATAATTAACTTGCTAGGCCAACATTATTTCTCAATATAAAGCTGCTGCTATGAAAACTACATAACTGAAACTCCAGATTAGGATCTCAGAACCAAATGTGGATCCAGGCTAAGGTCAAAATACAAATTTAGCACTATAACAGCTCTATTTCAAATCTCAGCTTCGTGAATCCAAGTTCCAAACTTCAATATGTCCATATTCCAGATTTGGGATTGATTTCTATACTGCCAGCATTTTCATATATAGTATCAAGTTATTACCTTAAAGGAAATAAATAAACTAAATCACCATAAAATCAATTACCACAGGAACAAATATATAATTGATGATTAATATACAGATCATATAAAAGAAGCAGCACAATTATAAAGGGGGAGATCTATGTAGAAAAAAAGGATTTTTCAAAATCTTTCTATCAGTGTGAACAAGACTAAAAATAGATATGGTGGCTAACATTTTAAAATAAACAGAAAACCTTCAGAAGCTACATGGAAAACTAAAGATTTGGGTAAATAAGTAACCACATTGATCATTTCCCTCTACACACAGCTCCCACTGACATGAGTATCTGGAGTTCGGAAATGTCTGAAGTGTCTCTGTACCTCACAATTTTTACTGGAGAGAAAAAAAGATAAAGTATATCACTTCCCAGTACTCTACACTAATTGGAATTGTAATTAATCAACCCTACTCTTGGATTAAAAAAAAAAAAGCTGGCCAACTTCCACCTTTGCCTCCTACCATTTGGTCTTACCCCAGACTCCAAATGGATGTTTTACATCACTCTTATCTCTACCTGCATCTTTTTGAGACCAGGAGACACTAAGAATGTCTGAATACCTGTAGTTGTTGGTCAGTACCCCCGTGCTGTTTCTAAAAGCTCATTGTGATTCACCATGTAGGTCCTGACTCATCTATGTCAGTCTTTTATTATTTCTGGTTTTCATGTCTGTTGGTTAGTTAGCAACAGAAGAAACACGCGGGTCACAGAGCAGCAGTGGTTTCACCAGGCAGGACTGACCAAAAACCTGCCCTTCTTTATTTACCTATTTTTATAGGTTTCTAAGGACAGTCAAAGATTGGTGAAAGGGGTCAACACCCCTGAAGGTTTACAGGACAAAGACATGGTCAATCATCTTTCTCCACCCCAGGGAAAGGAATGAAAAACAATTCCACAAGTGCAAAACAATCCCGGCTGGTTAAGGAAAACAAGGACCATGTTTACAGAACAAGCATGGGAAACTACAGCTACAGTGTTACAACTTACGGGGCCCTGTAAAACCAGGGCGACACATGTCAACAGCTGGATCCCCTATTTTGCATATACCTTCCCTGATGCAATATGACCTTATTCAAGTATTCTTAACCAACATTAATTTAAATTATGGCAAAGAAAGGATATGAACCAGTGGATGATAAAGAAATACATCAAAGAACCCAAAATCCCAGCAGAACACATTGTGAGCACAGAACATCAGTGTCCTGAGACACTGTAGACACTGTTCCTTTTTCCTTGCAATTACCAGGGACTGAAGGAACTCAACATGCTTCAGTATTAGACAAACTTTTGTCAGTGAAGACTTAAAGAAAAATCTGAGTAGAATAACATTTAGCAGACAAAAGGTAGCCGAGTCACCACTTATTTTAGAACAAAAACACTTGCCGGAAGAGCAGTGGTCAAAGACAATCCTGTGACAGCAGATCCTAGCTCAGTGCTCCTTGTCGTCAGGTTCCCTCCATGCCTACGATATCTGCTTTCTGTGTCTAGTTAAAAGAAATTACAAGTTTTAACTATTCAAGTACAACAAAGGCATTCACAAGACCTGTAGTGTTGTGTCTTCATATTTGCTAGCTAACCTCTTCTCACACTGGGGAAAATGAGGCCATTTTATTTCTCAAAAAATGATATTTGCATCCCATCTTTGTCAGCAAATAGGATCCCCAGTGGAGTATGCAGTAATGCTTATGAGCAGCACATCAAACGTCCATGAATTACTGTTTAATCTATTTTATATAAATGATAAGATTGTGACTAAAACTGAAATTCTAATAGTACTGATTTCCATATAAATTTTCTATCAAATTGTATCTCTTTTCGCCTGATTAATATGTGTCATATACAGAATAATAGAATGGTTGAGATTGGAAGGGATCCTGCTGAAGCAGGGTTACTTAGAGCCAGTTGCCCAGGACTGGTTCCTAAGACTTCTGAGTATCTCCAAGGATGGAGACAACATTGGTGTTTCCTGATGTTCAGAGTGAGCCTCCTATGTTTCAGTTTCTGCCATTGCCACTGGTCCCACCCATCACTGGACACCACTGAGGAGAGCTTGACTCCCCTTCTTTACACCCTCCCTTCAGGCATTTACACTCATAGACGAGAGCCCACTCAGACCCAGATCTCAGCCCTTCCTTGCAGAAGAGGTGCTCTACTGCCTTCATCATTTCCACGGCCCTTCACTGGACTCTTTCCACTATATCCATGTCTCTCTTGTACTGGGAAGTCTGAAACCAGACACCCTACTCCTGGTGAGGCCTCACCAGTGCTGAATGGAGAGGCTGGATCATCTCCCTGAACTTCTGGGAATATTCCTTATCCACCCCACGGTATCATCAGCCTCCTTTGCCACAAGGGCCATTGTTGACTCATATTCGACTTGGTGTCCCACCAGGACTTTTAGGTTCTTTCCTGCTGATCTGTTTTCCAGCTGTTTAGCCCTCAGCTAGTACTGTTGCATGGGCTTGTTCATCCCCACGTGCAGGAATTTTCTCCAGCCTCTCAAGGTTCCTCTGGATGGCAGCACAACCTTCTGGTGTATTCCCCATCCCCTCCCATTTATGTGTTACCAGCAACCTTGCTGAGGGTACCCTCTGCCCCATCATCCAGATCATTAATGAAGATCCTGAACAGGACTGGACCCTGTACTGACCCCTAGGGTACACTGCTACCTTCTGGGCTCCAGCCCGACTTTGTGCTGCTGATGACCATCTTCTGAGCTTGTCTGTTCAATGTGTTCAATCCATCTCACTTTCTGCTCAGACAGCCCACACTACAGTAGCTTCTCTGAGAGGGTCTTACAGCAGCGAAGAGGAAATTTAAATTGTAACTGCTCATCAGCAGTACTTTGTAACCCAGAAACAATCCTGCATAGAGAGCAAGAAGGCCCAACAGCAGAAGGGGTTAAGTCAGCTGGAAGCAGGAATACCAGAGGCAGAACAAGCCCTGTAAGGGAGTATCGTTTCCCTTGGTGATTAGAAACAGCCACAGCTTTGTCTCGTAGCCCTCCTGGAATGCCTGGCTCAGAATCTACCTTTGGGCAGCAGAGCTGGTGCTGAGGGATGGACCCAAGGTTGGACCGAGATGCTCCATGCTGATGCTCACAGGACTGGTGCTGGTGCAAGTGAATATAAGGAATTGCTTCATGAAGCATCTTTGCAGACTTCCTACAGAATCAGTTATGGTTTTAAGACTGTCCAATACATTGTTTATTTTTTTATATATGTATTTCAGCACAAATGTGTGTTTACTTAACCTGAAGGGGAACAACAAAAAATTCCCAACAGGAGAATGTCAAAAGCCTTATGGAAGAAAAAGCAGACCATAGTGACTGCATTCCCCTCACCTACCAAACCAACCATTTCATTGCAAAAGGAAATGAGGTTATTCACACATTTCTTCCCTTGGTGAAGCAATGCTGATTACTCCCAGTCATCTTCTTGTTCTTCATGTGCCTGGAAATGGTATCCAGGATTAGCTGCTCCACCACCTTCCCAGGAAATGAGGTGAGGCAAACAAGCCTTTAGTTCTCCTTTTTGCCCTTCTTGAAGGCACAAGTGGCATCTGGCATTCCTCCAGGCCTCACACCTCTCCCAGTTGCCATGAATATTTATTTATTCAGTACTCTCTAACATGATCCTCTTCTGCAAGGTCAGTGAATACACAAGCAAAGTGGACATAGGTAAGGGATGCACCCACAGGCACAGAGGGAGATGGCTATAATAACGCTAATAACCTTTGAACTAACTATTTAATCTATTACCACTGTTAAAATACTCCAGAAAAGAGATACCATATTATATGTCATACTGTAAAGTACACTATATTATGGAGTACTATTCATTTTAATTCCAGAAAAATTGTTTGAATCATGTTACTATGATTCAACACTAGGAAATCTGCTATGGGATCAGAGTTGCACTGAGAATGACCCTGTAGATACATACATACACAAAAACATATATGCATTTGTTTATTTATATGCACATATTTATTTATAAAGCTGAGAACTGCATACTCAGCACACACAGTTCCTACACTGGCAGATTCCAAATACACATACCCACCCAGTATATAAACTTAAACACTCTACTTAACAATTGGTTTCTCATTTTGTTCCTGGATTTTTTTTTCCCATACAAAGCTGACATGAAGTACTTATTATTTTCTCCCTTACCTTTTTTTATAGTAATGAGTGGTGGAGAGAGATCAATATGATGTTTGGAAGAAAGTTGTGTTGCTCGCAGTTGCTCTGATTCCTGCTGTGCAGGGTGACCATGAGAGGAACTGGGCTCGTCTCGTCCCCCTAACTCAGTCTCACCTCCCACAGTTGCCTCCATCTGCACCACCACACAAATATCAGCCTAAATCAACAATATAGAAAATGACTGCACAGTGTAACATTGTAATAAAGACACCTTCAGTATTTTTATCCCTGTTATAGCATCAATATGGTAGACTAGCAAGGAAAGGGGGAAAAATACCTCTACTTCCAGTCGGTGATTTAAAAAGAAAAGATCTAAGCAGTTTTCGAAATGATAAAAGCTTCTTTAAGGGTGCCTGTTACCAAAACTTTATTTCTAACTGCATAACTATACTTTCTCTGCAGTCAGACTGCTGCAGGTGGGAACTCACGCGTTGGGGGACAGGTTGAGCTCCTTCTTGGGCTCCTGCAGCCGCAGGTCCCGCTGCGAAGTGCTGGGCAGCGAGTGCGGCACCCGCTGAATCCCAAATTCCGGTCTCTCCTGGGCACTCGGAGCTGCTGGCAGCTGCTATGGCAACCCCTACACAAACCCAGCGAGCAACCCAGCCCCCACGGGGCGCCTCGCCTGTCCCCATTTCCCACTGGATTCAGCAATCCGGTGCTAATCTCCTAAGTACGTGTCTTTTACAAAGCAGCGTAGTTTTCTCTTACATATAAATTAAACCCTAATGTTTCCCTGAGCCACAGCGATTCAGAGGCGCTGAGCCAGGGGAGGTGGCGGTGGGAGCAGCACCCCGGCGGCCACACCACGCTCCCGACACACCCCTGCCTGGGGTGTGGGCCAGGCGTGAGGAGACAGCCGCCACCGCGGCCTGAGTGGGGAGTTTCCCTTCTCCTCTGCCGGGACAAACAGCTTCCACACGGATCTGAAGGCACCGCGGGCTGTGCAGCTTATCCACTTTCATTCAGAATCACAGAATCAGCTGGGTGGGGAATGATCTCGGAGGTCACCGAGTCCAAACAGNGGGGGCGGGCTGGGCCGGGGCGATCCGGGGAGCCCCCCGGGATGGCGGGGCCGCAGGAGGTGCTGAGGGCTCGTCCTGTGCCGGGGCCGCGGCAGAGGGCGAAGGAGCTCGGCGTGCCCGCGGGCGGGTCTCTGGCCTTTGCCTGGCACCTGCGTCGGTGCGAATGATTCGGGCTGAGCCACCTCTGCCNTGGGAGCAGCACCCCGGCGGCCACACCACGCTCCCGACACACCCCTGCCTGGGGTGTGGGCCAGGCGTGAGGAGACAGCCGCCACCGCGGCCTGAGTGGGGAGTTTCCCTTCTCCTCTGCCGGGACAAACAGCTTCCACACGGATCTGAAGGCACCGCGGGCTGTGCAGCTTATCCACTTTCATTACAGAATCACAGAATCAGCTGGGTGGGGAATGATCTCGGAGGTCACCGAGTCCAAACAGTATGACCCAACACCACCGTGTCACCCAGACCATGGCACGGAGCCACATCCAGTCACTTCCTGAACACCTCCAGGGACGGTGACTCCACCACCTCCATTTGGCAGCTCATTCCAACACTTAACAACCCATCCCGTGAAGAAATCACTCCGCGTGCTTCCTTTTTCTTCCAGACGACGCCCACTGCAGTAGGCGACCGCTCCAACTCACAGCTTTGACGCGTTACAGGAGTCGAAGGTTTTTGGGTTTTTAAAAAAATTTTAACCGAGTTCAGCGACTTTGAACCAGGCCCCAGGAGCCCACACTGCGCCCCTTAACAGCAAAACTGTTTT